>CAUJGJ010000403.1:0-82500 GCA_963170055.1 Halisarca cf. caerulea
TATGTACTATTCAAGGAAATTCTAATTAAGTGAAATTCATGTAATTCAAATTTCGCTTATTTCAAACTCCAGAGCCTGGATTTTGAGATTCGATTTATGTGGACTGCACTGTAAGTGGAAAAGCTAGGACTACCTTAAGGGCATTATTTTTAGTGGGTCTTTAATTTAGCAACCTACCAGCAAATTGCTAAAATTAGTACCCGTTAAAAATAGTACTCGCCAAAAATTGGACGCACTAATGTTAATTCATGCAACAATCACTCTTCATAATTGTTTTGGTGGTAAAGGGAGAATAGATATTAAATATTTCCAGTAAAATAATCTACAAGGCAAGAAAGGATAATACTAAGAAAACTTCTAAAAGTTACAGATACCCCACAGAATGTTTAATTTTTTATAGACGTTTATTCCACATTATTACGTAACTATAGGTACTTTGCAGTTGTAATTACCTGGTAAGAAGCTTCCTTTAACTGTCAAGGACTCTCAGAACAAGACTACATTTGATCGAAGCGGCCATTTTTAACAGGAAGATGAATAACATGGCTACTCAAGAATAGCGCAATTCAATACTGCTGTTTGTGGGTGCAGAAAGTCATTTCAATTGATTATCGTGTCTATGCAGGTGGTTATAATCATAATGATTAGATTTGTGAAAGTAAGTCAGTTGTTGCATTGAACTGAAAGGATGTTATCAAACACCAAAATTGCATATCTGATTCATTAATAATTACTAGTCGTGAACAAAGTTCAGAACATCGCTAAATCAATTGGAATTTGGAGTGGATGTTTGAAATAGCAGCCATGGCTGTAATGGCGGTAGAAAATGGAGGGCGACATGGCGGATAATCTGACTTTCTGAAAAGAACCCTACTCCACTGGGCGAAGTAATTCAGACAACGCTTGTATCAATCCAAGTCCACATCAGTTATTGAAGTGGTTAAGACCCGTAAACTGTGAGTGCTGGGAGTGTGAACGGACTGTGAATTTCTATCGAGTAGCCTGATTTTCGCTCAAATTTATACATCAACTTGTAGTGCACACTTAACTAAGTATTTGCTGTACATTATCTGTTTTTTACCTACTATTGCGACCCGTGATTTATGACCAAAGACGCACTTTTGGGGCCTTTGTAGACTTTTATGGCCAATAATGCGTGGGCGACCAAGTTCTGTCTATGCTAACGACTCAATCAATTAACCTCGCTAAAACACTTGGTAACAACAAATAATGCGGCAAATAATTCGCTAAAATTAGTACCATTATTTTCAAAGCTTTCTTGAAAATGCTAAATGTAGTACCTGCTAAATCTTGGCAATTGTAAACGCTAAATTTAGTTCCCACTAAAAATAGAACCCTTAAGGTAAATCCTATTTCATACCATCTACAGTACAGAAAGTTACTGTAGTATCCTTATCACATAGTGTACTGTATATGCCCAATCAATACTATATTAAAGGTCACCTGTGGTTAGTAAAACAGTTTTCGTGGATACCTGTCAGAAGCATGTGACGTGAACACAAACAGAAAGGTTTGGTATGAAACAGCATCCAGATTGAAGACATCCCTGACCAATCTATTGTACGGTAGGGATCAAAAAAAGTTTACATTGCGATCCACAATACATGCGTATTACGTACGTATTACTGTGCGCAATTACTCTGCATAATAACAGAGAATGCCGTAATTACATAGTATCATTACGCAGTGCAACTTCGCTCTGTTGTGCAGGGGTGAAAATTAACACTCGCCCGCCAGCCTGAGGTGAGTAGATTCTACCACGGGCTAGTAAAACTAATAAAGATGGGCGCCCGTGTGGCCAGTAAGACTACCCTTCCAGCATGGCTAATCTAAGTTTTCCATCTATATCTTTGAAAAGAATTCAAGTACAGCTACTTAAGTTGCAACAAAGGAAGTTTAGGATTAGTACCCTTCAAAAGTAGGGCTGTAATCAATTTCATCAAAGCAGTTTTTGAAAGAGTCCTCAAAATTTCTATTTTTGCTTTAGAGAAGCCCAGGGCACTTAGCAGGCTTCTGCACTTGTGACGTAATAGGTCTGTGGTGTTCAGTCTGGGGCTAAGGCATGCAGGAAAACATTCAATCTCACAGTTAATTTTAGAAAGAAGACAACTGTGGTTTCTTTTATGGGGGGCAGGGGGGAGGGTTAAAGAGAGTATTTAGCTTCCCCCCGACCCAATTGCCCCAACCCTCCCACTCACTTGAATACCTGTAACACACATGCCAGGGCCGTAGCAGCCTATTCGGCAGGTCAGGCAAGCGCCGGACCAATGTTTTGTGGAAGCTTGTCTTTAAAATATTTGTAAACAGACTTTCTTGCAGGTAAAGCGTGAAAATTGGGTAATATTTTTCATAACATGAAGCACACTATAAAAATCTACGGTAATTTCACCCACTGACTGCCTTCGTTCTATAGGTTTCTAGGTTTGTCAGTGAATTCGTCCACTTCTTGAAAGCGCTGTGCGGTCGCCATTTTAACCTCAGTCATCGCCGTTTGGCAATCGAACATGGCTGTCGTCGTCGTCATCAAAAGAATCTTTCCCAGCACAGTTTCCCATCCTCCCAAGTCTTTTAGCATTTCCTAAAGGGTCTTTAGCAGTAAAGGAGAGAATAAAAACGTTTTTGTGCAGAGTGGTGTGAAGAACACAGTATGGCATTGATACCGAAATTGCATTTTCCTCTATAGCTCTGTATAAAATGCCAGTGTTTTGTGTAACTGTATACAGCATAATGTCATAGCCAATTGCAAGTGACTTTTTATTGTTGTCCTGTTAGTAATAGCTGTATCCATACTTTAGGCTATTAATGTTATACATTGTAATATAATATTAGTTTGTCAACAACATGACATTACTATTCTTTGTAGCTCTTCAATTCTCCATACTATGCTGTATATACAACTGCAGCATTGTCCATGTGTGTAATAATATAGGGCAGACATTGGTTATGGCATATCATGAGTAGAATTTCGCCTGACCAATTGGAATGACCTTGCTACGGGCCTGCATGCATAATCGCAACAGACTAATGGATGTATGTACTGCATTCAGAACCTGCTTGAGTGGCACAAAGGAGCCTCAAGAAAACTGTTTAAGGCCCCACCTACTACCTCACTATACCTCGCTATTGCCCCTCTCCTTTTTGTGCCTTGCCTACATTGATTTGTAGGCAAAGCACAAAAAATGTAGGAAAATAAGGGAAGGGTGCATGGTAAAAGTATCTAGATAGAGTGGGTGTTTTGTGAGTATAGGGGTGATACTGTATGATATTTAAGACTCAAAGAACATGGTCTTAGCAAACATCCCAAATGAGCCTGACATTGAAGATCAGTCCTGAAATCTTGTCTACGCATTTTTCTGAATAAACCTGACAGTTATCTTAGATCCCCTTTACAGACATCCCACCATGCAATAGACCCTAGTGGACATGAAGACATTAGTTGCTATCGAGTACTCAAGTAGCAGAATAATGACTATATCAACTGGGGTAGTAAATGAATACTTGGGCTGGTATCTTTTAGGTGTCACTAGCCCAGGTGGCTAGTGAAGGAAAAAGTTAGTTTACACCCCTGGTTGTGCCTTTAGGAAGTCTTTCTGTGCTCTTCAAACATTGGTTATATTTTGACCTTGTTTTTAGTATACCTTTGAACAGATGTTGGCCGACCTACGTGGAAATTTCTTGGCCAATGTCGCAACTTACTAGTTCGGCAAGTCACATATTAAGATGGAAATGTTCTCTTTTTCTGATCAAAACACTAAACCACACATTTTCCTTAGCAAAATGGGAACGATCTTGGAGATATAAGCGTACGGCTACGTACATAGGCAGGCTACGAGCTGATAACTAGCGAAAATACCTGTCTACTCCACGGGTTTCTTTAGTGTCTTCCGAAGAGTCATAATCAACATCGAATGCAGCAATTTTCCTTGATTTCAAGAACTTTGAAACTAAGTTAAAAGATTCAGTGAACGATATTTCCAAGGTCGCCGCTACGGCCATTTTGTCATTGGTCAACATAATAAAAAATATGCACGCATCTAATATCAGTGCGCGTGACTCGTTGGCAATAGAAAATTACGCAACCCAATGATCTGTAATACGCAACGCAATACAGAGAGTAATTTTTCCGCAATACGCTTGGTAATCACTGCGTAAAACGATGCGTATGACCATTACGAAATGTAAACTTTTTTTGACCCTTACTGTACTTCTAACAAAATGCTTGGTCAAAAGCACACTGCCCCCCCCCACACACACACCCCTTATACACATACGTACGTACCTGATTCTCAGATGGTTTAACTACTTTCATAAACTGTCCTACTCTCTTAGCCTCTTTACGCTCATCTTCAGAAACAATACTGGAGTCCAAAAACTTTAAATTTGGAAGCCGATACAATACATACAATCTGCAAGAAAAAGGATAACAATAAAGATATTTTCATGTTTAGTGGAAAATGGGAATACCCAGGATAGATCAGTACTGTGTTTCAATAGCAAGTTCTTTTAGTACCTGTATCTTCTATAGTCATCTTCATCATGTCCATAGCCCAGTAAAGGATTAGGACAAGCAGTGTTGCCAAGAAGACTGAGATAGCGAAGAGAAGGACATTTCTTCTTTACCTCTTCAAGCAGCTGGTCACAATTATCTATGTACCAACAGTTAAGGATGACTGCCAAAAAGAATGTTAATGAAAGAATGTTGGTACAGAAAAACAACGACACTTAGCAAAAAAACAATGGAAATTAATTAACGATAGGCATATCTAGATAAGAAATAACCCGCAATATCACAGAGATTGTGCTCACCCATTATGTACGATTGGGCCAAGCAGATGACTCATGCAATGTAGCAGGCCCTAGAAAGTAGCAATGAGACATTGCTATACAACATTCCAATGCATGCAAACAAGCTCAAAATACCACAACTTCTACCGTAAACACAATCACAAGCATTGTCAATGGAAGATATTTTATTCTTATTGAGTGATAACGTGTGTATTCTTGGAAGAGATGGCAAACACTCCAGGGCACCATCAGATAAATCATTATTGTCCAAAATAAGCTCCTCCAAAACTTTAAACTCTGACAATCCCTCCAAATGCCTGAAACAAAGATACTAAATATTAAGCACATAACAATGTACATACGTAAGTTGATCATGCCAAATACGTACTACTGTATACATACTGTATGTATGATGCACATCTGCTCAAATCAACATGAGATCTAATTACTACATCCTTTGCCAAACATACATGAAACAAGCAAATCATTGTGCCACTGTGACACTGTCAATGAGACAGCATCATCAACACTGCAAATGCATAGAATAGCAAATATACAAGCAGCACTTTACTACCCTACTAACAGGAGAAATGTATGTATACTTAGCACAATTGACTGGACAGCAATAAGATTGATCAAAAACTGACTTAATAAGGTCTTAATGCATGATTGACAAGGTGTTCCCACACAGACAGTCTGTTAGCCAATGTTCAACATCAAAGGAGTACCGTATGCCCTCAAATTTTGTGGGATGAAACTTTCATGGATCGGCCATTTTCACAATTTAATCCTACGTTGCTTCATTTAGCCTTATATTTATATAAACTTCATCTGTTTGTGGATGAGTTATTAGAGAAAAAGCGAAGGCTTTGCACTAGTACTTCTTGATGACTCCTGTTCTTTTGATGACTATTACAGCCATTGCACAAGAGCTTGACCTATCCAATCTGCAAAAAACATGTAAGTTTTATCTGGCAAACATTTGAGCGTATACAGTATGTAAAGTGGACCACATGTAAGTTTTATCTGGCAAACATTTGAGCGTATACAGTATGTAAAGTGGACCACATGTAAGTTTTATCTGGCAAACATTTGAGCGTATACAGTATGTAAAGTGGACCACATGTAAGTTTTATCTGGCAAACATTTGAGCGTATACAGTATGTAAAGTGGATCACATGGAATACTGCATGCCAGGTTATAAAAATCTTGCTCCTAACCACAAATAGGAGAAACTGAAATGTTGATTCTCATACAGTTCTAAGTTAAGGTTGACTCATTGCCCTTTTCTAGGCAAAGGTATATACAGTATATACAGTATATACACTGGATGATTCCACAATTTAGTAGCTCCTGTTTCTGATGATTCTTTCTGTACGAGTGTCCTTTCATGTGTGCCAGCATGTCTTTCTATAGCCAAGCTTATCATTATTTGCTTTAAATGGCTACTGGTATATTGGTAAGGTCATAAAATTCACAATTTTACACAATTAGCCTTAGCCGATAGCTTAGAATAAATTTGGGTCTTGATTTTCAAGAATGTGGCAGCTGATGCTCTGCAAAATAGTTCAAATAACAAACTTAACGACATTTGAATGGTCAGACTGGTAGTCCAGCAGTAGTGAATTAGCAGTCCAAGTACACTTGCTTCCTGCTTAGGCCACAAATATGTATTTCACAAGTTCAAAATTCAATAAGTTAAGAGCAACTCAAGTTCTGGTGAGCAGTGACTGCTAAACATAAGACAAAAACAGAATTCAAACAGTTGAATTATTGGCCCACTGTCACCAAAGTGACAGTAGAAGTGAACAGAAAATTCAAACGAATTCAGGCACGGCTGGGTACTGAATAATCTTCAGAGACAATGACATATCATATTTCAGTAAAAAAACAGCACAAGTGTCTATTTTTTCCAAATAATTTTAACCTGGCCATTAAATGAGCAGGGTTTTTATTCGACTCAAAAATTGTCATCAGTCATGTATAACGAACGCAACTGCATTCTCTATAAAACCACAATAGCACACTATGAGGGCGGACAGGTGGGCATAATTGAATACTGAAGTATGGTAAGGGGTATCTGACCGTTCTTTTAACGAGCAAAAATCCAATTTCATTCATTCGTAGTATCAAAGAATGACATTTAAAATGTCTACAGCATCTACAAGGTAGTTCGGTATTTTCTGGTATCTTTATCCACAGTATCAAAGGCTAATCAAAAGTGGGAGTCACCCTAGATGGTAATGTTATAGAGGTTCATTGCTATGTTCAACTATAACAAGTAGATTATTATCTTATTGAGCAAACACGTAGTATAAATAAATCTTCGAAAGTCAATCAATAGAACGTTTCGGCCACGTAGACCTTCATCAGCCAACAAATCTGCTCAATAAGATAATAATCTACCCTAGATGGTGTACAATCGAAGATTAGGTACTCTTTAAAGTGCTGAAAAACATGAAAATTGACAAATTCTCTTATCAGGAGCCATTTTGTTCCTTCAAGGGAATATCTCCCTTCGTTGGAAACAGAAAAAAGACTAAAAGTACCTCTAAGAACACTTTGCTATATGTAAAAAAGACCACTGCTTTGGTACAGTCATCACTTCTACTTTTGAAACAATATTAAACGAAATTTAGTTGCAGACCATGCACTTCTGGTCATGCAAAATAATACAGCAAGAGTACGAGGGTTAAACAGCATGCGTTCCATGGTTGATCAATGAAGCCATTTTTGTCTACTAAACCTGGTGTTAATATTGAAACAACTGAGATCATTAATCAAGGCGAAGGGATCTACATATCAACTTTAATGATTCACCATTGGCAATAACAACTTAACCGGACCAGAAAAAAACAATCGTAATATCCAACATCTAAAAGCATCTGGATGGAATTGAAACAATCGTGGATGACATTTCCTTAACAGCATCGTTTTGGTGGGAAATTCAACATGCAATGTGATCGGTTGACACAATCTCAAGGTGAGAAACAACTGATCAGTGAGTAGTCAATACATGGACGGATGGCACCTGACACTTAGCTAGCCATTTTAATTTTTCTGGGGTCACGTGATCAATCTACTCAATCCGGATCGAGGGAGAATCCGGATCGAATCCACCTCCCGAGGTTGATTGGCCAATCCAGATTCGATCTTCGATCCAGATCCTAGTGTTAACATGGCTTTAGTTAACACGTGGTTTGATCACATGGTGTAGCTATACGTAGTTAACTTGTGAAGGATTATCTCTTCTTTCTGTATATCTGGTACAGGTGGAACGTTACTGACATACTCACATGTGATTGATTAAAGCTTCTCAATGATGTCACGCATGATGTTACGCATGATGTCACCGCATGATAGAAAAAAGTTTGTGCACACAATACAAGTTTTGTGCACACAATACAAGTTTTGTGCACATGATACAAAAGTTTCATGCACGTGATAGGACAGCTTTGTGCAGGCGATAGAATATAGGAAAGCTACAGGAATGCAGCAAAAGCTAAGAACCGATTGAAATGTGTTTGTACGTGTACATCTTTGTTCTTCGCCTCGTCGGCAGCAGCCCTAGGCATGTGGCTGATGGGCACCGTGTTCACTCTCCTCAGGACCTGACTGTTGTTTCCTCAGCTCACAACTGTACAGCCATAGATGGTAAATTAGTATTTATGGTACAACACAATTATGTAAGACAGGAGATGAGGAGAAGTGGATCTACTGACGCCTTTTTCGGCCTTTGCTGTTTACCTCGTCGTCGGCAGCCAAGAGTGGGTTATGTGTTACTGAATGTGCATTTGTGTTACCGAAGGATGAACACGGCCACATGCAGTCACCCATTTGATCCTCAACCACCACGTAAAAGAGAGGAAAGGATCCACCAAGCAGGTGAAACAGACGAAGAAAGAGCAGAAAGCACTCATGACTCATCACCAAAGGTGGTGCTATGCAGCCGGAATAATGAATATGTATGTATCTCGATAATTCTTCTCTTATACCATATGCGCTCTAATTTTCGCGGGCCTAAACTTTCGCGTTTTTCGCGGATTGGAAGCCATCCGCGAAAGTCTAAATCAGTGAAAAGTTTGAAATCTTACACAGCGATATAATGGCCTTCGCAGTGATATAAAATGGCCGTCGCAGTGATTATAAATGGCCGTCACTGAACAGCGGGCGGCGTTGTCGACAACTTGTTGTATTGTTATTAGACCCATGATGATATACCTATATAGTTGTGAAAGAAGGTATCGATCGGCTTGTCCGCTGCCATTCTCTTGTATTCGTTTGCATTCGCATATGCCAGTAGCTACCCGACGGTGATAAAGAATGTCGATTTGTTCGTTTTGGTTTGTAAGCGTCCGGACTTTCCGGCCGACTCTGAGATTTGGAGCAAGCTGTCCCATCAAGTATGGCAGATGTTGTTAAAAAAGAAATTTGCAACACTTTAGAGGAAGAAACCGCTCACGTGTCTGTTTCATTGCCCTGTTTGGCTTTGCAATTATTAGAACTTTAAAGTGCTAATTGCGATCTATGGTCTGCTCAGGTCTATCACTAGTTAACTTGGACAAAGAAAACAGAGGCACTGGATGGGGACCCGCGAAAATAAGAACGCGAAAATTGCGAATTTACGACATCCGCGAAAGTTTAAGTCAGCGAAAATTAGAGCACGACGGTAGTCAGTTAGAGACATGATCACTCTCTCATTACGTTAGTGGAGAAAGATATCCAAGTTTATTACTCATCAGCCTCCTTCTATGCTGAGGATACAATTTCAAGTTAATGAGCCAATCAAATGACAGATTGAAAATCGGACTCAGTTGTAATTCCTTGCGATTAAAAATTGAACTCAGTTGTACGTATTTCTTCGGGACACCTCACATGTGCAGAGAATCTCGACTTTTCGCGTATAAATAACACATATTCTTGCAAATACACATCAACAAGGGAGATATTGCGAGCTATTGCAAGTATACAAGCATTAATAGATCTAGCAAAGAAAGGTTCATGTGCAATTGATAAAATGTGGTTTTTCATTTGGACAAAAATCCTTTGTTAGCAGACGAAACATACAGGAGGAGAACAGCATTTTTTGTGCCGGTCACAGAGTAAAAGTGAAATGGGGAAAGTCTAACAGACTGATGTTTGAAAATGTACAAATACAATGCACCAAATTGATTATAGATGATTATACATACCTCTAGTTACAAGAATTGACTTCAACAAATTGATTTATTGCCTCTTATGTACTGGTATGATTTACAGGATATTTATTCTTTTATCATGTCAAATGCCTTCAAAAATGAGCAAGGAGAAACAGTGGAAATAGCAAAAACAGTGGAAATGCTCAGAAAACATATACCATAATGGTTGACCCATCCACACGCCCACATGTATCTACTATGTTCCACCTAACGGTCATTATTTGATAATAATAATATTGTATAATAATAAATTAATAATAATAATAATTTAGTGTAACTGTCAGATGATGAAGCACCCGTGGTTGAAGCAAAGCCTATGAGGAACTGCCAAAGCGATCAACAACAGCTATTGGGCAAAGACTGCCAACTGCTTTAATTACCTTCAAGTTGGGAAGCAGAAGTACAAACATGTAAAAGATGATCCGAAGGACAAAGGGTCCTTTTCTTAACCAGAAATTTTATCATCATTATATTCTATTCTGACACAGAAAGAAGATTGCAAGCAATAGAGGCAAAACTAGAAGCCATTGCAGTGAAGAACAACCTGTTAACAAAGATTGCAGAAATGGTAGGAGGTCTTTCCAAAGCAGCAGTGAAAAGTACTGTGCCAGCCTGTCTTGGTGTCATCAGCAATTAACCAGGATACCTCTGGGGGGGTTGTCTGAATGTTCAGAGGCCTTTCAAGGGCAAAGAAACTTTGTTTGAAGATTGGTGCAGAAATAATTTTCTGAGGAAGGTAGGTGAGGGAGCAAAGTGAGGGATGTGATTGGGAAAAAGGCTTTGGATATAAGAAGAATGAATGCTATAAGTGACACCTGTTTTAAACAATACACGGCCTGCCCTGGAGAAACAAGGAAGTTCATTTTGAAGGAGATAAGAATTTCTGTCAATGAAGTTTGCAGAAGCGAAAAGGCGACCAACGGGAACAAAGAACCACTGACTTTAAGTAACACTGAGAACATTTTAGCTTATTGTAGTTCTTGTATTGTTTGTGTCTTGTTGTGTTTTGCATGGTTCTGATTATACTTTATGTACCTTAAGGTTCCAAATGTTAACGGGTACAAATTTTAGCATCTTTCGATGGCAAAATACCACATCTGTAGTTGGCGATTATGGTATTCACTTCAGCAATTTAATAGCATGTGTGTACCAAATCTGTAGTTGGCAATTTTGGAAATGTTACCATTACCAATGCTGAGTACCCAATCCTTTTCCAATTCTTTTCAAAATCACTACTCTAATCTTTATATATAGCACTGTTGCTATAGAAAGCTGCAGAAACGAAACACTGAGATCATGGTCAAAAGAATAGATCTTGTCGACGTACAGCTTGAGGGAATTGTTATCACTTTTGGGTAAATTTAAATTGAAAATGATTAAAACGAATATTTGTTACAATCTATGGATTCTTTTAAATTTTAGATGTATTTGGTTCACTGGTTGCTGTGTATTTCGCTGATTTTGTATAGATTTTACTTCTGTTTGGAGCCACGTACTATTTTCTCCCGCGCAGTGTGCAGTACATCCATACAAATAGTACAATACAAAAATTAATATTAGCGGGTACATTTATTAATTGGTGGGGTATAATTGCTATACCCTGTCAATTAGTATGCAATAATATACTTAAATTAGCGATCTTTTTGAGGCTCCTCACTAATTTTGCTAAAGTTAGTACCCGCTAACATTTGTAACCTTAAAGGGACACTGCCACCAAAATATACGTGGCCTTTAAATTAAAGTAATCATCATGAAACCCTTGCTGGTGAAGTCCCAGTTGTGAAATCATTGTTGTTCGTGAGATAGAGCTCTCTGAACTACCATTTTGGAAGCCATTTTCAGAAAATGACGCCATTGTGGTGTGACGTCACTGGCGTGAAAGTTGGCATAGAATCGTCGATTTGTGTACATAATACGTACTCGCGTTCGCCGTGAAAACGTCTCTGCAGTTGCTCCAGTAACCGTCAACCGTCCTCTAAGTTTTGGAGAACAGCTGAATCATGCCGTGCTGCATGGCCTTCGGCTTCAAGAACGACAACAAGGACTGCAAGCACAGCATCAGTTTCTTCAGGCTACCGCTGAAATACCCCGCTCGTCTTCAAGTCTGGCTGGCCAAGCTACGGCTCGAAGACCTTCCAATCAAAGAAAAAAGCCGTGTGTGCTTGTAAAATTTCTTAGTGGATTGTTTTGAATGGGGTTTAAAGAGCGAATTGATTCCTCGAACCAAGCCAAAGCGCAAAAGCATACAAGTGCATGCATGCCTTTACATCTTTCGCTGAACTTATTCATTGGTTCATGCAGACACATTCTGCACCATACTACACTGCACAAAAGCAAGTAAATATAAAATTATAGTTTCAGTCAATCTCCTTGGGCCTCCTGGAATCCAGTGTATTGGCCCGATTCTTCTGGGTACTCGTGCCTAATTCGACTCGCTGCACAGGCAGGAATGACCCTCCTAACAGAGCGACCGAGTCGTGTGTGTATCCACCAGGTGAACTGACGATAAGCTGCAAGTGGCAAAGTCCGTTGTGGCACCAGAACATCAAAGTCTTTAAAGCGCACGTTTCGCATGGCTACTAAAGCAGTTTGCAGCACTTCTGGGTCCAGGCAAACTACAACGAAGCTGAGATGGTCTGTGATACATACGTAAGGTTCAATCATATGGAAAATTTCGGACACTTCCTGGCAGCAGGTGCTCTCCATCTCTGTAGTCATTGCAGGACAGTTTCCACAGGATCACCACCTATTGTGACCACTTCTGACTTCTACAAGCTCAGTGTGCCCTTGTTCCTGCCTGTCATGTTTATTTCCGAGCCTTTCGCGAACATTTTCCAGTTTATCGTTGGTCATTAAAGGCTCAAAGAGGTATAGTTTTACACGGTGCGCCATGGTAATTCTTGTTGAGTTTACGGCAGTGACGTCATCAACAAGGCTACCCAAACGGAGGTTTTACCATCTTTGGAGTAGAATTTCTCCCAAACGGTAATACGCACGACGCTTTTACTGCAACCTGGTTAGTTTTACACCATTTACTACGCTTTGAACCCCATTTGATTTTTGGTGGCAGTGTCCCTTTAAGGTATGTTGCTTCACTCTTTCATCGAATCATTCATTTTATTGTGATTTCCCGATCTTTCAGCTTCTGGCCTAACAATAACTTTGCGATCTTTCATGACAGTGCTTTAAGCTGTGCACAATACCGAGAGAGAATCATGTGGGTTCGCTAAGTGATTGTTACAGTGTGCTAGCACACACGAGATGATCCTTTGACCTGTACAGTAACTGTAAAAAATTACCAAAAAAGTCTCCGCAAATGCTTCACATACTTGAGTCTGTTGTAACTTAGGTCCAACCGCCGTGCAACACTTCCATATTTCTTAATAAAATCAGGTGGAATACTCTCCACATCCTCGCCTAAGTATGACACCTGCATAGAACAAATCAAACTTCATTCACAAATTGGCTACAGCTTCCATGAACATGATCACACACAATAGAGCATGCATAATTATGCTTATCAGGTAAAAGATACATAATATGTAGAACAACTAACGAAAATCTCTCAGATATTATGAGTATCAATACAATCATTCTTCATACCATAATCTCATCATTGTAGCAACACTGTACTGTATATTATACATACGTATGTAGTACATTTATGCAGATAACAAAAAAGAGGGGTTGGCAGAAAAGCAATTGCAAAATACTGTGATTTTCTTATCAATAATAGTTTCCCTTGTTTCTCAGCCCCTTGTACATAACATATGAAGCTGCACTAAGTTGACATGTCACACTGATGCATACTGACGTACCTAATGGCTTCCAGTACATGAAACGTATATACAGTGTACATACAACACATGACAAGATAAAAAACCAAGTGTAACTTAAAAGCAGAAATTACAGTAACCATTGTTTAATACCTAGCATACACATAAGTAGTATTGTATCATTCCCCTTCCCAATATCTTGGGAGCGTCAGCCCACACCCCAAAAGACAAATTCCTGTATGCAGAATACATTACTACATACTGTTGTTTACATGCTGTTGTAGTAAATACGTTCTAACCCGATGGCTAACTTTTCCGGTTGGCTAACCGGATGACAGTTGTTCAACCGGTCGGCCAGTTAGGTTCCACTTGCTTCACTGGCTCTGAAAAAAAAACTAATGTCAAAGCACTCCTAAGTCATTGAGCTTCATGACAGATGCTGTCGTGGAGGTTAGTTTTATTGTTGCTCTGTGAAGGGCTTCTATCTTGGATGGAACAGCTTTGATCCTGCCATACAGTTGTATAACAGGATAGCCTGTTGTGCAAAGGTATGCACAGTTATGCAACCAGGTAACCAGACAACTGTTGGACATCTGGACAGAACATGTATACCACAATAATCGCAGTGGGTAGTGACAAAATGATTGCACTGATCAACAGGATCCTGAATGTGCTCTTGGTGTTCATGAGGAAGTGCAGAATTATGGGACAACGTACAGTAAAAGAAGCATTAAGAAAGGTTGAAGAAAAGTTGGTTTTTTTATTTATTTTCGGTATCTTATTTTACGTGGGACCAGAGGCCCACGAACCTCATGCACATCACGCACAATTTTTACATATACATTGTGTGGCTTCATAGCTGCACTTTTTTCATAAACAAGCAAAGGGGGCAGGTTGGGAATCGAACCCCCAAACTTTGGTGTCATGTCCACACAGGCTAGCTACTGAGCCACCTTGCACCCTGCATGTTGTTGTAAGAAAAGTTAAGAAAAGTGGTTGTAATTTTAGAAAGTTGCATAACGCAACATACAAACACTCCATGTGAACCTAAATGAGTCATTCAAGGCACTAGTGAGGTATCACTGGGAAGAAAATAACGGAAGAGAGCAGGAGTCACTTCACAAAGATGGAAAAACCCTCCTCCATCAAACAAAGGTTTTACATAATGGTTACAAGTGAAATGTATTTGATGAGAATGAAAGAGATACCATCTGTCTCTATAATAAACTATCAAACACCATTATGCCATTGGATACTAACACTGAAGTTGATGGTCCCATTCATAGCCATTCAGCAACTCAGATGACTGGGACGATGGCTTTTTGAATCCAAATAACCGACATCTGCATTGTTCTTGGTTCTTGGTGTGTGTGTGTGTGTGTGTGTGTGTGTGTGTGTGTGTGTGTGTGTGTGTGTGTGTGTGTGTGTGTGCGTGTGTGCATCAGAGCTTGAAAATGCAACCGGACATCCAACCATTTTCCGATCATTTTCAGTAAACGTCAGGATGTTATCAACTTTGCCTGGACATTGTGTCTGCTCAAAGGAAGTGTTTATGGCTGTAGGAGGCTGTCATTGTTCAGGTGACAGATTGTGGTCTGTCACTTTCTGCTATTAATTAGGCAGTGGTACCATAGGATAGAAGCAGGTGTTAGTAGCCTTGCAGTTCAAAACAGCCTCTCCTAGGTGTATGTGGACACTGGTGCTTTAGAAGCTAGTTGCACAAAACTTTTTCACTTACACTGAAAGAAATAATATTGTTTTGTGACTGGGGAAATGCTAAATTGCTACTGCACACAGTATGAAAATACTGGAAACTGCATATGTATGCTGGCTCACAATTGCATACATGATAGCAAGGAGAAACTAGCAAAGTAAGTGATGGCTGTAGTCAAATTATCATGTCAGAGCAAATATGTGAATGTCCGGGCATTTTGGAGTTTGTCTAGACATTATGTCCAGACACTTCCAAAAAGTTATCGTGAGCTCTGGTACATGCATGTACATGTGTATACATACGTATGCAATGAAGTAGCTACGAAGCAATTATGTATACAAGAACCACACCTTATGCAACAACTGCATACTTGATACTAGGGCAAACCTACGTATAAGAATGCAAGACACCTCACTAGGACAGGTCGCACAGGCAAATAGCATATAATGGGGTAATTCCGTGTAGCCCAACCTATTCTGCCATTTTGCATGCACAATAAAAATGGAGAAGACAAGCTGATACCGAGGGGGAAAATATGCAGCCCTGTAGCGTCTTTGTCGAAGGTACTGCTGTTCCTGCGATAACTACGTACATGAGGCCTAACATAACTTCAAGCAAGTCCCTAAAACCCGCTGATCAATCCAGAAATTTCACACCATGGTCCTTGCGCTAGTACAACCATAGGATCAAGTCAGAAGTTCAAGCTCTACAACAGGTTTACATGTCTTCTTTAGCCAAGTGGCAAACAATCTCTTCTGTTATCGTCATTATAAGTAAAAAGATTCTTCTGTCTGTGATCTGTGCCTGTGCTACCAATGAATGTCTGCAAAGACATCCGCCAAATACAGACTCTTGCCCCTTAACAAGCCCGGGATGTCTATGAAACATTTGGTTTCGTATGTTTCTGCTGACTAGAGTTGTATGTGCTTCTTACGTGATCGTCGCCACGGCCTCTTAGTTGATTGAAAGAGTCAGGCAGGACGGCTGCATACCAGTGTAAAGCTGAATGAAAGTACATCCCCCCCCAATGGAGCATTCACAGTGCATATTTGCTTTATTCTTATGTGGGATTAGCTCGTATACATACTTAGTTGCTGAAAATCCTCCATCAAAGGAGAATCTATCAAATTCGAATACGCCATATTGCATGAAATCGGTACCATAATATCCTACCCAGATAGACCATGCTAACATAGGAGTGAAGTGTAAATTTGTCAATTGTCGAAGTTTGCGGTAGTGTGCTATCCATTGCAACTCCACCCCCTTGGTAGAGCTTAGGCCTCAGTCTTTTCCATACTCTTTCGTCAGGTAGAATAAAATGGCAGCTGGCAGGAGGGTCTGGGTATCAGACTAGAGAGGATCCACCTAAAACTACCATATATAACAAAATCTTCTGGGCAAAATAAGGACTTGCCCCTCTGAAGATCCCATAGTTTCTTCCCTCGTTAAACTTCACATATCTTCAGTCAAACTTACTTACAACTTAATTGCTGTTGTTACACATATAATGTAATGTACAGCCTTGAGGGGATTTAACGTACAGCCTTGCAGGGATTTAATGTACAGCCTTGCAGGGATTTATTGTACAGCCTTGCGGGGATTTAATGTACAGCCTTGCGGGGATTAAATGTACAGCCTTACGGGGATTTAATACACAGCCTAGCGGGGACTTAATGTACAGCCTTGTGGGGATTTAATACACAGCCTAGCGGGGACTTAATGTACAGCCTTGTGGGGATTTAATGTACAGCCTTGCGGGGATGTAATGTACAGCCTTGCAGGGATTTAATGTACAGCCTTGTGGAGATTTAATGTACAGCCTTGTGGGGATACAATGTACAGCCTTGTGGGGATTTAATGTTTCGGCACCATACATGCATTACTAATCCTGTGTCCTGGGCACAGGTAAAACTAATTATTACTTATTCTTCTCTTATATTGACATGTACTTATGTACAATCATGGATATTCTATACTACGTGGTTCATGGATAAACAGTGAACAAAATGGCTACCACCACGTGGCACCTGTGAAGATGCAGAAAAGAATTGTGAGGAAAAGGAGTTGCCACAACCTATGAATAAGAAGAGTGAAATCCAATGGAAGGAGCGGTGTAATGAGTATTTCAGAAGCGTTGAAGACGGTGACAGCAGCGGAGAACCCTTACGCGAATTTTGCAACTGCTGTTCACCCCTTTGTTTCACCAGTTTTGTAATGATAACACCGTTTCCTTCTGGCCTTGCCAGGGCCCTGTAGTGCTCTTTGGCTGATACCAAGCCTTGCACTACACTGTGGGGTTAACCCTGTGTCCGAGGCTTTTCTTTTGTAGCACATTGTATTCCTCGATTTGAATAATAATGTGTCTTCTCCCTCTAGAATATCTATGGTACAATTCAATAATTGATATACCCCCCCCCCCCCCCTTCCTCGCTACTGGTACAAGCATTCCATTACGCAAGCTTCAAACATCAATGAACGCTCTGCATTAGTAAGAGTATCAACAATTCATAACTCTTTAACATCAGCAGATCCGAGGCTAAACCAGTATAGACAGTCTATGGCTAAAACAACTTACGTGCCCAGGAGGGTCTCCTTCGCTGCCTCTAGAGAGATCAGCCATCACGCCTTCGGGATTGACAGAAAATTTCGACCGTTTTTTCTTCTTTCGCACTTTAGAATTGCTCTTTTCGTCTGTTGCTACTGTACGATAACCTTTGTGAAAAAGAGCTTCGACAGCAGCCATTTACATGCTGCGATGACGTCTGAAGTCTGTTGGGGTCACATGACAGTACTTCCCCTATTATGTCATAAAAAAAGTGTCGTACATGCAGACCAGGTTGCAGCCTGGTTCACAAGACCATTCTGGCATAGATACTCAGAGATGTCTCCTCGCGCAACCTGCAATGCAATTTACCACCGATTGTGCGGATGCTGGGTAACAGGAGTGCCACCAACCTTGCTAGTGTACGCAGGCCTGCTGGCTGTACAGGTTTGTTACTTCCTATACCATAGACTAATATACTAGCCAATAGTCTACCTGTGCTGCTTCGTAGACGTAGAACTGTTAATCCTAACCCGTAGAACTGTTAACCCTAACCCCCCTCGTCATAGATACTCTATGCTTCGCAATTTGTTTTATTCTACTGGTATCAGTGCAACTGACGATAGAATATCTCGATAACCCTTCCTACACCGATTTTGCAGTGCAACGGACAATGGACGTTTCTCTTTTTATTGCGGAACTTTCCAATCCGTATTTCCGTGCATCTCAGATAGGCAGAAGGGTTTGGTTCCTCGAGACTATATACCTGACAACATGCAAATGATTTTATATCATTTAATACAGGCCACTTTAGACTGTTCATGGTTGATTGTGACACTCAAGTATGGCCTTCTCTATAGTAATTTAAGCTTGAGAGATTGGAGTGAAAGTCCCCCCCAGATAGAACATGTGCACACACATGTGCATGCCCACATGTATATGTTGAACCTTGAACCTTGAACCTTGAAAGCCACCCATTGCTTGCTGAAAGCAAG
Source organism: Halisarca cf. caerulea (assembly GCA_963170055.1). Classification (NCBI taxonomy): domain Eukaryota; kingdom Metazoa; phylum Porifera; class Demospongiae; order Chondrillida; family Halisarcidae; genus Halisarca; species Halisarca cf. caerulea. The sequence goes on from CAUJGJ010000403.1 coordinate 19,032, forward strand.
CAATGATAGTGGTGTCGTAGACTTTGTCTTGACAACTTGTCAATGAATTGTTGAGGGCGAGGAAGCCGCACTACAGAACTTCTGATGACGTGTGCAGTCCCCCTTCCTCTTGAATGTCCTGCCGCAGGGGCAGGGAAAGACTCCGTTCCCACTATGGACTGTGGGAATGTGGGGGTCAGCAGTGAGAGGCAGGTTAGTGGGAGCAGTGGCGTGGTACCAGACCTTCCTGTCCTGTGCCAGTTCATACCAGTTGCCAGTGATACCGGCATCTTGGATGTCAGCTAGTGCAGTATCACGCCATCACTTCTTGGTGCCATGAGTAGGTCGTGTCTTCTTCAACTCCCCAAAGAGCAGCTGTTTTGGCATTCGGTTGTCCTCCATACAGGCAAGATGTCCAAGCCAGCGGAGTCGGTTGGACCGGAGAATGTCTTTGATAGTTCTTTCCATGCCAAATTCAGCAGAGAGCTGTCTGGTTGTTATACGATCAGACCACTGCTTGTACCACGTAACACCCAGTATGGTCCTGACACAGCGATTGTAGTAGACTTCACTTCTTGGAACGGAATCGTATGCCTTCTTCAGGTCAACAAAGAGGACTAACAGAGAATCATTGTGTTCAAGAGTCTTCTCCACCAGTTGTCGCACGGCGAAGATCATGTCTGTGCATCATCTACCTTTACGAAAGCCACTCTGCGAATCAGGTAAGATGCCTTCAGCAATTTGTTGCAGCCTATCTTGAACAATTCTGGCGAACACTTTGCCCACTACATCGAGCAGACTGATGCCCCACAGTTGTCACACACACGCAGATCACCCTTTTTGGGGATAGGCACAATCTCAGCATCTTTCCAGTCCTTCACAACAGTGCCTTCCATCCATATCTGTTTCATAAGTGTCAGCATACAATCTCTGAGTTCCTCGGGGGCAGCCAAGATCATCTCAGGGGTGATTTCAGTTCCTCCTGCTGCTTTGCCCTTCTTGAGTCTACTCAGTGACAGCTCCAATTCTTCCCATGTGGGTGGCTCGTTGAAGGTCCATTGGGTAGGCTTCTGCACCATATCCATGATCATCTCTTCTCTGTGCACACTCTTGGTGTTGAGGATCTTCGTGAAGTGGTCATGCCATCTTGCGATAACTTCATCTGGGTTTTGAGTCAACTGTCCGCACTCCTTCAACACAACCCTTGGCATAGCTGGCCTGCGGCCAGCATGAGTTAACTGCAGCTTCCTAATACTGTCCCACCTCGTTCAACCGTCCTTCACTGCATCTTCAGCATCTTGTGCCACTTTGCGAATCCAGTCTTCTTTGGCAGTGTCAACCACTTCCTTCACCTTCCTCTGATGTCTCCTAAAGCACTGGCGTTTGGCTCTACTGTTGTCGGGTAGCATCTTGTTCCTGGCAATGTTCTTGGCTTCAATAAGGGAGATAGAATGTCAGCCTTCTCCTGGAACCACTCTGGTTGCCTTTTTCTTGAGCGACCCAAGGAACTCTCAGCTGCAGTGACTATGCTGGTCTTGAGTCTATCCCAGTTCTGCTCCACAGAATTTGAGTCAAGGTGTTGATTTGCTTCCAATTCAGTGGATATGCAGTCCTGGTATGCAGCGCGGTATGCTGACTGATGAAGATGGCTTACTGCAATGGGAACATGTCCACTCCTTCTGTTGGTTCTATAGCGGGGGTAGGTCATCCTGATCCTGACTCTAATCATCTGATGGTCGGTCCAACAATTTGCGCCTCTCATCACCTGGACATCTGTACACAGGACATGCTGGCTGCTTCTCATTATCACATAATCGATCATATGGGATCTTTTCGTTCCCGGGTGTGTCCACGTTTCTAGATGGCATCGTTTCTTCTCAAACCAGGTGTTCATGATAGATAATTGGTTCACTGTACAGAATTCTAGAAGGTCTTCTCCAGCCTGGTTTCATTCTCCCACTCCATGCTTTCCCAATGTTCCTCGCCAATGGTCTTCGTCTGCACCCAGACTACCAACACGGGCATTCAGATCACCGAGAAGCAGGAGAATGTCCGATGGTGCTGTTTTGTCAAGGGTGTCTTGCAGGGCATTCAAAAACCGCTGTTTAGTGTCGGGAGTGGCTTTTGCTGTGGGGGCATATACAGATATGATTGTTGCAAATTTATTTGATGTTTCTCTGGGCATGCCACGTATTTTCCGTCCTTTCTTAGTTATTCTCAAGCGGGCTGTGATGATTCTGGAATTCACAGCATCCCATACTTCACCAGCTTCTTTCCATGCTTTAGTGGCCTCTTTGTTCAATGCAATACCAACTCCCTCGTTCCTCATAGCACTTTCGCCATTGTTTGGCAGGGGTCTCCCGGAGTGAAGGAAGGTATAGTCATCAGCCTGCCAGATGTCACTACCGAACCACTTCGTCTCTTGAATTGCTGCAATAGACACACCATACCTCTTCAGTTCCGATACCACTAAGTCTAACTTCCTGTCAACATGTTGCAGCCTCCACGCTTTCCTCAGATACAACGGTCTCCACTGGTCTCTACCAGGGACCGCATGTTCCATGTTGCCATAGTGAGACTGTTCATGTACTTTCTCCGTTTGTTTTTCATTGGCAAGTACTCGTGCAAAGATCGCGCTTGACCTTGATTTGCAGGACCAAGGCAAGTGGCCGCCATTACAATCTGGACTACTCCACACGATTTGCAATGACGGTTGGTCAGAGTTCTGCCGTAAATGCGTTTCCGGGATCCACCGCAAGGAGGTATCTGACCATGGATCCCACATGTTTATGTACGTACACACACACACACACACACACACACACACACACACACACACACACACACACACACACACACACACACAAGGGACGTTTTGGCTATAACCATTGACCAGTGATGATTATTATATGTGTGTATATAGGTTATAACCCACCTCCGAGCTGTATGGCATTATTAATCACAAAGCCTGAGTGTGGAGTGATTAATTATGTCATTAATGAGGAGCCAGTTTATAACCAGCTTTTAAACTGATGCTCTTCTGAACAGCATGATTATCCAGGAAGCCAGCACTGGTGGAGGTGAGAGGTACGTTGGTGGGTGCAAATGTGTTGTGGCATGTAGTATCATAGGCAAGACAACATCCTTGAGACCATGGGATGATGGTGACTCCATCTGGACGGTTGTCATTGGACAAACAAAGTCCATGTGGTTCTAGGATGGAGGGGATGTTGATGGATGAGAGGCTCCGTTTGATGAGATCATTGAGGGCTAGATTGTGACCTTTGCTGTAGCGGCAGGACAAGCCATTTCATCAACGAACTGGCCACAATGCAGGCATGGGTGAGGGGGACGCAGGGCTAAACCTACAGTAGGCGCAGGCCAAAGCTGTCCTTACTGTCTCATCGTCCATCCTGAGACCCAGTGAGGAGGTTGGAGGTGCAGTTAGCCGCGACTCTTTCTTCTTGGCAGCAAGTAAACGGGCTGAAGACTTGCCATTCGTTAGGTCTAAGAGAAAAGCAAGCTTTGACCTTAGGTGTATCCCAGGCACTCCACTTAGATGCTTTAAGGCCAGTTGGGGGTGGTGCAGAATGGGTACTGCTCCAAGAATGAAGGGCTTCCTGGTGATGGGGCAACTCTGGACTTGAGGCAAGTCTTGTAGGGAGGATGGTGAGAGTGGTCAAAGAGGAGCCTGCAGCAGATGCTAAATATGCTGAAGGTACAAGCAAGGCTACACTTCTTATTCCAAGACTGCCAGAGATGATCAGGAGAGAAGCCTGCAACCAACCAGAGTCATCTAGATAATTGTTGCAGATGTCCTCAAGAAGCAACCTTTGAACATCATCCAAGACAGACAGACTTGCAGTAAGGAGAAGTGTGTGAAACGTACTAAACTTTGGGCAAGCCGAAGGCATATTCCTTAGTAGACACAAGGCATCATGAGTATGGAGAAGTTTTAATCTGGTACCGAGAAACTTGAAGTGGTTGATTTTGGACTGTAGCACTGCATCGATGGAAGCAGTAATGCCAATGGGAGAGCCTAAGAGGGTGGCATATGATGTATCAGTGATCTGAATGGATGGGGTGACAGACAACAGAGATGAGCATGTGCTGTCGTCGACACAGATGATCTCCACATTGGAGCAGTTTAAGAGCAGGTTGATGTCCTTCGCTGCATCCTCTATGTATGCTAGATCAGCCTTGATGTCTTCCAAGGAACCGCCCAAGGTCCCATCATCCAAGTAAAAGGCAATGAACTCTGACTGAAGGCTGGATATCACATCATGGATGTGAGCGAACTGCACCTCAAGAATCCTCTTCCTCCAGCTTGCAAACAACACGAGCACAACAGTTCTTCAAATACTTTGCTGGTTTGGGGTTTGGACAAATAAAACTTGCATATGCTGAAAAAAATTGTCATCTAAGGCAGCTTTGATAACTTGAGAATTAAGCAAGATTCCTCTGACTGCCTCCCCGTTTGGCCACAACTGAGCAGCAACTAACGAAGAGAAAAGATGCTCCCACGATTCATCAGAAGTCGTACATGTGACGTCATCTAAAATGGCCACTAGTTTTGTTGCTATGGCTAGATAGATAGATGATAAATAGATAATTATTTTGACAGGAAAACCCCTTCAGTCAGAGACTGGTAACAGATTAAATCTTGGATACAATGATAATTTAAAGACAAGTTGTGAATATTTTAAATAGAAAAGTACTGTATATGCATGTATACACGGAAAAATATGATTGAGATTGAAGTTTAATTGAGTGTGTACAATTAGAGGCATAATAAATGATTATAATTAAAATTTGAGCAAGATTAATCAAATTGTAAGTTGCAGATGAAGAAGAAACATAATTATGATTATGACAATGTAGATCTAGATGTATTTCAAAAATCTTCTAAAGTCTACATTTGACTTGATTTGTCTGATGTTATGAGGGAGTAAGTTCCAGTCCCACGTACGCTCCCCTGAAAATGAATGACCGCCAACCAAATTTTGTGTGGATACCAAAAAAGTGAAGCTTGTCAGCCCCTCTAGTGTTATCAGCTTTAATATTAGTGTTCTTAGCTAACAAGCTCTGCATTGACTCAGGACATTGTCCATCAAGGCATCAGTATACCATATTGAACCTAAACCTCTTTCGCCTTTCAGCTAAGGTTGCTCATTTCAGGGCTGTTCTCAAACTTCTCCAGAGGTTCTGTATGGTATTGACAGTATGATTATTCTTGCACCTTAAGGAATTCTTTTCAAAACCTTTGAAGAAGGACAATCGGGATAAATTACAACAGCCAAGACTCAGGAGAAATTTTCGACAATGTATAGCTTTCTCTGATTTGGAAGCTTGAAGGCATGGAGGGGGGTGTCTGTGACATAGTTGGTGGAGCAGGTGATTCTGAGGCTGTATTATATATAGGATAGATGAAGGTCTATCCCCCAGCAGAAGTGGCTCTTTGGCCCCGGCTTTTTTCCCTACACCCCCACCCCCACCACAAACAGCAACAAAAGCAGAAACCAAACTATAGCCAGCAAATTCATTGAACATAATTGTTACATTTGATTGTTTGTTTGTTGTTCGTGTGTATCATTTGCCATGTATGTATGTGATCACAGGTTCCCCTGGAAGACCATCAAAGGCTGTAGGGCATCCTGCCTAAATATTGAGATTTAACTTTTCCAACTTTTAAGGCCGCATTTGTGCAAATTGGTAAAGGAAAACAATGATGAGGCGGATGCAGACTAGACACCAGCAGATGAGTATGAGATGGGTGAATTGGCCAAAACAGGTGGTGGTACAGTTGAAAGGGAAGGTGATAGCTCATTGTTGGATCCTGACAGCGATCAGTTACAGGGCCATGAATCTTTAACATTCTATCGAGTTTGAGTTGCAAAAATCGATGACAATAAAAACACACACTTCTGTTATTTGATCAACCATCTAATGACATGTTCAGAAGAATTGTTAGGAATTTAGTATTAGAATGAGGTCTGAGATATGCCATGACGACCATTTGGCTCATATCGGACCTCAAAAGAATGGTGGACATCTCGTAGCTACTGATTTTCAGACACACCTGACAAGATAATAGCAAAATCGCTCCTTTCGCAGCCTCAATCTTAGTCTAAAGTTGGTTTACCATACAATATGTTATCTATCTATCTATCTATCTATCCATCCATCCATCCATCCATCCATCCATCCATATATATATATTCCATATACACACACAGTACTACAATTAAATAGCCTCCACCCACATTTTAATTTAAATACCTGTGAACACGTACTGCACAACCGTTTGGTCTATCAGCACTTACGTACACTGCTCAAGGAGATTGTTAGAAAGCTAAAAGGATTCAGATCTTCTATTTAACTCTTACATTAAACAGCAGGTATCAGTTTTTCTACCAGAGAGATTATGCTGCAAAAGTTGGCAATCCACATTGGTTGTGATTAAGCTTTTCATTATCCTTTCATTTGTCTCGTGCAGATCTCCTAACCTAGCTGCCAATTGTGTGTAGTGAATATACCTATTAAGTGTACTTGCATGTATACTTGTTTCCTAACTAAATCTTTCTTTTTTTTACCCTGTAGACTGGGTTTGGTCTCTATCCAGTGGTTGTAGAGGCTTTTGCTGGCCACAACAAAGCAAATTTGGTTATTTTTAGCTTTTATAGGTGAGCCATTTTGATGTATTTTGTGTATATGTGGTATAGAGTTAATCAGAAGTGATTGATTCAGACCAGCTTGGCAGGTGGGCCGGATGGGCCATGGCCCATCCTAACTTTTGGCAAGCCCTAAGAACAAAACACTTAATAATTATTTAACCCTTCATTCAAATTTTAGGCTAGGTCATAATACCCACAAAACATAACGAACACACTTTATCAATAACTTTAAGCAAAGTAAACTTTGCTCCTGTATCTTCTAAACCACAAAATCCTGAACAATTTTATAAACTATATATTCTCTAGTCGCGAGTGTAATTGCTGAATTTCCACCATTTTCAATGGTATAATGCATAATAAACATGGTTGTGTTCCTGTTGGTAGCCGATGCCAGTACCATTTGTGTTCTGTTCCTTCCCTTGCTATAAGACACTGATATGCACTTGCTGCATGATTACTGCTCGCAAAAGGTGATGGTTTTGTAATGTTCCTTTTGATTCCTGCACCCATAAGATACTTTGATAAACCAATAATTTGAAAGATGGACTCAAGAACACTGTAGCAAAGGTAATAGGTATATACATGTACCCATATATAATGAATGGAACTGCCACTATGTATGTTCAATATAATTATTATAGTAGCCTCTGGCTAAAGGTTCCCCAGATTACATAAGAATACCTGATACCTGATACCTGAATCAAGTGCCACTGAGTTGGCCCTGTGATTGGAGCTTCCACTGTAAATTAGCATTTTGATTTTGGAGAGTATCATACTTTATTCTAGTTATTTTGCAATAAAACACAATTGACTTCTTCAGTATTAATTGCTTACCAGGGATCTGACTGATCTGACAACTCTTGATTATCGCATTAGTTGTTTGCAATGTCATATCTCATTGCTAGGAAATATTTAATGGAATGCACTATCTAGAGAAGGGTAGCATACAACCACCTCCTGTCTCCCTAGCAGGCCCAATTGTCATGAAAGCCTGGGACGACTTGCCTAGCCTAGCCTGGTGAATCTGGAAATGAGGTCTTACGGTACATCCTCCACAGTAGACCTAACAAGAATAAGAAATGAGGTCTTACGGTACATCCTCCACAGTAGACCTAACAAGAATAAGAAATGAGGTCTTACGGTACATCCTCCACAGTAGACCTAACAAGAATAAGAAATGAGGTCTGACGGTACATCCTCCACAGTAGACCTAACAAGAATAAGAAATGAGGTCTGACGGTACATCCTCCACAGTAGACCTAACAAGAATAAGAAATGAGGTCTTACGGTACATCCTCCACAGTAGACCTAACAAGAATAAGAAATGAGGTCTGACGGTACATCCTCCACAGTAGACCTAACAAGAATAAGAAATTAATCTAAGGCAATATAACCTAGCAAGCTTAGTTGGTTATTGTGTGGTAAAAGAACCACATAGGAAAGAGGACTTCTACTGGCATTGAACTGGTAACCTTCAGCTTATCCCGTCATTGGCTGATACTCTACCTTCTGAGCTATAGAGTTACCACACTTCAATGTAAGACCAAGAATGAGTATTTTCATGTAGACTGATAAACAAGACTCATCCATGTCTTCTGTAGAAAATCCTTCAGCTTGCTAGCGTTGCTTCTTTTGGAGATAACTGGTCTTGCTTCAAGAAACCAAATTCCTGTTTTGCTAGTACTCTCAATGGACACTTCCCTAGTGTATCCTCTGTTGATTCTTCTTTTATCCCTTCCTCCTTCCCAGCATGTTCACTTTCACCCAAACAAACTTGTCCCTCTCCACGACAACCCCTCCTTGTTGTGAAAAGAATCTTGCTTCTGTTAAACCTAAATGTACTGATCTAGATGTGATTCCTTTTTCTCTCCTGTTACTGCTCGGTCTATAGTCTGCTCTCCTCTTAGCTTGATCCTAGATTTGTCGGTCTCTTTTTCTACCTTCCTTGAGCCTTGTACATAAGTGTGCTTGTGTCAGTGAATATGTTTGTTAACACCACCTACTGTACTCCTCCATTGACAATGACTAAGCATGTGTTGTTCTTTTTTTTTCTTTGAAGGGATGCCTGCTGCTTTCCTTTACTGATGTTATGTGCTTTGGTTGGAGAAAAAAAGTTTCTCATTCCTAGCTGGAAGGATTTTTTGGTGCGTCAAATGATCCTAGTTGTGACATTTGTTTCCATGGTTATTATTACTTTGGGTTATGTTTCTACGGTCAGATCGACGAAGCACTAGTGTTTTCGGGTTTTTACTCCATGCCTCAAATCAAGGTCACCCTTAAGCATGTTTTTATGCTAAAAATAGATACATCTGTACACTATGAAACCTGCACTTACTTTTGCATACAGTATGCTGCAGAATTGTTGTTTTATGTAATGCTTTGGCATTAGTTCAATGGATATGCTATTATATTTTCATGATTATCTTATATCAATTGACATGACAATATTTTGTATCAGTTGATAACACTGCTAAATCTATATCGATAATTCATGCTTGATTAATCTCCTTTATTATATGTACATGTAGTAATTAGTTGTTGTTGTGCTTATCATGAACACTGGATCTTCATTGAGATTTTACTTTAATTCATTTTCCGTAGTTGTTTGCAGTGTTGGGTGTGACAGGCATGTTTGGAAATCAGGTAAATTATGTTTTTTCATGAAATATGTACTTTACAATTTTATGTTTACAAAAAACGGATCATGCTGCAAATGTTTGCTGAATCTCTTTAAAACTGTTTCAGTAATCAAAACCCCCCTCGGTAGAAAGTTTTATATTTTGATTAGAAACCGTCCAGTCCTTATCCTGTGTCTGTAGGCTCATGTTTCAATTTACTTGTATTGAAAAACTGCTTAACTTGACTACCTAGTAAATTGCCGATTAGTCCAACGATCAAGACAGAAACTTGGCTGAAAAATAGCTCAATGTGTATCTTAGATCTGTTTGTGCTGCCTCAAAACCATTGTACAGCACATTGTGAAGAAATAAAGCAATTTGCAAACAGTAAATTTACTGACTTTGGCAAGCTATTCAAGTGCTAATGGACATGTCCCACATGCGCAGAGACAAAGAGAAGTATGTACATTCTTGTACTACACTGGCCAAAAGCAGCCAAAGGTGCTACAACATATATACTTTAGTAAGCTCTATACCCACCCACTTTTCAAGATAAAACATTTTCACATTTTTGTATCAAAATGATATGTTTTGTTCAAGTTCACTTTGGAAAGATCTTGACTGTAGCACTACTGCTGTTTACTTTACTGGTGTTGCAAGCAACAGTTGTGCACAATAATCCTCAGTTGTAACTGCATCACATTTTAATGGCTGCATTTCTAATTCACCCTTGTAGTTTTCTGTTTATACTTGCAGCTGCTGTTCATTCTTGGAGTTCAGTTTGCTGGTGCAGATATAGCTTCCATTCTTCAGGTACTGGACATGTAGCATGTTTATGTACCGTAGTTAGTGATTTGTAAATGCTGATCCCTCTCTATCTCTTCTTTGATCTTATCACCCAAGAATGTTATACCAGTCTGGGCTGCTTTCTTGGCAACTGTGTCATGTATGGAGCGATTCAGGCCTACTAAGGTATTGCATACTGCTTTGTTGAGGATATTATAAGGTTTGTAATTAGTTTTTCATTAGTGATGTGCTATTGTGCTCATTGTGTAGTGGTTTTCTTGGACAAAAATGGCTGGAATTATTCTGACTGCTGGTGAGTGCCAACCTGTGCATGCAAAATGTGCTCTACAGGTGTGTGGTGGCATAATTCTTTTTCTGAGAGTTGTATATGGTAAATATAGCAAATATTTTGCAGAAAATGAATGCTAGCATTATGAGGTGAGCTGTACATTCATGTGTACGTAACTTGAATTTATATTCACGCCAATACTTTTTATGCCGTTTACTCATCAGTTGTTGCTTTGGTATGCTCAGGCTGTGTACGTATGTCGTAGTCCATACCGTAGAGGCACTAATTTTCACGGGATGTATATTTCGCGAATCAAGACCTTGGCTGTAATTCGCAATTTTATTTTCGCGAATGGACCAGTCCCTACTATATCTTAGGCAAATAGACTATGTATCTTACCAAATATTCGCAATTGTATTTTTGCAAATCCTGGCTCATTCACAAATTTTGCAAAAATAAAGTCCCGTGAAAATTAGCACCAATATGGTATTCTTCATTCTATGGTATACTACATTTACACACATCGGTTTTCTTTTCAATCTTCTATCGGGGATTCAGGTGGCTCAGTGGAAATGTCACTCACGCAGCCAGGATCTCTTCTGTCCCAAAACACCTCTCAAGTGTCTGGGAACTCCACAGCAAGTGCTTCCCTTTCAAATGAAACTATTGGGTTTTTCTTATTGCTAGGAAACACCATCTGCATGGTGAGCTAGATATATTATATATATATAGATTGTAATATCCATTGTTTTCTAATGTGTATGAACGGTAGTTGTGTAATGACTCTAAATCTTTCCTTATTTATACTGTACAATTTGGGTTCGGTGGGTGTTGGTAAAATGTCATATTGTAGTAATGGGGATGAATTTCTGTTTCAGACAATCATATTTTCTGTTTAGATTAGGCTAAATTTATTTTTTTAGTCTATTTATATGGTACATGTCTCCGTTCTGCATTTCAGACTACTTTTACTGCATATATTTAAGATACACCAAATGACACAAAAGCAAGAATAGAAAATAAGTTAAATAATGCATGAAAATACCACCCAATAAAACTGGTTAAATTTATACGTAATATCATCACAAGAATCCCCAGAGCAAATTTCAGGTCGAGGTCTGCAATAATTATTAGAGATACAATGGTTACAGTGGGCAACATTCTCCTATACATTCAGCTAATATAACTTATATTATATATATCAAGTATTGATGTATATGTATCATTCTTTATATCGTTGTGGTACGAATGTGATTTTACAGTAAGTGAGATATCCCTATTCTGTTTTGTGCTTGGTTTCTTCAGGCAGTTTATGTTCTGATACAAAAGAGGTTTATATTCAAATCTAAAACATGTACGTAAGTGCAAGTTGTCAATAATGAGCTTGAACACTCACCCAGTTTATCACCAGCCATACCCTTGTCCATCCTGTACTGTACACGTAGCCCGCTGGAAGAAATACCCTATCATGGTTACAGCATGGAGCTATGGTTTTGGAGCCTTTGCAATGGGACTGTCTACCATTTACTTCTACCAACACCCAGACCAATTTGTACTGCCTGGAACGGTATGTTGTTAGCCAAATTCTTATACTTTTTTTCATTCACATTATGTACCATTGGAGGGCCACTCCAATAAGTGTGCTAGTAATATTGCTTCTCAGGATATTTGGAAAATTTCACAGGCAAACAGATACAGATATGTATATTGCTACTATGCTATGCCTCTTTGTCAGTTCATGTTGTAGAGCTAGCAATGGAATTATTCTACCTCTGTGTATTGTAGAATAACTTATATGCCGTGTATAACATATTTGTGGATTCCCAGTCTTTTTGACCAAAACAGTTTCTGCAGATCTTGCCCAGGGCGGGTGGAACCGTCCAGTTGGTCAGGCTATGGCCAGACTAATTTTCAGGGAAGTCCTAGAAAAAAATCTCAGTTAAGATGGCGTACATGAGGACCCAACTGAGTACTTACATTATCCGTATAATACTGTAGATCACTTCTTGCTGGATTATATATGTCATTTATGGTGCTATTACTAAAATGTAGCCTTTTTGCAAAAAAAATCAACTTGTGCTTCTCAAGATCTCACTGGGGCTGCCATATTTAACCGTGACACTTTATTATTATGTTAATATTAATCAGACAAAATGGTGTGGCAGCAGCTACTGCTATCCATGGCTTAATCAACTGCAAACACCTTCCAGCGGTCCTGCTATCCTAAACCATTACCAGAAGTAATTACAGGTGGCTACTGTTTCTGCTTGTAACAATCATTACCAAGGTTACCATTGAGGAGTGGATGAATCTGTTGTTGTGATATGAGGTTATCACGTGTTTAAGCATTCTAACTTCTGTTACAGGAAAGGAGGTTCATTATCAGAGGGAAACTCACAGGAAGTCATGAAGACCCGTCATGTGTAACTGCTCATTTGAGTCGGTCACATACCCCAAGCCCAGTTTTAAGCCAAGCCAGCTACTTGGGGCCTATGAGATTGCCATTCAGCCCAAAATACCAATACTGATATATTGTAAATACAAGAATTTGATCCTCCTAACATTACTTGGTGGCTCAAAGCTCATTCACAAATTAAATCCGTGAAGTGTACGCCTCCAAATTTTTGCTTTATACGGTATGTAATGTATTACAGTATCCTCTCATGCAGATTGTTTCTCCAATGTAGGCATGGTATGCTCTTGTGTACGCTGTGTTCATCACTTCTGCACTCTGCTATCTGCTGATAACATGGGCAAATCTACATCTACCTTCCACAATTGTCACTGCGTTTTGGCCTGTTCAGGTATGTACGTATTGAGTATTATTGTTCTTATTGTGTTCATAAGTACTCACTTACCAAATTCATGAATTTGTTAGTTGATAATAGCATACGTTCTCATAATGGAACATACTGAACATTCTCCTTAATCCAGCCTCTTGTGCTTCTGACAGAGACTGCTAGTCTAGGCATCTTATTTAATAATTATTACTCTGTTCTACGTAGTGTAGATTCTCTGATCATTCCTTGAGTATCCATTAGTATACTCTGACTCATGCCACACTCTATGTACTGGTGCACTCATGCCACACTCTATGTACTGGTGCACTCATGCCACACTCTATGTACTGGTGCACTCATGCCACACTCTATGTACTGGTGCACTCATGCCACACTCTATGTACTGGCGCACTCATGCCGCACTCTATGTACTGGTGCACTCATGCCACACTCTATGTACTGGTGCACTCCTGCCACACTCTATGTACTGGTGCACTCATGCCACACTTTATGTACTGGTGCACTCCTGCCACACTCTATGAACTGGTGCACTCATGCCACACTCTATGTACTGGTGCACTCCTGCCACACTCTATGTACTGGTGCACTCATGCCACACTCTATGTACTGGTGCACTCATGCCACACTTTATGTACTGGTGCACTCCTGCCACACTCTATGTACTGGTGCACTCATGCCACACTCTATGTACTGGTGCACTCATGCCACACTCTATGTACTGGTGCACTCATGCCGCACTCTATGTACTGGTGTACTCATGCCACACTTTATGTACTGGTGCACTCCTGCCACACTCTATGTACTGGTGCACTCATGCCACACTCTATGTACTGGTGCACTCATGCCACACTCTATGTACTGGTGCACTCATGCCGCACTCTATGTACTGGTGTACTCATGCCACACTCTATGTACTGGTGCACTCATGCCACACTTTATGTACTGGTGCACTCATGCCACACTCTATGTACTGGTGCACTCATGCCACACTTTATGTACTGGTGCACTCCTGCCACACTCTATGTACTGGTGCACTCATGCCACACTCTATGTACTGGTGCACTCATGCCACACTTTATGTACTGGTGCACTCCTGCCACACTCTATGTACTGGTGCACTAATGCCACACTCTATGTACTGGTGCACTCATGCCACACTTTATGTACTGGTGCACTCATGCCACACTCTATGTACTGGTGCACTCATGCCACACTCTATGTACTGGTGCACTCATGCCGCACTCTATGTACTGGTGCACACATGCCGCACTCTATGTACTGGTGCACTCACGGTCGCCACTGCAGTGCTTATCAGTCCCTCCTTGTCTTGACACATTTGCTCACTGTATACAGGAAAGATCTATGTACTTTGCGATATGCATTTCATATTTCTAGATCAATTGGGTAGCGTCTTCCTTTGCAGGTTCCAGTCGCTATGATTACTGCAGGCATTTTCTTACATGAAGTCATTGCACCACTGGTGAGTGGATATTTGCTCACAATTACAGTATACTCTGAGAAGTGTGCTAAAATTTCATCTTAAAAGTATTTCATGTAAACAGTACTACATGTTATGCTTGGACCTGCACTTGGATTGCAGTAGCATTTATATTGAAAGATACTTCACAATTCACAAGGTTTAACTGTACTTATCTCAGGCATGTACAGTATATCAGTGGTAGATGAAGGGTCAGCAACTTGGGCATACTTCTCCGCCTTGCTACTGCTCTGGCTTACAGTTGAGAGAAATTGTGCATTTTTCACTGAAAATACCATTCAAGTCAGCCATCTTGATTTATGCATCATCACATCATAAAGGGAACTGGTTGATATGTGTTCAGGACATTCTAAAGTATTTTATGCCAATTTATCCTGCTAGTCTCTTCCAAATATGAAAATGCATCCTAAGGTTATGTGCTTAAACAATTTGTAGATGGTGGATATAATACAAAAGCTAAAAGTTGCTTCTTTTTTTGGATATTTTGCTGTCCTAACCAGCAATAAAGGCTGCTAAAAGTAGCCTTGCAGAATACTCTGTGATCCATGGAGATGCTTTCAATTGCAATCTACACTTTTATTTGTAGCATTAATTATAACTATGACCACATTTTGCACTCTGGTTTCGAAGCTATATTATTGAGTACTGTTCCATCTCCATATTACGTTTGAGTCAATAATACATATTCAATGTACATAAGACAATTTGGAACACTTCTTCATAATTTCACTGTTGAAAAGGAGTCACAAATGCTGATCTTGCGCATTTATGGGTGTATCCATTGTATACTGGACTCACAGCACATGTTTAGGAATGTTTAGGATTCAGGTATTAGATTGCTGAAGCCTTCTCTATCCTGGTATGATTGAGTTGTTTTCCACCCATCTGCACTCAGTCTGGCAATTGGCATACATGTGTCACAGGTGATCATTGCATATACAGTATACAGTACATGTACAATTTCTACAAGGACATTTGCTGGATGTCAAAATGAATGTTAAGATCGGAATATGGTGGGAAAGACTTCATCTGACTTTATGATCTTATCATACGTACAGTACGTATGTACAATATTGTCCCTCACTATTGAATCATTTCTGTTAACTGTTCTATAGCACTGCGAATTGAACAAACAATTGTCCATGTGTAGAGTGTTCCATTCGCTGAGCACAGTCATTACTGTTTCAATAAACAGTTAATTTGTCTTCAACACCAAATAATTAATTCAAGTAATGCTGAATTGTGGTTTTAGTCCTCTTCTGACTTTTTACATCCATGTTATGAAATGGTGTATGAAAATTTGAACCATATTTCTATTGTCTTTTTGACAATAAGACCAACTTGTATTTCACATTTCTGACCCATTTGTGTTGACAGTCTGTCGGTAGCTGTAAATTTTTTTCACTACATTATCACATGGTCAGGTGCCTCTTGTAGTCTGTGGTTGCTGTCCTTCAGAATGTACAGTGAAACCTCTGCAATTCGACACCTCCATACTACTACTTTCTCTATGTTTTCACCATTTCTTGAGGTATAGTCACCTTACTAAATTTTAGTAAGAGTCACTCTGCAAGCCGACAACCTCCTACTCTATCACTTTTTCAACACCCATTGAGTGTCGGATTAGAGGTTTTACTATAGTTGGATAAGCAACAATGTCTGGTTTGTATGGTCATTGCAGTAGATGTCCACAGTTTCCCTGTGAATATTTGGAAGTATATGATACCGTTTTGTGTGAATAATGGGATTTATGTTCTTTTGTTTGCAGCAATACATAGGAACAGCACTTGTGGTTTGTGGGCTGTTCTTAGTAATCATCTCTAACCACTGGGTAAGTGCATTTTCTTGTTTGAGTTCATAGTCTATTGTGTTCGGAATCTGGTCACTAAGGTGGTGGGTCAGCTACATTTGGAGCAGCTATGAATATAATTATCATGCCGGAAATAATAATTATAGCACACTAACTAGTATACTTGATTGTCGTTGTACCATTTTTGATGCTTTATTTCAACATACATAAAGCCCAGCACTTTATTTAAAGTTTGACTAAGCGTTCATCTAAGTTCAATGAATGATCGTATATATGGATTTCCGGAAATTCTGTTCTTCAACTGCTCCACGACACCTAAACTATGCCTAAAATGGCGATTTTGTACCCGCAGCAACACAAAGTAGTTGATTTCCTGTTAAACTGAGGAAATTTCCAAATTCCACACATACATTCTTAAATACAAGGGTGAGCTACGAGTTTTGTCCAAATACACTTGTTACTTGGCAATTTCACTCGATAAAGCGTCAAAGTACGGCAAACGGAAAGAGCTCTGTTCACTGAATGACTTTTTTTCATTCATTCTTTGGCCTACACAGGTTTATTAATTAACTCCATGAGATGAATAAGAGTAGTGACACTAATATCATTCAGTAAAATTGATGTAACAGCTCAAGTTTGTGAATATTGCATGGGCTGACCGACCCGCTACCTTAAGCATACAGTACTTTGCTGTGTAAGCGCACAATGTGAAAACAGTCTCTTCAATGCTTTGCACTCTCATTGTTGTTTAGAGTATCTGTGGTATTGTGGAAGTGCTTCTCCCAGTATATTAAATACAGACTGCTTTGCCTTGTTATTCAGCCTATTGAAGTTCTGAATTTATTTTGTCTACAGTGGCTGATTTTGCACATGCAAATACGAAATTGCAATGTGGTCACTATTTAGGATTATGAATACAATTGATATAGAACATCCTATTTGGAATAATTAGGAATAGGAAACTTTTGAGTCTAGTCCTTTAGCAGGCGTAGTACTACAATTTTGTGTTGTTTTCATTTCTAAAGGAACAACATGGGAAATACTTTACATGCACCCATACTGTAAATTACATAATATTATAAGTTGGTCCATCACAATTACCATAGGAGGTAGTTTAATTAAAGCTGTAGGTTGTATTGCAGTGCTACGCAAGTTTTAAAGCAGGATTTAAAAATAGTATTATATACCCCGCACCCAGTCTGTCTAACTCTGTGCCTGTCTAGACCTTTTTCCATTTAGCCATCTAACCCTATTTGTAGTGTACTAGCCCCACACATGTCTATGGAAATCTAGCATCTGGCTTGTCTGCTTTTGTGCCACAAACATCCCAGTTTTGGTTTCACCATGCATGGCAAGGTTTGTGTGTTTGCTTTGTGCCAATGTCCAGGAAACTAAATATCAAGAAAAGCTAGATGCTCAAAAAGACCAACAAATGCGAGAAAAGGATTTGGAGAAGGAGCCTTTGTTACTCAAAAAGGAACAAGGAGCTATACAATGAATATTTTCTGTACTGTAGTTGTGATTACGTTACTCTATTGATGGTTATTGTGTAAATATGCCTGCGCATGTCTGAATGCTCAACTGTTGATCAAACTATCTTGTACATCACTACTCATACACCTGTGCAATGCCTTCTCATTGGATTCACTACATCATGCAACTTCAGAGCATGCAGAAGTGCATATTGATTATGATGGTGGACAGGTTCATTGCTGGTATATTATTTAATGAGGGTGAAATATTGGAGTAGGTCACAGCAGGATTTTTTTCATTGATATTCATTCAAATCGTATAATAATACTGTATTATGGATTTGTCGTGGCTTTAGGCAACCCTCCCTTTTTCAAAAGGGGGGATAAGCATCAGAATGGCAGTCCAACTTGCACCATCCGCCTAGTCTGGCGTCAGTCCCCGAAAATGGCCGAGCGAGATTGGGTCGGCAACGCCAGACTACCATCTGCCTTAATTGGCTTTGGCTCATGCATGGTTGATCACTCTTTCACCCTCAAAAATTCTGCCATGCAGCTACACAACCTGTCTTCCTGATTCGATAAATACCCATACACTTGGGAAGTCCTAGCTCTTCACCTAGATCACCCCCTACCAGCTCATGCAGCCAAATCCCAATAAGCATGGTATGGTCTTCAGACCTCTGTAAAGTACACTTAACTCGATCCCTATAGCTCTTGCAGCAGGCCTTAACCAGCTTTGTGACTATATAAGAGCAAGAGTTTTGGATGGCTCAACCAATTAACGACTCTGGTGTGTATAATGCTGCATAGATCCCATCCTTAGGCCTACAGATGGATAATGCATGACACAGTTACCATTTCGGTCGACCTAGCTCCATCTGGGTCGACCTAGCTCCATCTGGGTGTGTCTGCGCATGCATGTGTCGACCCTACTTTTGCTGCCAGTGTGGAACCCATGCAGGTGAATGAGTTTACCACCCATGCACAGTTATAATTTGAGCTGCATAAGGCATCATCCCATCACCATGCACTCAGTTAATTAAATCTCCAGGTCTCTTGTTGCAGCTGGAGTTCCTAGCCAAACTTATAACCTCCTGGTTTTAGCCGCCTATAGATGGGAAATGTCCATGCATGGAGACGGAGTATATAATCTGTCTCCATTGGAGGTGCATGCATGTGGCCGCCCTCTCGCATGCAGACACCACATGCCCAGACACATATGCTCAATCATACACATCCTTGGCCTCCGTCTGCTCAGGGGCAGTGGCTGATGCTGCAGAAGCCCGCAAGGCAGAGCAGTTCCAGTATCTGAAAGCAACCCACATCTTTCCACCAGTATCCATAGAAACAGGGTGCCGTTGGACCCTTTGCTTCATCTGGGAGTGTGATCAATGGTGAAGTAAGAGTGAGAGGAGGGTGGGAAGGGTAAGGGGAGTGTGAGAGGAGGGCCTGTGGGGAGGGGGAGGAGAGTGAAATGGAAGGTTGAGCTAGGAGATATAGAAGGAGTGCTCGAGTGTTCAGTGGGAGGAAACAGAGGGGAAGAGCCAAGAAAGGAAAGGCGGGAAAACCAGCATTGTAATTTCGCATTGGGCCATATGAAGTCTCAAGGTGAGAGTCCTCAGTCCATGGCCAAGGTCTTTGAGTGCAGCAGTGAGTTCAATTAAAGTTCAGCAGTAATCCAGCCAATTAGAGAGACTTACCTTGATTTTAGCATAGATACTCATTTTAGCCAGATAAGACAGTATCACGGTAATAGAAGTGGGGGTGAATGTAAGACCTGAACAAGGTGACAAGAAAAATACAAGGAAGAAACCAGGAAAGCCAATGAGAAGAATAAGACTACGATTTACTCTCCCACATACCAGTCCACACAATTGTCACATTGATGTATCATTTAGAAGAACAAACACTATGCACAAATGTGCAGTGAAACCACTCTAATCCTACACTCAATTGGACCTGAGAGTATAATGTCAGATTAGGAGGTTGTTGGATTACAGAGTACCCTTTGCTATCTTTATGGTGATTGTACCTCAGTAAATTGAAAGGTCGGATTAGCCGGAGAATGTCGGATTACAGAGGTGTCGGATTAGTGAGCTTGCACCACTTATCTAAACCATAGATATTATAGACTACGTAGAGTCTAGACAGTGTTTGGGATGCGTGTATGGGCTGGAAGCCGGATTAGAATGACATCCGGCGAACACAGGCCGCAATGGCCACTCTGCCGGGTAGGAACCGAACGGTTTAGCCATAGATAGTCTATACACATGGTTTAGCCAGGTGAACGCCTCATGGTTTAGCAAGGTCAACGGTATTGCGCAACGTATTATATACACGTGCTATGAACAAAATGGCCGAAGTTCCAGTCATGGATGAGGCGAGGGATGAGGTGAGCCTAATAGCATGAAACTTCTCTACTTCAAGAATGATACCGGTAATGTGAATCCGATTGTGTTTTGCAAGTTTACTTATATTGTTGTTTCAGCTCCCAAGAAAATTACTTATACCTGAAATCCTACTTATTATCGCGTGTTATCATTCATCTGTTTATACAAATACAGTTTATAATCATCTACATACCCTTTTGATATGACATTGTGTGTTCGTGTTGGGGTGAAAGAGGGAATGACGATAATGGCTATTCAGAAATCTAAATTTTAATTACGTACGTAGTGCAGTCAGTACATGTGTAATACTTGTCCAATGATGTTCCTGTCTCGCTTGAACATCAGAATTCACGTACGTGTTCCTGTCGTCTTGCATGATTTCTCTACCATCTTTATCCTATTCTTTGTGCTAGTCATCCTATCCACTGTATTTAGAGAAAGACACTGAACTCCAAGCGTTTAATGCAGGGTAGAAATGTGATACAATCATGTCTTTTGTATGGGAAACCTATGTACATACGTAAATGTACTGTAGTTTGTCTAGATAGAAGAGTATTTATGCATACTGTATGTACAGTCAAACTCTGTTAGTAGTACCTGGGCTAGTGAGTACACCTGAATAGTAATGCACCTATCAATGTGTTGTCCCCCAACCCCCCCCCCACTGCGGGCATGTGCTGGGCGAGGGTGGGGGTTCACCCATTCCAGTTACTTTTTGCCCCACCCCCGGGACAAGGAGAAGAAGAAAATCCTCACCTAATCACCCCTCATTCTCCCGGGGCAATGCTTGAGACTAATGCACTCCAATTACTATTTAATAGATCATGAATTTTACTGTAAACAACTTTCACATCAAAAGGTAGATGGCATAAAAGCAATATTAATGCATTCCCAGAGGAACCACATATCACAATTATCACATGCAATCCAGTTCTCTACTTCCTCTGTTTCTTCTTGATATGCTACATCACACACAGCACATGCATAAAATTCTTCCTGATCTGTGTTTGACTGCTTCTTGTTCTTGTTCTGTCTGGGCAGCTTTCTCCGTGCCTTTTTGCGATTATTACATACGGTTTCTAAATGAGACAGCCATAGCCTCACTTCATCTGGTGGCAAAAGAACCTCTTGCGATAACTTATCAACATCTACTGACTTGGACTTGAATGCCCTCATAATGATTGTAGAAGGTGGATCACTTACTTTTCCACAAGCTATTAGTGAAGATTCTAGTTTGAGATAGTGTCCACAACAGTGATCCTTACAAGCAGCACATAGTTTTCCTCCCCATGGCCTTTCAGGATCAACAACAGGTATTGGCAACTGTGTTAGTGGTGGACCATTAGGAAACCATGGATAATCTTGTCTGGATGATCCTGCGAGTCTTTGACATAAACTGTGGGAGCAGTTAGATTTAAAGCAAGCCAGTAGGTAGAAAATGTATTGCTGAGGGTATCCACTAACTAGGTAATTTTCACGTTTCCCAAACTAGTTCAAACTCAGCATACGTACATGGATGGGTTTTCTTTCTTCAGTTGTGCTTTCTTTTTCTTGGATCCCTTGAGGAAAACTTTAAGTTTCTCACGATAACTATTGAGTTCTGTTGCATCAGTACCTTTGTATAAATGTATCTCAGTATTCCCACAAGGGCTTTTGTCTACGTAAGAGATATACGTATTGGTGGCAAGGTCAAGATTTTTACACAATATGTCATTATTGACTTGACAGTTTTCAATGCAACTTCTAACCAATGTGGACGGTATGAAAAGATTGTGATGACCTCTGCTTAAACAGCCATTCTGCAGGTCGACTCGATTCAAATAACTCGATCCACTGCTCCTTGCTGTGACCAAAGTAGCTAGTCTTCCTTTCATTGGGTGATCCTTTGTCCAAAAGAATTGGACCTCTTCACGGGAAGGGCCCTCATCACTAGCGCCATCCACTTTTACACATAATATGGGTTTAGGGCTCCCATCCATTTTAAAGAAGACATTTTGCAATTCTTGTTTGTCTTGCAGCATATGGAAATCAGCAGCATGCTGTGCTGGGTTTTTGTCAAACAAAGGCGACGCCTTAACAACTCCAGCACAATACTCCAAAGTTGTTTTAGTACGTACGTACCAGTGAAGTTATACGAAGTAGTTTGTAAAACACTCTTATATCGGTGGACATATTCAGTATGGGTGGTCAAAACGTCATTTCCTTGAACAGTTGGAACAGAGTACTGTTTGTTGGTGGCTAAGGTGTCAAGTCGGAAGCTGGAAGTATCATCTCTGTTCACATTAATAATGGATCTCCCATCTGTCATTTGGATATACTGAAGCCCTCTATATAATGCACAGCTCCAATGAAAATCTGGATTACACCGTAGTTGGAAGCCTTTTCTGGCTCTTCTTGTGGTGACTCTGGCAAGTCCCTTGTACGTACGTATCTAGTAGAAGATTTCCTTTGCTTGTTCCTCGCCACGCATAACTGGACAGTTGTTCCATATGAAAACCTTCACTTGTATACAGACTCTAAATGTTTTCTAATTCTTTCGTATGTAACCTTTTTGGCCTTTTTAACATTACCATCAAGGTGAGTACTCCAGTTCTGCACCATTGATCAGCTCCCACATTGTTCTGTCTGACATAGTCTTCAATAGTGTTACCAATATCAGGAAATGCTGCAACTATTCCTCGTACCTTACAGCTGACTCTGCGATATAGGAGGTTCTGTTCAGCAATGCATTTGCTTTTAATCTAGATGCACTACACTTGATTGCTACTTGTCGTTTCAGAACAATATCTTTAACTGAGTCATCAAATAGGCTATTCACTTATCTTCTGCACTGTCACTCTCAGAGTTTGTTACAATTTCATTATTAACAGCTCTAGCTTCTCTCAGGTTCAATTCAGAATTCAGTTCATCATCTACAATACAGTAAAGGCTTCAAAAGGTATTTTTAGCTGTTCCAATTCTTGTGAGGTAAGATGAGGTTCAACTAGCTCAACAAGTGATACGTAGGATATTTGAGAACCTTGTAAGCCATCTATTACCTCAAAGTAATTAAAAAGACTTGCTTTCACAATATCGATTAGGTCAGAAGTGGTAAACTGAGGATCTGATTTTTCAGATTTAGAGCAGGAATTCTCATAATCTTGAAGTGATTCTCCAGCACATTCATCATCAGTTGATTCATCTGATTCACTACTTGAAGGCTGATCACAAAAGCTGGGTACCCCTAAGGCTTTACATAGTGATTCACTTCCAGTGCAAGCAATTTCATCAATGGCACGACAAATGTACTTAGCATGTTCAGTTACATCATCAACTTTTTTGGATCGCTTTGTCATGGCCTCAAATCCATACCGTTTCCTCATTTGTGTCTCAGACAACCACTGAACCGAAATGCTGCATACCTCATGCATTCACGTTCACGGTCAGACTGGCAAAGCCCTAGTAATTCTTTGACAACTTCCTTGCTTACAGGCGCTGGATTTTCCTTTGATGTTTTCTGTATTACACTTGCAATTAGACCTTGCAATGCGTTGTAGTTGGTGTTAGGACTGTGCTCAACAAGGTAGCATTCAGATAAACCAGCATCAAACTGAATTCGTATACAAGCGAGGGGCATTTGAAGGAGTCTTCTTCTGACATAAGTGACATTGTAATCTACATTTGGGAAACTCTTGGTAAAGGCACTCTTAAGTGTCGCGTATCCATTTTTCAACACAGCATTTGCTACAAGTAACATCGCAGAACATTCTTTACAGTTTTGATGGGCAAGTGTACAGTATTGAGTACTTGCTTCAACATACTCTTTAACATTAAGACCAACAAATATAGATATGTACATACGTAAACAGAATGTGATAATTTGTTGTATTCAGAGAGTTTGCATTGCCATTGTTCCCGGTATACCGTATACCGGGAAATTTTTGCGGGGTAAAACTTTCGCGAATGGCTTATTTCTTGAAATTCGCGGATAATATTTTCGCGGATCCCTAAAATTCAGGTGGCCATTTTTTTTCTTAGGCGATGGTAGGAAAGTAGCTTTTGCATGAGTGTATCATGTGAACGAAATAGCACAAGTTGAAGCCGTTTACACCATTTACACTTCAGTCGAAGATTTGAGGTTACTTTTGCTTTCTAATGGACGGTGAAACTTTCAGGTGTGCACGCTCCACCGGATCGTTTCGTTTGAAGAAGGGAAAAACCGACGTATATATAGCACGACCAGCTTGTTGAGAAACTGCTGCTACACAAAGAACAACAGTGCAGGGACCTAGCGTGTACGTACTACCTGAGCCCGACGTAGCTGTGGATGTACATGTCTAGTGCTAAGATTTCGCAGATTGAAAATTTCGCAAATGTTGGGATAACCGTGAAATCCGCGAAAATATTACTCCGCGGAAATTTCCGCTATGCGGTATACTGAGATTAGGCCTCCTTACTTCACTGTAGGGAGGCCTTCTTGAAAAGGTTCACCATCTTCTGATTCATTACTTTGTTTGCCCTCATCTAGTGAGTCTTCTTGGAAAATATTGCAGATTTTTCTTCAACCACATATTTGTTAAATAATCCACTAACACTGTGACATGAACTTGACAAATTTAGAACTTCCTGTAAAGTATAAAATTTAAACAGTTGTAAAAAGAAAAGATGAAAAGCTTAATTCATGAGCGTATGACATACATGTAATAAGTTTGTCAATGAACAAAGTTTATGCCAAGTTACAAATCAACAGGCATGCAAACATACATCTTCACGTGGCTTGCATAGGTTAACTTTATTTTGACTAAAGGTGAGTCTTATTTGAACAGGTCCTCCAGAACTAGTTGATGCGCATACAGTACAGGTCATTAAAAAGTTCCCACTTCGTAATCGTAATACGAATTTATTACGATATATATACGACTACGATACGATGGAATTACTATCACGATACGAAGAGATAACGATCATCCTGTGTTCAGAATCTACCAAAATTACGAAGTGCTTCATAAGGGGAAAAGGTGTTGGTATGCGACATATGCATGAGGAGTTTTGCTACTTTACTTTTCGATCACATCTGAGCTCGCGCGATAGCCATTTTGGGCAAATTTCGCAATGACGTTTGCGCGCATGCATTCGCAGTGAGAGACTCCCTGTGGATTTACCCTCGAAAACTCGCCCCATGCAGTTGCTGTTGGTAGCGAAGCATAATAAAGTTGAAAATTATGTCTTACGATCAATTCTTGTAACTCGGCGAATATAGTTTCGTCATCCGCTCGAGTCTAGCCGCCATCTTGGACGAGCGTGCTGATCCTTTCTTTGCCTGTATCGTGGAGTCAGTCCTTTCCTATTTCTAACGAAATCTGTCTTTATCTTTCTTCGTGGTGCTAAGGCCTTTAAACTGAAGTTTCGTATGAACAGAGGGCGCGTTTTGGCCCTTTTTGCGCCATCCGCATAGCATAGTCGGAATACCTTTCTTCTTCGCTCGAACGTCAAATATTACTTAGGAAACCTTTTGCAGCGAATCAATGAGGTGAAAATATAGAGATATGCATTTTTTTCGCAAATGACGATAGAAATACGATTTCTCCAAATCGTCATCTGATCGTTATACGATGGTTTTACCATGACGATACTAAGAATTTACGATCGTAATACGATCGAACTTGATTACGAATACGATACGATATGGGAACTTTTTTATGACATGTACCGTAGTTTGGATGACGACGATACTGTCACTGTTGCTGATGCCTTTGCATCAATGCTTGTGAGAGTTGGTTCTGTGAGTGCCTAAATACAGAGAACAAGATATAGCTAGTAAAGGTGTGAAGTTAACACGTTATAATATCCAAGCCTCAAATTTAAGGATTTTTTATGCATGATAAATTCGATCGCGTAAAACAACGTTTCAAATGGAAATATTTGGTTGCCCGAAATTTTTTCTACCGTGTTCGTTTATCTTTTACTGCTTGTGTCTTTTTGTCAGCGTGTGTACGTTTACGCGTGCGCAAGCCAGGAAATGGTCGTCAGTTCGAAAGAGATTGCTGGGACTTCGAAAAAGGTTTGAAACGTTGTTTTAAGCGATTGAATTTATCATGCATTCTTTAAATGTATAGATTAAACCAATTAAAAATGGTAAAAGGATGTATGATTGACACAAGGATCGTGCAAAAGGCATTATTGAAAAAGGATTCTCCAAAAACTCTTGGAACAAGGGTAAGTTGCAAAAGCGGTAAAGGGTTAGGTGGGCAAAGGGCAAGACAGACATAGGACTAGATGACCTTAGGGCTACACATACATGAGGCTAGACGGGTATAGGACTAGACAGAGTTTAGTTGGATTGAGTGCACACTGTGCTTACATCCACAAGATACGTACTCTATCAACACCCAGTCTATCTGCTGCCTCTTGTACCAGTCTACCTGCCACCTCTTGTACCAGTCTGTCTGCCACCTCTTGTACCAGTCTATCTGCCTCCTCTTGTACCAGTCTACCTGCCACCTCTTGTACCAGTCTGTCTGCCACCTCTTGTACCAGTCTATCTGCCGCCTCTTGTACCAGTCTATCTGCCGTTTCTTGTACCGGTCTACCTGCCGCCTCTTGTACCAGTCTGTCTGCCACCTCTTGTACCAGTCTATCTGCCTCCTCTTGTACCAGTCTATCTGCCGCCTCTTGTACCAGTCTACCTGCCACCTTTTGTACCAGTCTATCTGCCGCCTCTTGTACCAGTCTACCTGCCGCCTCTTGTACCAGTCTATCTGCCACCTCTTGTACCAGTTTTAATCAACACAAACCGTCTTTCCTATTTGTAGATGGAATTTTTTTCATTCTCTCCAAAGAAGGCACAACACAAGGGGACCCTTATGCTATGGCAATATATACCATAGGAACCCTTCCCCTTATTCAACATGTTCCTTGAGGCCTGGGAAATTGTCATTAAGGCTGAAACACTGATATTGATATAAACATTTTAAATATAAAAATTCAATCCCCCAACAATATTTGGTTTAAGGGTGCAATTTTTACACGAATCACACATTTCATGGTTTAAGGCTCATCTATGAACTTTGTAAGGACATACAGTACTTCCCAAAATATTGTTTATGGTGGATGGCGATCATGCAGGCAACGAACAACGATTGGTTGTTTTCATTCTGCACCCATGATTATTGTGCAGTACGGTACTTCCCATAGAAATTTTAACGACGACTGTTCATTCATTACACCTTCATTCAGCGTTCAATCAGAGTTCATTCAAGCCTTCATTCAACCTTCGTTCATTCTGATTGATCACGTGATAGCAGAAGCGTCCTAATGCGCATGCAGATGTTGAAGTATAGGGAGTGCGCACACGAACGTTATGGTTTATTCTAACTACATGAAGCAACGAATTCTCTATCTAATCAGAATAGGCAAGTCTTAGTCTCAGATCGCGAATCTACTAGCGTTAGAAGGTCACCACATTACAAAGCCCGGGCTATCGCATTTCTTGAAGAAATTTAAAGATACGGGCACCATTACCAGAAGCGGTAACTGATAGAAAGCCCACCAAGACGCGTGCTATCCTGGACTTCATTGACAGCAAGATAGCTAAGGATGATGAAATTTCGTTTCGTTCATGTCGAAGAAAATAAACTCCTTTCGCCAACTTGTGGAAGAATCACTCACCTAGTCGAAGCAATGACGTCTTTATAGAAGTTGCATAATATTTTTAAAAACGTCACATTATGACGTCATGGGTTGAAGCGTTCGTTCATTCAGCATTCGTTTGCCCTTCGTTATTCCTTCGCTCGTTCATTTGTTCATAACAAATCGTTAAAATTTCTATGGGAAGTACCGTATGTAGTTATGCAACCAGTTTTATTATATACGTAAACTATACAAGAAAACGGAAGGAAATGGTTTTTATTCTACATACGTACGTACATTATAGTAAGTCAGCCAGCATGGCCTTTGTCTCTGCTGACTGGCAAAACAAGATCTGCACCTGGCCAATCTGAAATAAAGGGGTACAGTGCACGCACAGTCATTCTGATGCATGAAATATAGATAAATATTGTTTAACTTACATGTCTCATTCTCCAAACCTTCAGCATAAGCTTTATGATCAACTTGTCGTTCAATAAGAGGGAAATTTGAACAAAAAGTCAATAACAGATAATAACCAACAATCCTATCGTACGCAATAGTAGCAGTGCAAATCACATAATGCAAACAGCATCCATTTTTTAAGCTGTTTTGTGGGTCTTGGCACACCTGTTGGTCATCATTTTCATTAACTTTATTATGTGAAGTACAGTACTCCTCAAAAATTTTGCATTGTATATTCGGGATAAAAGAAAGTATGTACGTACATGATATACGTATGTGCGTACGTACGTATGAATAATGTTGCCTGTCTGCAGTTTACATATGGTACTTTCCATAGAAATTTTAAGTCAACAGTCGGTCAGTGGTAGATTGTCAGCAGTCACGCATGTGATATTGAAATACGTATGTAAGTAGTTGTGCAAGTCTTGTTTTAGTAGTGTAATGAAATAGGATTTTAGTGAATACCAACGGTTTCTTAAGCTATCGATTATGGTCTGTTCTGATTATACAAAGCAATGAATACATTATGTAAAGGTTTTCCACAAATTCTTGAAGTCTAACTTACGTGTTTTGTTGTCAAATGTCTGCATTGATAGTTGTGGGATTCAGCTAACCGAATAAGAATGACTTGTCTTCCCCCAATGAAGGATAATAACCATATTTACGTTAAAAGTATCAAGAAGTAAGCAGCTTAAAGGCTTCAATGAACTAGAACTTGACTCACGGCCTTGCATAATCAAGCCTAGCCATGCAGTTGTGACATATTAAACGGTCGGTCAAGGGTTTGTCACCTGGTCGGTTGATCGAATTTGTTAAAATTTCTATGAAGTACCATATGTGATTGGCAGGTGTCCACTGATCTGTGAATTTTTTGTTCTGATGTTTAGCAGATGCATGTGCTATCACTTTCTCTCTTGTTTAAAAATTCCAGGTGGAGTCTGAAGATAAGAAGCATCCTTTACAGAATAAGTGGACATTGTGGTATTTAATGGGAGATCCTCAGAAGAGGCTTGAGTGGGGAGACAGGTTGAAACCTGTAGCAACATTTGGCAGTGTAGAAGATTTTTGGGCGTAGGTGCTACATTTCCACAAGTTTACATATTGCTGTTCCTTGTCTTCCAGAAGGTGCCTGAGCAACTTTCACGGATTTGTATAAAATTAGGTTGTGCTAAATTGCAGATTTACACTTGCGAATTACCATGATTGGCCAATTATTAGAAGTCGATGAAATACTAACTTCGAAGATACATAGATTACTTGTTAGGCTTCAAAGAACTAACAGCGGATTAACTGTGTTGGAAAGAACTAACGCTAACTTAGAATAAATGAACAGCGACCTTCGTATACAACATAATACTACGTACGTAGATGATTTACTCGAGCCGAGCAAAGCTAAACAACAAATCTCTTACTACCATCGTTGGGGACAAGCTATTCCAATGTGGTTTGCTAATTATCGTTAGAAGGGCATTGTGTAAGGAAGTCGGGAATACATACACATGAGAACTACAAAGAGAGCGAAACCAACACTAAAACGCATGTTTGTGTTCGACTTTGAAAGACCTTCATAATAGACCCAGTTTTATTCATTATTTGTTATGTATTCTTGTTAGCTTTTGTCTGTCTAGCACACGAAGGAAATTTTCAAATGTGTTGTTTGTCTCTGGTCACTCAGTAAGAGTACCTACGTATGTACGAATGTCTTGGCTTAGTAAGATGTTAGTTCTGGTCAGTATACTGCGTTATTTGTGCTACATTGTTTATTATGTTGGTGGTGAACAAGGAGAACTGTGTGATAATCTTGCTGTCTTTGTGTGATAATCTTGCTGTCTTTGTCTTCAGTTTAGTAAATTTTATAAATCCTCCAAGCAAACTGGACAATGGAAGTGACTACATGTTGTTTAAGGTGAGATAGTTTGTGTCACGTACGTACATCAAACTATGTATATTATAATCAGAGTGTGGCTTTCTCGCCTTCTATTGTAGGACGGCATTCAGCCAATGTGGGAAGATGTCAAGAATAGAGCCGGAGGCAGATGGCTGCTAAGCGTGGAGAAAAAAAGGAAGGAAATTTTGGATAAGTATTGGGAAGAAACAGTAAGTTGTGTGCAAGTCGATTCCATTGTCATCAAACTGCACTCGTGTTATGAGGTGCTCTACAAGACATGCATACGTATGGTGTTTCTTTAAGAACTGAGCAATTCTTTGGCACATCGACCACATCCCAAAGCAGCAGGCATCTTAAGCGATATTAGCATAAGAGCATATAAATTGAAAGGAAATAGGAATGATGCAATGTTTCAAAATTGCTTTCAACAAAGATGTAGTGAAGACCAATGTTTGTCTTATCTGTGCTAAGCAGAGGATACAAAATCTTGGGAAAAGGTTGCACCGATGCGGGTCATAATGGCCTACCACATACGTTTTACCTTTTCTCCTTGTGTGATACGTTAGGTCCTCTGGCATTCTGTGCCCTTCGAATCATTCCACAAACTCTTTGTAGTTTTTTGTAGGGATGTGTTCCAAGAATACCCCATGGTTACTGCTTGCATCGTTTTTATACGTATGTCTATGAAAAACTACCTCAACATGTGCTCGCATGATATTTTTGCACTTGTTTATGATGTAACTAACTTTCCCCATTAACAAATAAGTGCTAACAAAAGGAATTTATGGAAAAGGGCTAAGTGCTAGCAAAATTACCGTATCTTTTTTGTGCCCTGTACTGTACATACATACGTATTACTTACAATACTTTTTATAATAAACTGAATGATATCGACCATTGTCCCCGGCGGTCATCAAGGCAACATTCGATAACTGTTAGTAGTCAATTTTTGCTTTTTTTCCTTAAACAGCCGCATGTCATCAACGTGTAATGTTCTACTGATGTGAATGTTGTTAGGTTAGAAAATGGTGTAGGCGAGCACCCCATTCACGATTCAAGCTAGCTAGTTCATCAGCAAATTTGCAAAGCGAAAACTTTCCTCTAGATTGTTCATATTCTAGGCAAAGAAGGTCACACTGTTAATAAGTCGAGGGTATGACTTTCTATAGCCCTGCGAAGGCCTGGAGTGGACAAGACCTTCATGAACAATGGGGACTGTGATCCTGGAATTGGATTCTTAAATGGAGTAGGACAAGAAGGCATCTGTAGAGGTTACAGAAGAAGGTTGCTAATAGCAGATCAAATCCTCACGCAATCTTTCACCTGTGTGCTATAAGGCCTTTTCGGGGAATATTACCCTTCATCAGTAGCACTAGGTGACATCCTCTGACAGCCAGGACCCAACTGAAAAGCTGAGGATAGGCTGTACTGATGACCAATGAAAATCGCTTATTTGATCTGCTGAAAATAGCTTATCAGGTTATGGCAATTCCAAATTTTGTCATCTATAGGGTCCTTCGAATTTTATTGCAGAAGGAAGGAGTCAACACGAGTGTATCTTTCATTTGGCGCTGGCGATGAGCACTTACATCGTATTGATATGAAGCGGTGAACACCCTCACAGTGCCAATCAAATGCTCAACAAGTACTGGTTCGTCAATCGACAGACTCATCGGTCACTTGACTGACCACACGATATCATTCACTTTATTATGAAAAGTACCTGAAACACTGCAAAAATGTGACACACTTTTGTGACAACTATTAGGTTAGTCTTGTTGCAATAAACAAGGGTCCTCAATTGTGCAAGTCAAACTTTAATTATGAATTCATGGATCGCTATAACACTTCCTAGGACACTTCACGCATCATAGTCTCCATACCAATGCATCCATTTAGGGTAAAGAGCTTCGAAACTCAGATTGGTTGGCATTCAGCAACAGCTCTAATGAGAGCCCCTTATCTTGTTCTTGAGTCGTGAAGTGATTGGATTTATTCTTTCAATGATACCCGTAAATCATGAAATAAGTCATCCATTTGGTATTGCAAACAAGTATTGGCATTGCTTGAATCCAGTTCAAAAGTGCTATTGGGGGTACATCTAGAGTAGAGATTGTAGAGATTATTCTGCCTCTTCTGCTCGTAAAGAATGAGGTATTTCAACTCTTAGTGCTAGACAACAAGTACACTTGGCCCAAACCATTTATAATTGTTTATCTCTACAATCATCTACTCATCTTAACAACCTTTTTTCCACACCAGCCTCTCATTATAGATATACTCCAGCATCTTCTACTTCACAATTAAGCCTTCCACGTTTTCGTACTTCCCTTGGCCAGAAGGCATTTAGTTTTGTTGGTGCATCATTATGGCGATCGCTACCAAGCAACCTCTGATGCTGTGCAGACTTTCGGGTGTTCACAAAACTATGTGGAAATCACTTTTTAAATGAATAACTCAATATAATTTTGTGCATATCATCAATCAGACACTATTTTCATATTTGCACCAATGATCATATCTCATTACAGATTGAATTTTTTCCATTCACTAATGTCTCTTTCACTGAATTTATTGTTTTTGCTCATCTATTCATTCTGTTGTCATTTCACCATAATACAAACTTAGAACTCTTTTTGTTGAATGTTTGTACACCCCCTTTGTTTCTTTTTTGCCTTTTGTTCCTTTTCTTTTCTGGGTGCCACTTACAGTAGCCTCTGGCTAAAGGGTTCCCCAGGTTAAATAGGAATACCCTAAACACCCCCTATCTACATGCACTGTGTTTTTATAATAGTGACATCAGCATTGACTTGGCTTAGCAATCTGCATTCGTAAGATTCAACATTGTTTTCATGATTCACAGTTCTTGGAATCATGACTGATGGCTTTTATAGTTCACCCATGAACCTTTTTGTGTCAAAAGTATGAGTGCCTCCTGCACAGCTATCTCTGGCTTGGTTGACTCTCTTCAATTAAACGATGTCCATGATCTTGTATCTCACCAAGAAGGTGTATGATAAAGGCATGTAGGACATTTCTCTCACTTTAGGAGGCTCCAAGTTGTGTTGAATGCACACTCCAGGCAAAATATGAATTTGGTTCATTTCATAGTTGATCACAGAGATATGATTTGCTTTTGTGTACAGTATTTAATGTTGAGAAATTGTGATTTTTTGACAGTACTTCCTAATTATCTCCCTTGTTGTCGCCATATTATGTACTGTATAGCTGGAAAGGTTGGCGGGAAGAAAATTTGGCGAATTGTGCCCAAATGAAACATTGGCATTTTTTATTTTGGGATTGGCTTCCCATGGCACTATAATTATATTCATAGTCTATGAATAATGGGATGGCTGCAGCAGCACAGATGCGCTGTGGCCTTGGGAATATCGAGAAGAGCGTGTGAAATATCATAAGGAACGGCAATGGAGTTCTCCATGTACAGCTGCATACATATGTGGGCATTAAATTTTCCGAGAGTTCTGTACCCCAAGCGGTCAGCAATATGAGTTTTAAACTTTTGCAGAAAAACAAACAATACAAGTTTAAAAAATTCGTGGTACACCTACGGCCCTGGAAATTCTAATCACTTGGAAATTGTAGTTATTGGCTAAAATAATACTTCGGAGAACTCTTCTGGTCTAAAAGACTCTTCGCTGATTAACCCTCCTACCCTCCGCAGTACCCAAATTTGGGTACTAGTTCTTCAATTTTTTCCAAACGCTACGTTGGCGGAATCCGTCCGACATTGGTATCAAAATGTAGAGCAGACCCTGTACAATTCAGATAAGGGGTAAAACCCTGTTGAATAGCCTCATTAGGGCGTGTAAATTACACTTAATTCACACATACTGAGAAGCCCATTGTTCAGCGTAAATATCCGTATAACTTTTGTATATGTCCGTATAATCTTCTCAAGATGGCGGCTGCTCGTAAGAAGCTCACTACGGAAGAGATAGTATTGTTAGTTTGCAAAGATGTCTCATCGAACGAAGAAGACAGCGCAGCTGAGGAATCGTTCTCAGAGTAGAGTAATGCAACATAATTCGGTCACATCAGAATTCGGGCCCCCATTTCTCCACAACCGCTAGGCGCAAGTCAATGAATCTGGTACCAGAAGATTCCTCTTCATAAACTATATTTGCTGACGAGACAAGACTTGCACACGACGAAGTACGGCTGGGCTCTCGTCCATTTTAGACAGTGACCGAATACTTCACTATTCGGTCATTTTCAACATAATTCAGACACTAGCTCGCAATTCTTTTCTTCGGCAAAGAAACCAGCTAGAAAACGTACAGATGTTAGGTACATATTTAGGTCCTAGCATACTCAAGTTTTGAGCAAAAGCGCTTTTCATCCGCTGAGAACACAGCGGGTGTTTCCATCCTCCTGAACAACAACAAAATTCGGTCACGCACGAAGACATTAGAATTGGGGAAAACCGCTCTAACTCTGCACAGAGTGCTGTAGCAGCCGTGAAATATTGGGAAACTATTTGTACATCCTTAAGGCAAAACATACTGCACTTTGGAGGGAAATGGTTTTTCCTTGTCTGAGTTATGCTTCGATGATTGTCATGTTCACTGCCAATTGCCTAAAATTAGTCTATGCAATGAATGTTAGGCAATTGGCAGTGAACATGACAATCATCGAAGCATAACTCAGACAAGGAATAACCATTTCCCTCCAAAGTGCAGTATGTTTTGCCTTAAGGATGCACAAATAGTTTCCCAATGTTTCACGGCTGCTACAGTACTATGTGCAGAGTTAGAGCGGTTTTCCCCAATTCTAATGTCTTCGTGCGTGACCGAATTTTGTTGTTGTTCAGGAGGATGGAAACACCCGCTGTGTTCTCAGCGGATGAAAAGCACTTTTGCTCAAAACTTGAGTATGCTAGGACCTAAATATGTACCTAACATCTGCACGTTTTCTAGCTGGTTTCTTTGCCGAAGAAAAGAATTGCGAGCTAGTGTCTGAATTATGTTGAAAATGACCGAATAGTGAAGTATTCGGTCACTGTCTAAAATGGACGAGAGCCCAGCCGTACTTCGTCGTGTGCAAGTCTTGTCTCGTCAGCAAATATAGTTTATGAAGAGGAATCTTCTGGTACCAGATTCATTGACTTGCGCCTAGCGGTTGTGGAGAAATGGGGGCCCGAATTCTGATGTGACCGAATTATGTTGCATTACTCTATATGGGAGTTGATTTATCAGCCTTCGAAGATGATGGCGATTCTCAGGAAGTCAGCGATGAGGAAAAGATTTGCGAAAGCGAGAATCACACCTGCTTTTCCATACAACGTGGCGACGATATGGCTGTCCACCATCCAAAATCGTGTCCAAACTTCAGCAAAGTACCAGTTGACGCCAATGAATGCACAAACGACGACAAGGAGTGCATGGACGACATCAATGAATGCATGCACACGGACGACGACAACGTTATGGCAGACCTACGGGAAGTATCAATAAAAGGCGATCTAGAGTCAGACTATAACATTTATCCATTTCTCTAACATCTACTACCTGTTATTGTATGTTCTTCAACAGTATTCTTTTCATAAATAATATTTCTTAGTCACGATTTTACACTACACCAGATTTTTGACAATAACTCGCCTCGTGATTGTTCAAATGAAGTTTCGTTTTCTTATATGAACAGCATAAATGTATAGCTTTATACTGATACCCAATTTGAGGTAGTTGAAGACACGCGCTGGCTAGAAAAAATTCAAAAAGTTTGCTAAAACCACAACTTTGGGCGCCATTTTCTTTGTTGATGTGCTATGACGTAATTGTCGTCATGGTAACGCTTTTTGAATGATGCATCATAATCTACAATTTGTCTGCTTTCTTTTGATATGCTATACTTGCAGGTGGCACAAGTTTGGGATGAGTATAACCTTTAAAAGCTATGCATATCTGTATAAGTGCCACATGTATGGGGAGGGTAGGAGGGTTAATCAGGAGCAAGCGAATGGATTTCGCCGAATTTAGCCAAAAGATTATGTACCGACGTAGCGTCGGCCATGCTGTTGATATATATATATATATATATACATCGTTCCGGACGTTACAGACACTCCCAGTGAAAGTAGAAACAATATAGGGGCCGCCTTTTGGCGGACCAAAAAGAAGGCAATCCGCACTACCTGTACACTATTGTTGTCTATTGTCGACAACAGAGTATTGGCGCACGTTCCCCCACCAAATATGAACAGGCTATTCCTTGTTATCATAGATATTCTATTGTTATGTAGTACAAAATATCTGGTTTCTTTAGTGAAATGTCATAATATTTGGCAGTGGACACAAACATTGCCAATCTGCCAAACAAAATTCCCTGCCAACCTTCCCAGCTATTCGGTAGGCTTACAGCCTTGAATATCAATTGTACTGTACGTACATATGTATATGTTAGGTACCATGTGTATGGTACTTCTCATAGAATACCGTCCAGCACGCCGTCAGTCGTTCAGTCAGTCGATCAGCACTCAGTCAAGGGTCAATTGTCAGTTTGAACGGCGCCATTTGTGATACGTAATAAAACGTCACGGTCGTTATGCAATGCCAATAGTCGAGGAAGAAAGAAATGGCGAGAAAAGGTGTATTCAAACCAGGGTATGCACAGAAATTATGTTTGATTGCGCAGAATAAACTTCGCGTGAACTTTATTGAAGTTTTGAACGATTTTCGCTGAAGTTTCGAGCGAACTTCGCTGAAGCTTCGAGGGCACCATATTAAAATTTTGTGCGAACTTAACTGAAACTTTGAACGAACTTCACTGAAACTTCAAGTAAACATCATTAATACTTTCAAGGAACAAGCAAGACTGCGGAGCTACTGCTATCCGCATCCGAGGGATACGTCGCATTTCCAAAGTGATATCCCTCCAAGTAGTTAAGTCGGACTCGCCCCAATCCAGCGATTGAAGAAGACACTTTGAATATTTCAGGAGATAAATTGCCAATGGAGGCGGAGGACTCAGACTTTTTTCTCAAATTTGAAGAGTCTTTAGAGAAAAAGAGAGTGGATGTTTCGATCTCTTGCAAAACGTCACGGCCAGTCACATGGTCGTTCAATCATTGCTCGAACGGTCAGTCAGTCAGTCAGTCACGCGGTCATCGGCCGTAAACTGGACAGTTTTCTATGAGAAGTACCGTACATATGTATTCAGTCTATAGCGGCCATTTTATGTTGAAAGTGACTCTACTGCTGGGATCATTAGTGTATGCCATCTGGTACATGCTTGATACTACTAGTTGTGAACAAAGTTCAGAACCTCGCGTTTGCTAAAACTAAAATTAAATTTTAAAATGGAAATTGAATTGTACTCAATTCCATTTTGACTTCTGCTTATTAATTCGAAACTGATGTGTGTGCTCTTGCTTTGAGTTGTAATGCTAGATTGAGTATAATAGTATTACAATGGCCAGATGCAAAGTTAGCAGCCTTCTTTACTCACTTGCATAATTGCAAGACACACAGTGTGTAGCAGTGTTGTGGTAATGGTAATTAGTAATTGTAATCAATTGTAATTAGGTATACATTTACTGGTAATGGTAATGTAATTGTAATGGAGCTGTTTCAATCACAGAGTAGTTGTAATGGTAATTGGCATCGTTTTGCTATTTGAATCACGTCACACAATTACCATGCAACTACTGTGATGCATATCTTTAATACCTGGGGATATATTTCTTCCCCTGAGGAGGTAGATTGCAGTTAGTTTGAGCTAAGTTATGTGCTACAATAAGTACAGTGACTTGTTGAAGTGGCAAATGTCACTACAAATATGTAATATCGGTAAGATATAGTAACTTTAGCACTCATCCAGGAACACATCTATAATTAGTAATTGTAATGGTAATTGTAGAAATGTAGTTGCAATGGTAATTGAGTGCTTTAGTGGAGATCTGTAGTGGTAATGGTAATTGGACTGTTGTAATACTCAGATAATTGCAATGGTAGTTGATTACAATACTTCTGTAATGGCCACAACACTGGTGTGTAGACTGTCAGTCCTTGTATACTTTGAGACAAGACTGTACATCAGTGTAACATTTGTTCATTTGTGATATTTGACATTCAATTTGGTTGAGTCATGCATCAGGGATTGACACAATCTGTTATTTCTTCTAGTGTGTTAAATTTGCAAAATAAACGGTTGCTTTTCCTTTGTACATGATTCAATTAAATTGCTATTGTTTGGTTCAATTTGGCCTTCTTGAACATTCATATTAACACTAGCACTAAGCAATGTGACATGTATCACTGCATGTAATCTGCACAACCTGAGATACCAAGTCACAGTCCATGGTCCTAGAAGTAATAATTTTGCTTCCTCAAAATATAATATCATTGTCAATTTATCTGGACAATAATGGAGCTGGATTAATTTCAATATTGATGTACCACCACACACGTTACTGCACAAGTGATAAAAACAAAGTTGCCTACATTTTTGGCATTGTCATTAATTTTGGTTCTATTTGTATTATGCATGCAGTCCGTTTTTCAAAAATTCTTTTTAGAATCTTTTAAATCCATGAACTTAACAATCATCACACATTTAACTTGCTGCTCATGCATGAAATTTGTTTCTGTGATTTGGAGCAAATCTGCATGCACGACTTTGTGTTTGATGATTTAGAAGTACATTTTGTGGATTTGAAGTATAATACTACTATTCATGTGGTTGGAGTACAGTTGTGACACAGGCTGCTGTGTATGAAATAGGTTCAACTTTTGGGTTACATTTGATTTGTTTGATTGCAATGAAATCCATGGTTCTGCAAACAGCTGTCTTCAGACACATTTCACTCGGTATAATCCAGTCAAAATCAGAATCTAACTATACACAGATGTGCATATAATATACTCATTTGCTATATCCACTGATGTCACATTATATAACATAACCCGTGCATGTTCCATAAATGTACTATGTACATCCCTCAGACCATAGATGTATAGGGTATCTATGCTCAGACTTATAGATTTCGACAAACTTTAAGTTCGTTGATAGACTTCGTCAAGGTGATTACATTGTGTACTCAATGACAGTAAATGTTTTCTTTGCTGTATTGCATGCATAATCTTAGAACACGGCATACCAGTAATACCAGTGAAAATGAGCTGGATGGATCAGAATGTTAAATGAAATGTGAAGTGTCACGTTACATTCAATCAGATATAACCACACATTGCATATGATGTCAATCGAATCTTATTATAATAAAAGTAGGCCAATTTTTTGTTTGCAATTCACTGACGCGCGCTGCGACTGACTGCAGACGACTGTTCACGATCGTCAACTGTAGGATCTGGAAAGAGACTGTAAGGCTCCTCTTCACTTTTACTTGCAAAATGGCGAAATTTTGTAAATAAGCCGTACATGCATATGAGCCGCCATGTTTGGTTTTCAGGCGAATCCTGACAGGAATGCGACTTTTACCTTCGAAATGGTTGTCCGCTAACTCCTCCTGGGAAAAAGATGCGAGTACTTTCTGACTACGGTGAATGTTCCAAAATATACTTGGTGAGTGTCCTTATCTATATGGCGGAATAATTTACACATTAGAAACTAAAGCGGCCGGCATCGGTGGCAAAAAGGATGTCAACAGCCATGTTCGTATGCAATGTTATCCGTAGTAAGTATACGGGTTTCCCGTCGAAAACGTCCATTAAGCTCCTGTTAGATATTTTTTTTTGGTACATACATGTGCAGGATTCCTTTACAGTTTGTATGCATGATAAAATTGGTGTATCTGTGTGTATTTGTGCACATAATATGAGTGTCCATGCATGTTGTGTGTGTGTGTGTGTGTGTGTGTGTGTATGTGTGTGTGTGTGTGTGTGTGTGTGGGTAGGTGTGCACCAATAGTTGGTGAGTGTTGTTGGCTATATAGTGGAAGATTTATCCTCTGAGAATGAAAGCGGAGTTGGTCACCAACAAAATCAATTGACCATGTTGAAAACATTTTGTGTTTTGTTAGCAATAGTTAGACATTTATGGAGGATGTGTGTGTGTGTGTGTGTGTGTGTGTGTGTGTGTGTGTTGAATGGCTCTTTGAATGGCTCTTTGACATTGTACGAGAAGTGTGGAGGGCAAGGAGGGTCCCAGCAGAATGGAAGAGATCAGTACTTGTTCCGATACACAAGAAGAACGACCGGAAAGTATGCAACAACTACAGAGGCATAGCATTACTGAGTATACCAGGAAAGGTCCTTTCCCTCATCCTGCTGGAGCGCCTTCAGACCATCATCGATCCACAACTGCTAGACTCTCAATGTGGTTTTAGAAGGGGACAAGGAACGGTCGACCAGATCTGGGTGACACGACAACTAGTAGAACGAGCTAATGAATACCAGACACCCATAGCCCTAGGGTTTGTGGATCTGACCAAGGCCTATGATTCAGTGGATCGTTCCACATTGGTTGCCATCCAGAGACACTACAGAGTCACACACCAGCTAGCCGATATCATTGCTGATCAGTATACTGGAACCACATGCAGAGTTAGAGCAGGGGAGGGTATGTCAGAGGAGTTTGAAGTCAAGACAGGAGTCCGACAGGGATGTGTCCTTTCCTCAATACTGTTCAACTGGTATATGGATCACATTCTACGAGAAGCGATGGAGATGACAGAGGGAGGACTGAAGATCGAGTACAGCACAAGTGGAGGATTGTTCCTGACATATAGGACACCACTGACTGCTTCCATTAAGAACATCCAGTATGCAGATGACCTCACCATGGCAGCAGAGACTAAAGCAGAGTTGCAGGAGATGTTTGAAGTTTTGGAGACAGCATGTGCAAAGTATGGAATGAAGATCAATGAAGAGAAGACAAAGGTACTGAGTGTTGGGGATGACAGATCAGAGCAGCATCACATCAAGTTGGGAGGACGAGTTCTCAAAGAGGTAGAGTCTTTCTCGTACCTGGGAAGTGAGATTGGACAGAGTGAGAAGACTGACAGAGAAGTGACCACCAGACTAAAGGAAGCATCTACCGTGTACCAGATGTGGAGAAGGAAAGTCTTCAAGAACCGTAGCTTGAGCAAGACCACCAAGCTCAAGGTCTTCAGAACATGCGTAATGCCTGTCCTACTCTATGGGGCAGAGACATGGACAGTCACACAGGAAGAGATTCGAAAACTGAAGACTTTCCAAATGAGATGTA
The DNA here is from genome assembly GCA_963170055.1 of Halisarca cf. caerulea. Lineage (NCBI taxonomy): Eukaryota > Metazoa > Porifera > Demospongiae > Chondrillida > Halisarcidae > Halisarca > Halisarca cf. caerulea. The sequence continues at coordinate 60,494 of CAUJGJ010000403.1, forward strand.
TTCTAGACATCCTTGGCTTTACACTGTGGGATAGGAGGAGAAATGAGGATCTCCTGAAAGAAGCAGATGAACAGCCCATTGAGATGAAAATGAAGGAGATGAGACTGAGATGGTTTAGCCATTTTCAGAGGATGCCAGACCACTGGCCGCAGAAGCAGCTTCTGAAGTTCAGACCAAAGGGGAAGAAGAAAAAGCTGCGAGGTACCCAACAGCGTTGGGTGGACCTCATCAACCGTGACCTGCAAGGACTGGATGACTGGCAGAGTAACTGCCAGGATCGCCAGAAGTGGAAGCAGCTGATCAAGACATACCAAGGTTCGCGTGCCATATCAGGGCTTCCAACCCGATGTTCAGAATGAACAAGGAGTAAAGAAGAAGTGTGTGTGTGTGTGTGTGTGTGTGTGTGTGTGTGTGTGTGTGTGTGTGTGTGTGTGTATGTGTGTGTGTGTGTGTGCATGTGTGTGTGAGTGGGTGTGTGGGTGGGTGTAGGGTATGTGTGTGTGTGTATGTACATATGTGTATACATGTGTATGTGTGCACCAATAGTTGGTGAGTGTTGTTGGCTATATAGTGGAAGATTTATCCTCTGAGAATGAAAGAGGAGTTGGCCACTAACGAAATGAATCGACCATTTTGAAAACATTTTGTGTTCTGTTAGCAATGGTTTAATATTTATGAAGGATTTGTGTATGTGTGTGTGTGTGTGCGTGTGTGTATGTGTGTGTGTGTGTGTATGTGTGTGTGTGTGTGTGTGTGTGTGTATGTGTGTGTGTGTGTGTGTGTGTGTGTGTGTGTGTGTGTGTGTGTGTGTGTGTGTGTGTGTGTGTGTGCGCGGGTGTGTATGTGTGTGTGTGTGTGTGTGTGTGTGTGTGTGTGTGTGTGTGTGTGTGTGTGTGTGCGTTGGTGTGTGTGAGTTTGTGGGTGGGTGGGTGGGCTTACTTTTAATATAGAATATAGAAATTACACTTAATAGTTGGATATATTCTCAGAACACAACCTCTTCACTTGATATAAGGGTTGCATCCGCCACCCGAACTAGGGATGAAGGCGGCCTTTGCCCGCCTTCATCCCTAGTATATGTATTAGTTAAACCATTCCTCTGAGAATGAAAGAGGAGTTGGCCACTAACGAAATGAATTGACCATTTTGAAAACATTTTGTGTTCTGTTAGCAATGGTTTAATATTTATGAAGGATTTGTGTGTGTGTGTGCGTGTGCGTGCGTGTGTGTATGTGTGTGTGTGTGTGTGCGTGTGTGTGTGTATGTGTGTGTGTGTATGTATGTGTGTGTGTGTGTGTGTGTGTGTGTGTGTGTGTGTGTGTGTGTGTGTGTGTGCGCGGGTGTGTGTGTGTGTGTGTGTATGTGTGTGTGTGTGTGTGTGTGTGTGTGTGTGTGTGTGTGTGTGTGTGTGTGCGTTGGTGTGTGTGAGTTTGTGTGTGTGTGTGTGTGGGTGGGTGGGTGGGCTTACTTTTAATATAGAATATAGAAATTACACTTAATAGTTGGATATATTCTCAGAACACAACCTCTTCACTTGATATAAGGGTTGCATCCGCCACCCGAACTAGGGATGAAGGCGGCCTTTGCCCGCCTTCATCCCTAGTATATGTATTAGTTAAACCATGGCTCTTCGTGGTGTCCGTCATGTATCACACGAGCGAAGCGAGTGTGATTAATGACACGACACCACGAAGTGCCATGGTTTAACTGACATAGCTAATGTTTTCCCACGGATTGGCGCGGGAGGTGCGTATACCGGGTAAACAGTTGGCTACTGTACTTCAGATCCCAGAGATGGACGATTGTAGCTTTTACCAAGAATTCTACCAGTAAATTACTGATCGCGCGCGTCGTTCCCAGAGTTAGGACCACCAAATACTCAATCTGAGACCAGGGCAACTTGTTGCCTAAACAATCGATCGAAAAGGAGTTGGAAAAGGCCGTTGGCGAGACATCAAAGTCGAGAAGAAGCAGTTTCATTCAATCAATTTCCCAATTCGCTCACTTGTAGTTTGGCTCTGTACATTTGTAAAATCCGCCATTTAGCAGCATCAATTTTAGCAGATATCGCTACGCGATGGTAACTTTTGGTTTGCAAAGCCTGTCAATCATATCATAGATACTGGTGGAGTATCTATGATCATACCTAACACTCGCCTGACTGCTATTTAAAAACAGCATTCTCACTAATGTTGTCTACTTTATGAGACAAGGGTCTGCGTAAAAAGTCAATGTGCACGCTTTTAGCTCAAAAATACTGGTTTTACCGAGCTTTGTAGTGTGAAAGACCACCTTTCAGTCAGGTGTGTGAAGTTGGACTAGAATATTTAAATAAAAAGATGATTGACAACATGTACAAAGAATTTCAAAGCTATACCATTTATACTGCCAGTTGGTCTCATCATTATTGTTTGTCACTTAGCTATGGCTGTAAGTACTGTCTTCTTAAGGTCACATTTATCACATTGTTTTAATCCATAACACACTACTCCAATTTATATCACACTACTCCAATTAATGTCACATTGAATCTTATGGTATACAGTGTATAACAAATGGGAATAGCCATGGTAACATTAGCTGAATAATTTTATTACATGATAGTGCAAAGTGGTGCACATAAGCAGTAGTTACCTTAAGGTTACAAATGTTAGCGGGTACTAATTTTAGCGTTTTTCGGTGGCCAGTATTTAGCGGTATTTATTTTAGCGATTTAATAGCATTTTTGTACCAAATCTGTAGTTAGCGATTTTGGAAATGTTACCATTACCAATACTGAGTACCCAATCCTTTTCTAATTCTTTTCTAAATCACCATTTCTAATCTTTATATACAGTACTATACTGTTGCAATAGAAAGCTGCAGAAACAAAACACCAAGATCAGAAAACTTGAGCTTGTAGATAAGGCTGTAAGATTGATCTTGTCGGCGTACAGCTTGAAGAAATCGCTATCGCTTTTGGGTGAATTTAAATCGAAAATGATTAGAACGAATATATGTTACAATCCAATGATTCCTTGAAACTTTACATGTATTTGGTTGACCGTTTGTTGTTTATTTCGCTGACTTGGAGTAGATTTTACTTCTGTTCGGAGCCGCCATTTTCTCCCGTGCAGTGCACAGCACATCCATAGAAATTGTACAATACAAAATATTAGCGGGTACATTTATTGGCGGGCATAATTGTTAGCGGGCACTTAAGTTAGCGAATTTAAGGCTCCTCACTAATTTCGCTAAAGTTAGTACCCGCTAACATTTGTAGCCTTAAGGTAGTCAAATGAGGCAACTTAGTGTTTCATGGCGGTAGTGATGTTAGAGTTGAAACACAACAGCAAAGTGGACAACACATGAACAATATCGAACGGTAATTTGTCAATCAATACCTAATTATGACACTTCACATTTCATATTTGTTTTCGCTAAAAGCACTTCTTAGGAAACCATAGACAGAACATGATGTTCGGCTCCAGGCCTGCCAGTTTATTGGAAAGCTTTGCTAGCAGCGCATAATTCCTTTATTTGGTCATTTTTATAGCTTGTCCCCAAACAAAGTTGTCAGAAAAAGAAGGCGTCCTAAAAACTTTGCCGAAACAACAAAATAAGTAAGCAAAGCACTCTTGGAGAGAGCGCCATATTAATCTATACGTGTCCTTGCGCATGTGCAGTCGCAGAAAGGTACCCCTTAAGATGTCCGACACAATGGCTGATGCAATGGCTACTCAATTCGATCACACAAACAGCAAAGTTGTGAATCCTACTGTTTAGCGGAAGAAACTTGAAAATCGCCGCATAGAAGATTTAGAGATTATTGTGCAAAAATGATAAAGATTTTTAAAATTATCCTATCACTCAGGATGGAACTGTCAGGGACTGAAACGTAAGTGACTTTGGGCGCGTTTTGTTTAATATGCAGTGAGGAACTGCACGTAAAGTATACCTTATCACATAGAACACCTTTGCCTGCTTCTGTTAGTGCCACTTTGCTGATACAGTGGAACCTCTATAATCCGACAGTGATGGGATCAGGAAAGAATGGCAGATTGAAGAGGTTGTTGGATTACAGAGTATATCTTAATTTTGCCATTCAAATCAGTTTTACTAGCACACATGAGGGTATGCACCATGATGTGCCATTAGGAGGGGTATACACACACAGTGAGATATAGACAACTATGTAGATCTTAGCCAAAGGTTTTTGCAAACGCCGATTGATCTACTGGGTATAAATTTCCTTATTTCGTAAGCATAAATGCCTTTATCTGCAGAACAGTCCCATGGAAAGGGTGATAGTAACCTTCGCTTGGGAGAGGAAAGAATACAGAGGCTTGTCCACCTATTTTGTCAATCTGGCCTCTGACGCATGGCAGCGCGATTTGCGGAGCCTCGAGCTCCAAGTACAGGCCGTTTTCCTACGATTTCACTTTAATTTCTTCTAAGTCCAAATTTCCTTCTAAAATTGTTTCCTCTGGGCCTAAGAACAGCTGCGCTAACAAATACAAGCTAGATTTTAGCCTTAGAGATAGTTGTGTATGCTCTCCCCTCGACAAGGCTGCCATTTTTCTAATGGATTTCCAGATTATGCGGAATAAGTTTTGATAGAGGGGATGAAAAACGGTGTCAGATTACGGATTGCAGAGTGTTCCGGATTATAAAATATGTTTCACATATGAATAGTGTCTGTTCCACAGTTTTCTGTCGGATTATGCCTAGTTTCGGATTACAGAGGGTTTGGATTAAGCCAGTTCCACTGTACTTAACTTTAACACTGACTTGCAACTTGCGCACAAAGGAACGCCATATTGGCCAAAATATACGATTAAGTGCGTGGGTGTCTCAATCAGACTCCCCTATGCGACGGAAACAATTAGCCTCGCTAAACCGCTCGGTAATAATAATATGCTGTCTATACAAAGCTAACATCTGTTTGTGTAACTGATTCGTGGAGTCCACCTTTTGTCTAGCATGCATACCGTTTTGCCGGTTAATTGGCAAATCAGTCTTAAAATGCTATTGGCGAATGAGCACATTACGCATGTGCCATTTTATTATGTTATGCAACTTTAGCTAGCGGGCTGTGTGCACACAATCGAAAAGTTTAGATTAGAAAGTTGTGTTTGAGGGCATCCCTTTTATATAGAAGTTTGAGATACTACTTTCGAAGAAAAATTGACATGCTACCGTAACCCCAAGAACACTGGGGGCCCATTTGCTGTCGCGTGTGCCTTATTCCTGGCTAAGCAAAGAACAATTAATTGCACCATCAGTGGACCACCAGTTCTCGTTGTTTCTCAGCTAATAATAGGGGAGCTAACTAGTAAAATTTGGCGGAATATAATTCGGTGACTTAGTATGAAGTTCGCCAATTTGCCAAGGTGAAGTCCTCACAAAATTTCTGGCTATACTGTATACAGTAAAACCTGTATTGGAGGGCACCTCTGAAATGTAGCCACCTCCTTTAACAAGACACCACTGCTCTGTTCCTTTTGACGTCCCTCAATTGACATGTGTACATTAAAATTTTCTGAAATAAGGACACCTCCACATACAGGACAGCTTACTGTTGGTCTTGTGGTATCCTTGTTAAGAGGTTTCACAATGATTTAATATACAATGGAACCTGTGTTAGCAGGTACCTCATTTGTACAGCCCACTGCCCAAAATGGTCACCGACTTCGCTTCCCAAACAAACAGCCATCCATTCCAATACATCATAACCCTTAAATCCGGCCACCTGTCTAATGTGATGCCAGTCACCTTTTTGAGTACTAAATGACATTTTACACTGTGTTATGCGGTCAAGGAAGCAAAATTACTTTTAATGTATAGTTAGTAGGGAACAGTGCAGGTTTCACATTTAACAAACTATTTCACCTTTTAGCCGTTCGTCTGTTGCACATGATATGACCCGCCAAACCCCTTGTGAATGAGCATGTAAGATCTCTTCTAGCATGCAAAAGATGGCATGTTTGTGCGATATTAGGAAGTGAAACCTTGTTTGCCATTGGAGAGGGCAAGATTATAGAACAATTAGCCAAAATTACCTTGTATGCATTCTTGTAGTCATTGGTTTCTTGTTGGTCTTTCTGTTGTTAACTTTACTATGGAAGTTTCACACCTTTATATCTTATCCCTGTATGCATTACTGTCATTCTAACTAATTACTATTTATACTAATATTAATTATTAGACTGTCGATCTCTTGTTATATATTCCATTTAGCTAATGCTTTTAGTTGGAGAGAGTTTCGGTGACTGTTCAGATGAGATTTGTGGTGCTGTTGTACAAATGAGACCGAAAGGACTCAAACTTGCAATTTGGACCGGGGAGGCCAAACACGAGGATGCAGTTCGTTTTATCGGGTGAGCTTTGTCTATTTCTGGCCATGTGAGTATGCATGTAGACAATTGATCAATGCCATGATGTATTCTCTTTCAGTAAGGTATTTAAGGATCAATTGAAGCTAGATGATGGGACAAGAATAAAATATGAGGTATTGTTCTGTTTTGCACTATTTAATTTCTTTCTTCCCACAGACAGTAATGGTGGTTATGCATCAAAGTCCAGATATGAGATTCCTATAACTAACCAATGTACAATATGAATATACGGTACTTTCCATAGTAATTTCAACGATATGCTATGACAAACAAATGAGCAAACGAATGACGAAGGGCGAACGAATGTAGAATGAACGAGCGAGCGAATGATTGGACCCATGATGTCATAATATGACACTTCAAAAAATTGTGCAACTTTTATCAAGACGTCATCGCTGTGACTTGGCAAGCGATTCCTCGGATTCTTCCACAAGTCAGCGAAATGAACGAAGCAAAATTTTGCCATCCTTAGCTGTCTTTCTGTCAATGAAGTCCAGGATAGCACGCATCTTGGTGGGCTTTCTGCCAGTACCCGCTTTTCAGGTAATGGTGCCCTTATCTTTAACTTTCTTCAGGAAATACGATATCCCGGCTTCATAGCGTGGTGGCCTTCTGACGCTAGTAGATTCACGATCTGAGAATAAGACCTGCCTATTCTTATTAGATAAAAATTCATTGTTTCGAGTAGTAAGAATAAACCATAACGTTCGTCTGCACACTTGGGAATGATAATTAGAGGTCTGCTGCAAATTATGCCGCTTTTGCTATCACGTGATCGATCAGAATGAACAAAGGTTGGACTACGGCTTGAATGAACCCTGAATGAAGATGTAATGAATGAACAGTCATCGTTAATTTACTATGGGAAGTACCGTATATATACAGTGCAGGTCAAAAATTACTTGCACTATTTCACAAAATCTTCTGCGATCCACTCGCGTGATAGCGCGTGAATATTATGTGATTGCGCAAGACTGCCCTTCAAGATTTCGTGCGAATAGCTGACTCTTTAGGCGATGTTCACGGGAAATTATGAGTTGATCAATGGACTAGCAAAAATAGATTGATTTCCCAAATTACAGAGACCTAATAAGAGCAAAAGAATTACGAAACTTAGCTTCGAATTCACTCCATTTTTGTACAAGTAGATGTACTTACTTCTTCTAAACCGTTTTTTATAAGCGTGCTTTCGAGCGGACATGTGAATCAAACCATAGATAGTAAATACCCTGGATTGGAAGCTGAAGTATTATGTATAAATTTATTATTATTTATATATCATTGTTTGCATAAAAATACACAATAACATGATAATTCCGCATGCAAGGTCTGTTGCAGTCTGGTAACGGTTGGGCAAGACAAGTAACTCACCGAAAACAAGCTTTTCAATCCATGCAAGCCTTTTCTAATCAGTGTGAAGAGTTTAACGCTCTCCTGTAAGTCCTACAATAGCGCTGTGCACCTTAAAACGTCCTGGCACAGCTAGTAGCAGGCAAACAAGGGACTTGACCAAATAACATTGATGTTTGAAACACTTTACAGTTGTACAAAACAGCTGAGAACGGTGAAATGCTGCTTATGAGCAGAAACATTGTAGGGTACATGTCCTGAACGGCAACAGGGATGTTCAGAACCTTCAGAACACTCACAGCACTGCTAAACACATTTTCACAACCATGTTTACTTTGAAACACTTGTAGTAGTCTGCGCTATCAATTTCAGGTCAACTTAGGTACTGTTGGAATCATCGAGGAGTGCTGCATGGTCTCGTCCACCATTTAAGTGACTCAAGTGCTTCCTTTTCCTGTTATAGACTGTTGTAAAAACTGGAAAACTCCGAGTTTTATACTGAAACTATGGTGCTTGGATTTATTCATTACATATTTGTAATATCCGGAATTGCACAACCGTAACAGACCTAGCATGCGCATGTCACGCTAGTTTCCAATCCAGGGTATTTAGCCTCTATGATCAAACCATGGCTAGTACTGTCACAAAATACTAAGTGACAGGTAAGAGCAGAAAGCGTTGCAGAAGGCCAAAGACAGACATGCCTCCATGTACACATTTATAGACAAAGCTGTGGCTCAGGATGAATAACTGTCTGAACGAAAAGTCAAAATTATCAAGAAAGGTGACTGCCCAATTCGAAGCAGTGTGTTTGTCGATCAGAAAGAGCGTTTGTAATTCTCGCGACTATGGCTAAGATAAAGATGTTCGTGCTCGACATTTTGCGCAAATAATGCACGTGATCTCGTGATTTCACTCGCGATAGTCTCGTGCGATTATTATGCGATCACGCGTGAGACTGCAAGTTTTTGACTAGTACCGTATACAGTATGTATGGTACATGTCATAAACAAGTTCCCATATTGTATCATATTCGTAATCCAGTTCTATCATATTATGTCGTAAATTCATAGTATCGTATGGTAGAACCATCGCTTAACGATCAGATGATGATTTGGAGAAATTGTATTTCTATCATCATTTGTGAAAAAATGCATATCTCTATATTTTCACCTTGTTCATTCACTGCATAAGGTTTCCTAAGTAGTATTTCACATTCGAGTGAAGAAGAAATATATTCCGTCTATAATACTAATAATAATAATAATAATAATAATTTCTTATTTTAACTGGGTGGCTATCAGCCTGAGGCTACTACTAAGTCCCCCAGTATCCCATACAATCAAATTTAATCAAATTCAAACTGTTGGGTGGCTGCAGAAAGTCATCTTCTCAGCTGTCCCAGGTTGGTAGTGGTGGTGGTGGGGGTGCAGGGAAAAAAAAAACTCCAAATGGCACACAGGTGGAGTGGTGCCTTTGCTCAATGCTTGATTGACTTCAGTGCTAACCTACTGAGACACCAGCACCCCCCTGTGCCATTGTCTATGCAAAGCAGACAATGACACAACAAGGCCAAAACGCGCTCCCGCTCGAACGAAACTTAAGTTTGAAGAGTTTGTATAGCAAAATGATTACTGACCTTTTATGGGAAAAATCTGGGTGCTTAGATGGTTACTGTCCCCTCCACAGGGAATATAACAAAAGGTACTGCCCAAGTAGTCTCTTTGATGTATGACATCATCAGGCAATAAGTACCATATAGCTATAACATTTTGCGGACAAAAATTTCACGAATCTCTCAACTGTAGGGATTTCGCGAAAATGAATTTTGCGGATGTGATCATTCGCAAGAATTGTAAGATGGTACTAAAGCTGCCAATTGGACAGTTTGTGATTGAAAAATGGCGGCAGATTGCCAGTTGTCTCGTAAAGAAGCAGAGTTTTAACCTGATTGCCACTCGATATTTTTGATTTTGGATTGCATATACGGCAGTCTCCCTTCGTAGTTGGAAGAAATGGCGAACGCTTGCTGCGGATGCAACAGCCGCGGAAGATGTAGTTAATGCAGATGTGCGAGGAACGGGGCGAAGTGTCATAACTGTATACCTTCAAGGAGTGGAAATTGCCGTAATCAGGATTTGAATGATTCGAATACCCAATCGAACAATGATGAGAGAGACGATCACATTGCTGCGATCGAAGAGGATGCACCTCCGTTCCTCTCAAATCACCGCTTGCCGCCGTTTGTGCGCGTCCAAGACCCGAATTTCATGTGGAGCGAGTCGGTGAATGAGGAAGCATTCTCAACCACTATCAAGAGCGCCTATGCTGAAGTTGTTAAGTGGAGAAGGAATATTTTCCTAGTCCCGTCTGGGAAAATTGGTGAGCGTTTCGTAAGAGAGTTGTCCAGACTCTTTCGAGCGTATGGCGAAGCCACTTCTCTGGAATCGGTGGCCCTCACTGCTGCTATGGTTATGCCACACCTCCTTTTGCAGAAGCCTCACTCGAAGTCCAATGCAAAGGAGCATGTTCGATGTCTTGAAAGACGCCTCGATTCCTGGTCTGTAGGTAAACTAGAAGACTTACTAAATGAAGGCAGAGCCATCCAAAGTCGACTACTAAGCTCGAGAAAGACCAACAAGAAGGAAAAAGAAGCAGCTAGATCATTTTCAAGATTGATGAGGAAAGGGAGAGTAGCATCTGCTTTGAGACTTTTATCACAGTCAGAGGCTTGCCCCGCATTTGGATACATTCCTAATCCCTCCAAGACTTGGCTCATAGTCAAGGAGGATGTTTATGATGAAGCCAAAGTGGCTTTTGCTAACAGTGGGATTAATATCTCATCCTCTGGTCGTACACATCTTGGCTCAGCTCTTGGAAAGTCTGCTTTTGTACAGGATTTCCTGAAAGCCAAGGTTGATAAATGGAGCAAAGAATTGGAGCTTTTGACAACTATTGCAAAGACAGAGCCTCACACCGCCTACTCAGCCCTTACTCATGGGCTTATGAGCAAGTGGACATACATAATGAGAACCACCCCCGAAGCATCCAGTCTTCTTACCCCTGTGGAAGACATTCTTAGGCACAAGTTCATCCCAGCAATTACAGGCAGAGGATCCATTACTGATGTAGAGCGGGAGTTGTTTGCCCTGCCTTGCCGATTGGGCGGCCTGGGTATCCCCAATCCAACCATTGTCTCCGACTCTTACTACAATACTTCATATGAGATTTCTGCACCACTTGTACAATCGATCATCGAAAGCAAGTATCAATATTCCAGTGATGTGGAGCTTGTGCAGAATCACGTCAAGTACTCAATGAAGAAGCGCAAACGAGAGCAGCAGAATGATGATGCAATGAACTTGAGGCCACCTGACACACTGAAGAGAGCAATGGAGCTTGCAAAGGAGAAAGGGTCGTCTAGTTGGTTAACAGCTCTACCCTTGGAGTCCCATGGGTTTGCTCTACACAAGAGTTCCTTCAGAGATGCACTGTGTCTCAGGTATGGGTGGCAACCTGAACGTCTGCCTACACGGTGTGACTGTGGTGATGCCTTTACTGTCGATCATGCACTCAATTGTCCGAGAGGTGCTTTTCCAACAATAAGGCATAATGAAGTCAGAGATTTCACTGGGCAGCTGTTGACAGAGGTGTGCCATGATGTTTGTATTGAGCCCGTACTGCAACCCCTCGAGGGTGAAAGACTCGATTTGGCCAGCTCAATCAGAAATGACAATGCCAGGACAGACATTCGGGCTAGGGGATTCTGGGGATGTAGCCATCAGTGTGCATTTTTGGACGTAAAGGTTTTTAACCCCAACGCACAGACCAATCGGAAGTTCCCCTTAGCCACTTGTTATCGTCATCATGAGAAGATGAAGAAGAGAGCCTATGAGCAGCGAGTCACAGATATTGAACATGGCTCCTTTACCCCACTGGTGTTTAGCACCACGGGCGGAATGGGGAAGTTGGCTGATACGTTCTACAGACGTCTAGCTTCACTTGTTTCAGCCAAGAGAGACCAGCCATACCATCAGATCATGGGTTGGCTCAAGTGCCATCTTAGCTTTTCCCTGCTTCGATCAGCAGTAATGTGCCTCAGAGGATCACGATCATCCTCCAGATTTGCCCCCAGATGTCCTGATTCTATTGACCTTGCAATCAGCGAGGCTAGAATCATCTAACTTCATTATATTAATTACTAAATACATTATGTACTAACTAGTTATTAGATACACTTTGTACTAATCAGTTATGTATTTTGCATGACATTTATCTCAATTACATCCTCTTTGTATAATTTTATTAATAATACTGTGAACTGTGAAAAAAACTAAAGCTGCCAAGGGCCCATCTAGTTTTGGGAGTACTTTCGAGTCCTCCGCGGCAGGGCCACTATGTTTGAAGTACTTGAAAAGAGTCAACATACCCTCCAAGATACTACTCAACGTACGAACAGTTTGCAAGAGGTTTAGCAGGAAATGAATCGAACGCAAACTGAACTGAACAATAGGCTTGAAGCGATTGAATCGAACGAACAACAATAAGGCAAAGCAGTGAATCACCGAACACATGTGCGAGTCTCGTGCGGTGAAAAATGATGTCGGCGGAAAGGGTCTGGGAGCTGGGTGTATGTTTATGAAAGCGGAATGTACCGGAATTGCGGCGATTGGAAGACCATTTGCAAAATTCATGAAATTTTTTGTCCACGAACATTATACGTAATACGCACATATTGCAGATCGCAATGTCAACTTTTTGGATCTTAACTGTGTATATATTATATGTGTGCAATATATATATGGTATGTGTCATAAATAAGTTTACTTATCGTAATTGTAGTATGATCTAATTATGATAAGCTATGATGCAAAATATGATCGTAATACAACTACCATCGTACTTGGGGAAAAATTAATTATGATGCTTTTGCCGAGAATTTTTCATATTTTCGCACACTAAATAGAATTCTTAAGAAGAATTGTGTAATATTGTCTGTATGAGGCGATATTGAGATATTGAGTGCCTGTATACACATGTCTGTCACAGCCACCATCTTTCTAAATGTACGTGTAACAGACGTTAGTTCATATTGATCAGACCAGGACCTGTTCGCATCAAAACGATACAATACAAAATACAAAAATAGCACTAAAACTCTACTGCCAATGCTTTTGTTCATCTAAGAAGCTCTGATAACTATTCTGAAAGACATCACAGAAATTTGCTACACTTTTCTTTAGCTGCAAAGAGTTGCGCGCTAGGCATCACAAAAAACTTTGTGTTGTAAATACAGTATGGCAGAATAACGAATTTATAACACCGTTATTACAGAGGAACAATAGATTGTCGATTTGGAACTACAACTCAGGGCATTAGCCGACTGAGTACAGACGAATTACAGGTAAACTACGAGAATTATAACAAACGAACTACGATTGTAGCACAGAATGGTAGGACTCAAATCCTTGGAATGTCATAATTAAATTCTCTGCTGCTTGTACTCGGAGTAAATCATTTCTGCTGTGAATTCGTTCAGAATGAATGCGCATAAATGTCCTTTGAATGAAGTCTTCTTGTAGGCATATACGTAGGTGTACTCAAGAATTTAATTCTCTGCTGCTTTTACTCGGTGTAAACCATTTCTGTAGTGAATTTGTTCAGAACGAATGCCCACAATTATTCTTTGAACGACCTGTTTGTGTAGGTGTACGCACAGTCGCTGCATACGCTCTCCTGCAGTTGTTAAAAAAAGCATTTATCCGGTATCGGATTACACTAGGATCGAATTACAAGAGATAGAATTACAGACTTAAGCCCCGTTTACACGAATCCGGATTCGGTGGTAAACGTATCAAAATCTATTCGTTTTGGGCTTCCGTTTACACGAATTCAACGTAAACGAATACTGGATCCGTATCGATTTGAAAACGCACACCAAAGTGGATTAGTTCGGATCCGCCGTTTCAATTCTGTCATGTAAACGGCGAATCTGCATACATTTTAATCCAGTCACGTGATAAAAAAGTTGCGCAAGCCGTCTTGGAGCACAAAATGATTTGCAAGTGGATGAAAACTGCTTCGGAGTATCGAGTATGTTCTTTTGTTCGAATTGTATTAGGTTTATCGCCTTTGATAGCACTTTCGATGATTTTTCCCAGCGAAAAAGGAGTTCGTTAGTTGGAAGCGATGCTATCTTCGTCCTCACGAAATCGGCGAGCGGGACAACCACGAAAGCGTTGAATCTTCGTCGGTTGTGGATACACCCTGAACGAAAGTAAAAACTGAAATTGTGGGGAAATCTGTACTAACACTTCCTTGTGGAACTCTGAACACATGCCAGTCACGTGGTTGCTTTCGATGGCTAATCCGGATCAGGTTGAAGTCCGGATTCGTGTAAACACTTATGTAAACGATCACGCATGTATCCGTTTCAGGTAGAATTGGATTCGTGTAAATGTGGCCTTAGTACAAACAAATAACAATTTGTAACTACAGTGGTAATAGGGAAGAAAATTCTCAACTCGCTAATTTCGTCGTTCAATGCCATTTGTAACTACATTACAAAACAGCGCAATAAGCTTACGCAACAACACAATACTTAATTTTTTTTGTGACGCGTACTGTATCCTGCCTGAAAAAGAACACAGCTGGACAGTCAAGCTACACTGAATCCAAATGATAACTGCTAAGACAGTTCTCAGAGCTGTTTAAGAGTGCAAGTTTTCTTTTTCATCTAAGCAACACATACTAAGTACGTACGTGCATATGTACCTCGCAAAATCGATCAGCGGTAGTGGACCTCAAACTATCCCATAACCCGGCCTTGTAGTGACATCAACAGCCCACTGAGCCACCAGCACCCCTCCCTCCCCCTTCCAAACGTTATATGATGATCTTAACATCACAATGTTATGAATTTACTATTGTATTACTATGGGAACTTTTATTACATGCAGTGTTCTCCCTAGGCTATTTTAGAGTGGCAGCCCGCTACACCTTCATTTTGGAAGGCTTAGTGGCCGCTACTCCTTAAATTTGCCTGTGACTGTCCTCTATAACATTATCAGTTTTACCATGCTTGCACTCACCAAGAAAACTTGACAAACAGGTAGCTTCGACAATGGTTGAAAGTAACTGTTTACCGAACATAAGAGTTTGTATATGCAACTTAAAACAGATTGCATTTGCTTAAATTCGAACGGTACCGTTCTCATCATTCCTTCCTTTTCTTAGGCCGAATAAACCAAATAGCGTGAAGAGTGGCCTCTTTTAGGCAAAGGCGCGATACGCACAATTATGTGAATGAGTGTTCTCATTGTGTGCAAAATGCGAAACGTAGCCGCTGATAGCACTCCTAGCTCCAGTACTGCCAAGCACCGCAGCAGCGGTGCTGATCCAAGATGGAGATCAGATTTTCCTTTGAATTTTCTGCTCCTTATCTTGGACTGCCTTAATTTTAGACATATGAACATGTTTACTTAAACAGTACTCTTTTGATTCACTTGCATTTTAGGTTTACTATTAGATTGTGGCAAAAACATTGTGCAACCATTGGATTGTGAGGGTTTGCTATTGGTGTAGTAACTTGCGATTGCTAAGCACCTTAAAAAAATCCTGGGGAGAACACTGACATGTACCATATATATATATATATATTATACGGTACTTTTCTTAATAAAGCGAACGATGTTTGTCTGTCGAGTGACTGACCAGAATCTGTCGATTGTCAGAGTGCTGTCTGTCGAGGCATTGATTGGTATTCACCAGGGTGTTGACCGCTACATATCGACGCATTGACCAGAGAGATAGGTTCAAAAAAGTAACAAATATACAAATATCATATTTTTACAAAAAAATTTTAAGATGTTCCAGAGAGGCTTCATCATCCTGTTCCATATAAGACTCTACCAATTTGAGGATGTTTAAGTTTTTCTTAGACTTCATACCTGTTCCAGGCTTTCTAAGGATGCTTCCTCTCTCTTCATACCGCTTTAGAAAGCTACATATCCCCAACTTTGTAACAGTGTGGCCCTCTTCGCCCAGAATATCTACAATCCAGCGGTAAGACTTTCCTTTGCACTTGAAAAGCAAAATTTGCTGAATACTGAAGCTCAATCGAATACACCATTTTCTAAAACTTAACTACATTCACACCAAAGTAAACATTATGTAATGATGACGTCTACTATTGACCGTTGACCGTCGAGTGGCTTCTGCTGACCTCGAATAGCCATCGTGTGCCCGACTGTTGCCTCACTGACCACCGGTCGAACACACGATATATTTCAGTTTATTATAAAAAATACCATGTGTATATATTTATGTATCCCACTGCGTGGGCAGTTTCTATTATCTTCAAAGAGACTGCCTTGGGTATATTCGCGATATTCTGGGGTTTATCAATGACCCCAATTCATATACCCCAGTTTTTAAGTGACGATAATTGATAAGTGCCTTGTCAACGGGATGATGCAACAGCAGTACCCTGTTGTCTGTACAATGTATACTAAGCCTACGAAGAAGTTCACGTTGTTCTTTTTTAGGGACGTTTCTGTCTACACATATCATTTCAGACCCCATTGCGGCTTTTGCAGTCTTTTAGGAGAGCAGTAGTCCTCCAAACTGAGCAATCGTGAATTTTTCTAACCTTTGACGATGACTGTCACGGATAAAGACTGAAGTGAATTAACTTTTAGAAAGGAACATGTGCTCGTAGAATAGTAAGCTTTGTTTTCACGGTATAGTATTTCCGTAGTTCCTCGAAGCTGTCTTCTCTTGTATTAAGTTAAAAGCGTTCTCTTTGCATTCGCAGCGCATACATATCTAGTATACGGTGCAGACGCAAGGTTCGTCGCTGGAATGGAAAGTTGTAAAGCTAATAATCGTCGTTCGGCTTGAATTAAACACCGAAGTACCTTCTCTGCGAGCAAAATCCTTCTTTCAAGTGGGATACATATTAGTTGTACCCCGCTTTTGCTGGGTACATGGGAATATACTAAGTGTTAGGTGTTGATTAACACTCGGGCTTCGCCCTCGTGCATCAACACCTAACACTTAGTATATTCCCCATGTACCCAGCAAAAGCGGGGTATAACTAATACATATATTATACAGTACTTCTCATAGAAACACCATCCCCAGTATTTGAGTGATGACCACATGACAACTGACTGCTCAACTGCCCAAGCGACAATTTAGCGACCATGTGACTGGCAGTGACAATTCACAAGCAATCGAAACACCCACTCCCTTTTTCTCTAAAGAATCTTCAAATTTAAGAGAAAAAGTCTAAGAGGTTTTCCGCCTCCATTTGGCGATGTATCTCCTGAAAAATTTGACGTGTCTTCTTTGATCATCAGATTGGAATGAGTCTGTTTGAACTACTTGAAGAAGTCTTTAATTTCACTTTTGGATGCGACGTATCCCTCCGATGCAAATAGCAGTGGCACTGCAGTTTCACTGTTCCTTGGAAGTTTTAGTAACGTTCACTTGAAGTTTCAGTGAAGATCATTCGTAGTTTCAGTTGAGTTCGCACTAAATTTTTAATAGGGTGGTCTTGAAGTTCGCTCGAAGTTTCAGCAAAGTTCATTTGAAACTTCATTTACATTTACACAAAGTTTATTCTGCACAATCGAAACATAATTTCTGTGCATACCATAGTTTAAGTACACCATTTTTCGCCAATGCACCATTTCTCTCTTCCCCGACTACTGGCATTGCGTAACAACCGTGACGTCTTATTATGCGTCATGAAATGACACCGTTCCAAGTGACAATTGACTCCAGACTGAGTGTTTATTGACTGACTAACTGACTGACTGACACCATACGGGGTAGGTTTATATATAAATGTATGTACTCTCAGAGTACCATCCCTCTAAATGTTCCTTTCTAATTTGTTCTGAGCAGATAGCTGAGGGAGTATTCCAAGTCCATAGCAATTTTTATGTAGCATTTCTTTTTCTCCTTTACAATCTCTCATACTCTTATTGTCCCACAACTTACAGTTGTAGTAACTAAAATTTGCAGACATTGCTAATTGAAGAGAGTGCATGCGAGGTGTTGGTCTAAAATGGTGTATGCACTCTCTTATGGGAGTGAAATATCTCCACATTTTTCATGTTTTACCTATTCTTTCTGTATACGTCCTCTCTTCTTCCAGCGCCATGACAGTACAGCATCGAAAAGTGGTTCTACAGCAAAGTCAATGTTAACTTTATGATTGGGAGACCTTAGGAGTTCCTTTTTGTTTGTAATAGCTTTTTGTTACTTTTAATTAAGAATGTTGATACAACAAATTGTAAAATATTAAAGTGTTTATTAGTATGATTATATGTGAATCTGATGCCAGAGTGAATCCATTGTAGCTGATCATGTCAACTGTTTCAGGTTTATTGAAATCTGCCATTCGTAATGTGCAGGTATAGTGGTCTCTCCATAATGATTACACTATATTCATTATCAATGTGTACTCTGTTTGTCAGTTATATTCAAGGTCCCCTGTATGCGTGGGGGGTTGGCTGATTGGGGTAGCCACCATTGCGAAGTACTACTGGAGTATCTATGTTATTATGGAGGTGTAAACCGATTATTTGTTCCCAGTGGATATTGAACCGGCAGAAAGTACACAATCTAATCCCAACCTTAACCCTAACCCAAACTGTTACTCAATTTTGCAATAATTATGCAACATTCCGGGCCAACATAGTGTGCATGTCTTGATGACAAAATGCCGGACGAATAGTCATTCTGTTTTTTGTTGCACTAATTTAACTACCTGTGTGAAGAATTCGCAGTGGATTTTGCCAATGTTCCTAGCAGTATTCGTTGGGTGACCTTGAAGGGATTTCTGTCTGTTTCCGGCAAGGTATAAAAGGAAAAGAAGAAAAAAGAATCCTGATTGAAGTTCGTACATGTCAGATGCACCAGGTGATGACCTGGAAAGGAAGTTTACAATTGGGTAGCTTCCAGAGCTAGTGCATTTGGCAAGACCCATGCATCTCTCTTCTGTTGGGGCTGTTGCTTAGGGCACTGGGGAGCAGCAGCTGTGAGTTCGAGTTTCAGTTTAGGTTAGGGTTATACATGTAGTTTTGGAACTTTTTCTGTCCAATCTTCTGTCCAAAATTCCTAGGAAAAGAATTTAAAGTGATCACTTTATGCTGCTTTAGTTGTATAGGAATGTTATATAGAAAGTGGTACTTTTGTGAACTTTGTGTGGGTTAGTTATATTATGTGCAGACTGCATGAGCTCAGACTAAATAATTTGTCTTATTCTTTTTTACCCTTTCATAATCCACTGAAACCTGCACATTGCATGCAGAAACAAATAAGAAAATGAAAAGCTGATACCAAGCGGGGAAAAGTTAGCTACTGTTCGTAGGGATATACCTTCAGTAGAATGTATTGCAACATCATGAGTGAAGTCACCTAACATTCACATGACTTAGATGGTAGACAACAGAATTTCAAGGACCAATATTTTTTTCAAAAGCATGCATGTAAGTAATACTTTACAGCTCTGAAACTCTACAAGGTTGTTGATAAAGGAGTCGACTAGACTAAGTTCTCACTGTGTGGATTTTGATAGTTTGTTCTGTAAAATTTTCTATGCACATTATATTTAGGGGCGCTGATCTAGAGTAATTCTCAGGTAGGGGTCCTGGATCAGGGCATGGAACTTATATTAACTCGTAAATGAACTCATAAGTACCTGCCACATCATGTACCATGCATGCATACAAAAAAACTTTAAAATTGTCATAAGCTGATAAGGCTATTATAAAACTATTACCTCTTACAAATTAAGGATTAAGTATAGGTTCCAGGAACCTTATCTTGCTTAAAATAGTATACCGTATATAATTTCATTCGTGAAAAGCACCATGCATGTGGCCTAAGGGCTATCAATAGTAACAATTGCATCACTCCTTTAATTCTAGAAACAAGATGGTGGGCTGAGTCGCACCATGCACAGTTTTTATTTGGACTAAGTGGGATTTTAATGGCTCTCTTGTTGAAAATAAAGCAATTAAGTTAACATCAATGATATACATATAACCAGAATATATTGATCCATGTGAGCAATGTCTGAGGTATATTTCAGAAGGAAATTTAAAGTTTTCTTCTGATCGATGGGGGGGGGGAGGGGATCGAGGTCTGGACCCCCAAGACCCCCCTACATCCACACCTGACATTTTAAGTCTTCTCTAGGACTACAAAAACCTGCACATCACATGAACAAAGGTGAATATCGAAAGGTCACACAGTTAAATGTTAGCTACTATTTGTAAGAACTCTTCAAAGTAGAAATCGTATCACAATTCTGCCATTTAGTATAGAGCATATTTTTGGATCAAAGGTGTTTTTGGATACTTTTAAATCTGCTTGCTATGTCATTCACGGGATAAGATCTTTGTGAACATTCAAAATGCAAAATTATATGTAAAAATATTGCATGTACCGTATAACTTTGTTTGACTTGCACACCGAAATAACAAAATATTGGGTACGTATATATATTCATGATTATAAGGTTAATGGCTGCCATTTTGTTTTATGTGCAAATTAAATGCACATATAAGCTGCTGCCTGCACACATCCCTCATTTCCAATCTTAAAAGATGCACGTGTACATTTTTTTACTTTCCCATTGAAACGAAGCACATAGTCATTACTTTTCATAATGTTTATCTTAAAGGACGTCATCTCAAACCGGCATTCTTTGAGATTTCAAATTCCTCTTTTAATGTCACTTCCTCCTCCAACCACATCACAACCAAATCATCTGTAATAATATAGGCATGGTAATATTATTTTCTCTTCTATTATACTGTACGTATAACTCAGTTCCTGTGCTCAATGCTGTCTTAATTTCAATCACTGTTGAGTTTTTCAAACATCTCCGAGAAATCCTATCTGCATCTGCAGAGCCCCTTCTCTTAGTTTGAACAAAACTATCTCCATATGCACCTTGATCCTCTCTAGCTCTCACTTCCCAAAGGTCTTTTCAAAGATTCTCATCACTTATCTCATCCAGGATCACTGCCACTGACATACTCATCTGATATGCTCCTCATTCCCCATGCAGAGCAATTCCCCTGTGGGAAGAGCGTAATTTTGAGAAGAGTACATCATTCATTGTAGAGAAGGTTCACCTTGATCATTCTATAACTCCTTTCTCTTAATTAGTGCTATAACATCCTTGTACCATGTATGCAAATATTATGTACATACGTATGTATCGATCTATGTATGCATGTAGGTATGTCTGCATGCATGAATGTATAATTATGATATTAGGGACCTTTTGCAACTCGTAATTTGGGCCAATCACGAGAGCTTACTCGTGATTGGCCAGAATGACTCGTCACTTACAGAAATTTGAGTTGGTTTTTACGAGTGAGCGGTTGGTCACTCGTGACACGCATACGAGTGTTATTTCCTTAGATAAGCTGGATCTCCTTGTACAGAAGATCCCGTGGACGCAGCGACTTCAGACCGGAAGTATGATGTCATCATCACGTGACTAAGTGTATGACGTCATAATTTTGCCACAACCGTGCCTCACTTCCAAGATACTCGAAATACAGCGTTTCCCAGGAACGTATGGGCTTCACACCGGCAGTATGACGTCAATAGTGCATGTATGACTGATTTTTGCTATTATTTCACAGTTTTATTGTTTTGCCATCGTTGAGGTTCGTGATCGCCCACATATAGTATATCGTACGCCTGCATGTTGCGAGAAGCCGCATGACGTCATGTTCTTACATCAGCATAATTATAATAACCAAATAAATTAATAAGCTACCAAACCCTTACAAGTGCACGTGCGTTAGCGGCAAATTGGCGGGGAAATCGAACTTGATTGGAAGGTAAGCAGTTATATACGAATATTCATGAAATGGTACAATTGAACTCAACACAATATAATAATATATTATAGATGGCACAAAGCATTGATAATACCCTTAAGAATATGGGTCCCATAATGTTTGGTGGAAAGGATAAGGTGCTGGAGTGGTTCCAGGGTAAAGGAATAGTCCCTGCAACCAAGCTGTGTGAGAGGTGCCCGAACAGTCAGCAAATGGTTTTGACAGTGAAGTCTGATGTAGCAGATGGCTACAAGTTCCGGTGTCCAGCCTGCAAGACTTTTAAGTCTGTGAGGGGTGGTAGGAGTCTAACTGGTCAACAGGGCTTCTTCCACAACTCAAAGATATGCCTGCAGGTCTGGATGATGATGATGTGGATGTGGTCAAGGCAGTGGCCGGTGACCAA
>CAUJGJ010000403.1:87500-92500 GCA_963170055.1 Halisarca cf. caerulea
CAGTAGACTTTCAAGATATGGCAGTCCAGTTTTCTGTTCATGTCCTAGTGGTTGTTATAGGTGCTGTTCTGGCAATACAAGAGAGAGACCTCTACCCATCAAGAGTTCTGCTACCAATATACAGCAGAGATATATCATCAGGAGAAGTACCACTGGGTACAAGAATTGTAATTGGTAAAACCACACTCAGTTTTTTTAGAGTAAGTATGCCCAGTTTGAAGTTATTCAGAAACTTAAAGCAGAATGCTATCATTCAGTCTATAAACTTGATATTCATACTATGTATAATACAGTACATGTATGCTGCAATACTTATGCAGAGAGTTGGGCGTCTAGGAGAAGGAGTAGAATTTCTTGGAGAAGAGGGCTTCAGTGTCAGTTTAGGCTTCTTCACCTTGTCAATGTTACCAGTGAGTAAACAGAGGTTCTCTGTTATCGAATCAACAGACCCTATTCTCCTTGAAAAGGCCAAAAATGGTTGGTGATGTGGAACCCTTACAAATGTCACATTTACCACTGCAAACATTTTCGTTAACTGTACATCATCTTCTTCATTGAACTGTATCTACTGTAGCATGTAGGGTTACCATAAGATTTTTATATGCTTAGATTTGAAGCTTGTGGCACCAGAGTTTTATCCTGTTTCACTGTTAATCATTACTCAAGAAAACTACGTACTGAGTGTACTGTGTGAAGCTGGAATAAGAGCAGCTGTAGCAGTAAGATTGACCACTATACACCAAGATATGTACATCCATTTTATTTACAAGTTCCTTATGAATAGGGCAATTCTTTTCAAACTGTATTGGTCAGCAATGGAACTACCACCTACAGCATATTTAACTTCCCCGAGGACAGCATGCCTTTTTTCCAAGAGATATCGGATGTGTGTGGTTCTGAACCAGTTCCAACAGACAATGCTGTCCTAATTTCAGCTGCCTTTATTGCCCCTAATAGCAGGTCAGCTGTTAGTTTGGTGAATCTCCAAGCAGGAGACTACCAATTGCTACAGAAAGTGTCAACGAATACCAACATTCATATTCCTGGAGTATACGCATTGAAACTAACTGGTAAAACTTTATTCCTGTTCATAATTTATTACATGTAATAAACAGTATTAGCTGTTTACAGACTTCAGGGGAGAGTTGTGCACTTGCAACAATGGAAATACATGTGAAGGAATTTCTGAAACTAATTGTTTCTGTATTCTAAGATATGGGGCACCAGCGTGTATACCAAGTATGTTCCCTTCCAAGCAACAAAATTCTGCACTGTACACTCAAGTCTTTCTTGTTCATACAATATTATAGAACCTTTCAGAGGCTTCACTGCAGAGGATGTGACACCTTTCAATGTGAAGTTGTGGTTTATTGATGAAGAGAGGGAGGCAGAGTTATCCAGTTACTCGGCTCATTGTTCCTCCAAAACTGGTCAGGTATCAGATGAAATGAATGGATTGGAAAGCGCACGTGACAGAAACAACAGGATGACATTTCAAATCGTAGGTCTGCTTCCCTCCACTGAGTACAGATGTGTTTTGACTCGTCGATTTAGTGGTGTTGAGGATGCTCTTATGCTGACAGTAACTACCACAAAAGCAGGTAAGCTACTTTACACTGATGTTCCCTACACATATAGGAGCCAAGTGTGTATAGTGATATGTTGGTATCCTAACTATTACCCACAGTGCTCTAATGTGCAGATAACGTGCCTACAGTAGACAAGTGCAACATGTGTGTTTAGAATTTTGCTGCATGGCTTTTCCCACTACTTTCAGAACTGTACAGACCTGTTATCACAGATTACTCTGGTTTTGGCAAGCAAGAGGTGTTTCTACGCTGGACTGATGTCAGTAATTTGACACAAGGCTATGTCATCCAAATTGATCACAAAATGTTTGGGGGAAAGAAGATAATGACTCACAATTCTGCAACAAACCTTGTAGTACATGACTTAGAACCATACACAGAATATACCATTTATGTAGCAGCTGTTCATGAAATACTTGGGATCGGGCCCTACTCAAAACCTATTGTTGTGCGAACTAAAGAATGTGAGTGTCTCTGCTGTGAAAACAAGTGTAAAGCATATACTTGATAATACGATACAATGATCTTACTGCTTTTGTATGCCTCACCCTGAAACCATTCTGTTGCATATTATGATTAAGATGCACATGTACACACGCACACATAGACATGCACATGCACACATATGCATGCATGCACGCATGTGTGCCCGCCCGCCTGCACACACGTATGCACACACACACCTAGTGTTTTATAGTAGTGGACAAGTGTGTTATGTATAACAAGTGTATGTATTATATATATATATATATATATATATATATATATATTCTATATCTTTAACTTAAAACCTGGCTATATTGCTGTAGAGCTACAAATTTTTGCTAGCAACTTTATATAGGTATTACAATTTTGCAATTCGATCTTAATTCAAAATTGTTTATGGTGCAATATAATAATACTGTTATTGTTGCATGTACGTCTGCATCTATGTTGAGGTTTTCTAATGGTATTAACTTCACTTTTCCATCTAACCTATCCTACCTGTAGTTCCATGCATTTCCTTCAGCAAAGTTGTGTATAAATCTGATATGTTTGTCAATAGACAACATTCAGTGAATTTTGACGTTCTGGTGTACTATCCTGCAACTGTTCGACACAAGAAGGAAAATGTCTACATACACATGGATGCCACAAGTGTGCAATTTAATGGTGAGAGCTGTGATGCAGTATTGCTTACCCTTTGTGTCCAATTTTGTGGATTGTGAAAGACACTAAGTGTCATACTATTGTGATGGATTGTGCCCATAGCACATCCACACAGCTACAATGCACAGAAATTGACAGAGATGTTTGCTGAAGTACGTATCTGTGTGATGTGTACAGATCATATAATGTGAAGAAGGACAAGTTCAATTGTTCTCTTTATGTACTGACTTGCATGTACTTATCTATAGTTGTGTGATTGCATGCAGCCTTTGTCAGTTTATGTATATATTTGTATATTCACGATGCATGTTCATGCACATGTGGATATCCTCTCACTTGTGAAGATCGTTGTTGTTGAAATGTTGTATGTTTTGCAGTTCCTGCCATGTTTCCGATACAGTACTCTCCTGTGGCCTACTCTACATGTCAGTACCTTTGTGCATATTCAGTAATGCAATGATACAAAAGTCAGCTGCTCTACAGCTATAGCACCAAGTTGCTAAGTTATGTATCACATTCATGACAAATTATATGGGTTGCTAGCCAACATATTGTGCATATATTTTCTATTCCACAATGTCATTGCTATTGTCTCCATACAGTACCTGCATGGTCATCACCTGCAAGTTGCTAGGTTACATTCAGGCTAAGGCATTTGCTTAGTGGCATGCAATGCAACTTTTATACAGGAGAATACAGTACCAACTGTATGTACATGAGTGCCAGGCTGTTAGTCAAGTGTGGAATGTGCCACTATTCATAACCTTACACATATATAAAGGAGGGAAGGGCATGTCTATGGGTACGCACTTGGGATTCACATTATCCAGGGGTTAACCTCATACTAAGGCCAAATTCCAATAGTAATAATAATTATTAATAAGTATTTTTTTTATTTTAAAAGTTTAGTATTGGATTGTGTCCACTATTGCAGTGTACAGAGGACAACCTTTTGTGTATGTGTATTTGCTTTTGCATTCATTTTAGCAACAGTATACAACTCTGAAGGCAGTATATTACCTGACGCCATCTCCAAGGGAGCCATTGTTGTTCCTCTTGAAAAGAATGAAAGTTGGAAGAAGATAAGTATTCATTTGGAACCTAGGACTGAGGCTAAACTACCCAAATGTGTCCCACTTATATTGTCCAAATTTGCTAAAGAAGTGAGAATGATTGAACAAGCAGATCTTGTGTGTCGTTTCCACTCTCTCAGTAACACGAGAGCTTTGCTTCACCTCAACCCAGAGAGTAGAAGTAAGTGTTTTAAGTGATAATGTGATAGTAATTACATTAAGTTAAAGATGTACAAAATCATTGGAATTTCTTGCACCTCAAAAGATACCAACCGGAAGTGCTTGGCAGATTTCAGAGAACCAAAGGAGATATGTTCTAACAACCCCTTTGGTGAGATGTTTATAATATGTGACGAGTCATTATCCAATTATGACTTATGTACTTGTAATTAGTAGGTACTTGAATATATATTATATGCATTTATTCCCTTCATTGTCAATAGTTGGAGTAGTGTTCATCCATAAGATAGTTAGCATACAGCAATGCACCATATCCTATACAATATCGGTGTGGAAGGCCTTCAAAGGAACTCCATCTAAGGATGAAAGACTAGAGCTGAATTTACCTGTTGAAGATGGTTGTCCCTTTCCTGAGCTTGATTCCAAGCATCTGTACTTGGTTGCTGGGAAACTGAACAATGGCAATGTTGTTGCTAATCCTAGAGGAGGCATTTGGGACTTAGCTGACAGAATTGAAGAGAAAGTCGCAATTGAATGTGATAGACAACAGTAGCATCATTAATACTGTTCTGAAACCACTTGTTCATGAACAATATTTTATTTCTCGCATCTGTTTGTGTAACTATGTGATTTTGCTAAACTGTGAATTCTGATAATTATATATACTAGGGGAGAAGGCGGCCTTCGGCCGCCTTCACCCCTAGTGCGGGTGGTGGGTGCAACCCTTATATCAAGTGGAGAGGTTGTATCAAGTGAATTTATTGAGTTGAGTGTATATTATTTCTATATCAAGACTCAAGCTCATAGTAAATGCTATACTGTAACAATTGTTGTAAATGCCAATGTTTGGTAATAATAAATTTGACCACCTTAAATTATCCCCTAGTTTGTCACACGGGTGCAACTCTTATGGCAAGTGCATGTATAGTAGTTACATTCAAAATTGCTTAAAAGCTACTTTATCACATGCACTCTCTCTCTCAAACAACACACACACATGCACACACGT
>CAUJGJ010000403.1:95000-100000 GCA_963170055.1 Halisarca cf. caerulea
TGGATCATACAATGTCATACAATTAAGTGATAAAAATAACATAATAGATAATAATATACAGTGGAACCTCTTATAACAAAGGCCCTGAATAGTGGAACCCTCTCTATATGCAGACTGTTTTGTGGGTCCAGATAGATCGATTATTGTGCATATAAAATAACCTCTGAATAGTGGAAACCTTTGTACTACCAACTGAGTGTTTTTCAGGTCACAAATTAAGTGTCCGTTATAGAGAGGTTCCACTGTACCGATGTAAAGTATCATTGCTTTTTCTTGTTACAGTATAATTATTCTGTACTTGGTTATAATACTTGAATTCAGTGTTAATTTTTTTAAATTTATTGCTTTGCACACATGCAGCAGGAAGCCCTTAGGCTATAATCATATTATAGCCATCAATAAGTCTAGTGCACAATGTACATCAGAAGTTGGAATGAATCCAGTCAACTTAATTAATGTCTCACCATGTATCCTGCTCAATTCAAGGGCAGAGAAGTGCAAAAACACAGACAATTAACTTATATATATTAAATGGGACAGAGCTCAAGTCCCAGCCCCAGATATATATATATATATATATATATATATATATATATATATTTATTTATTTATTTTATATTATTGGATATACAGTGGAAACTGATTAACGAGAAACCCAGGGTGCAATAAAATTTAGTTCTTGTGAAAGTATTTCTTGTTAAAAGTATGAAGATTCGTAAGAAAAGTACATTCTATATAATATTATACAGTTGGTTTACAAAAACTGTTCTTGTTATTAAGCAATATTTCTTGTTAAGCGACTTTGCGTTAACCAGTTTCCACTGTATATTGGATTGGATTGGATTGGATATATTATGTATATTCCTGTATATATATATATATATATATATATATATATATATATATATATATATATATATATATATATATATATATATATATATATATATATATATATATATATATATATATATATATATATGACACAGGAACGTGCAAAAAGGCATTATCAAAAAGGATTCTCCAGAAACACTTGGAACAAGGGTAAGTTGCAAAACCGGTACAGGGCTAAGTGGGCAAAGGGCAAGACAGGCATAGGGCTAGACGAGCATAGGGCTACACATACATGAGGCTAGACGGGTATAGGGCTAGACAGAGTTTAGTTGGACTGAGTGCACACTGTGCAAATTCCTACATCCCGCATGCATAATAATCAACATGATAATGCCTTTTTGCACGATCCTGTGTCAATCCTACATCCTTTTACAATTGTGACGTGCGCAGCGAAAAGGTACCCAAACCGATTTTTTTCGAAATCGAGTTTTTGTTACTATATTAAGCTACAATGATGTATCAGTCATGTGAGCAAGTTTCGCTTCCGTATTCCTACAGGAAACGTCAAACTGACCAAGTTTATAACCGTAGCGCAGAATCAGCCATTGTTGAGGAAGGCTTCGCAAAGTTTTATTTCCGTTCTTTAGTATACTGTCCGTGGACGCGATGTGGCATATTATTTCGCAATGATTCATGACGTGTATAAGGATATACAATGGCAGGCTAGCGAGATAATTATATTCATAACGTTGTGACTGTGACGTGTTCTCCGTAATCGACATTATAAAATGGCCGCGCTCACCGAGCGAAAAAATTAAAGTCTTCGACACTAACAAACTACAGGGCGAATGGACCTAATAATCGCCCGAGACATTCTTCGAAGAGTACAAAATGAAATTCTGCAATAACAACGATTTTGTCGAAGTTTAAATTTCTTCGTGGTTTTGCCTTTTTCGCATTGTTTACTGTAGACGGTTTGGGTACCTTTTCGCTGCGCACGTCACAATTTTTAAATGGTTTATATATATATATATATATATATATATATATATATATATATATATATATATATATATATATATATTATTTTTATTTTTTATTTTTTATTTTTTTATTTATTATTAAATTGACAGAGTGTACTTACAACAAAAGATAATACAGAAATACACCAAACAACCACAAGCACAAAATATAGTAGAATGTCACTTTACACATGTACCCAAAATAGAAGCAGTATTGAAATTCTGGATTGTCACACTCACTCTTTGGCACCATTTGATATAGGAAAGTGGATCTTGTGTAATTGCTCGTGACCGACATGCCAAATCTTTGAAAAAGGACAAAGCATCTTGACCAAACACACCAGAGGACTCAAAGGCCAGAGGAACGAAGTAGTGTGATGATCTAAGGTCCGCGTAATGGCGACATTTGATTGCAGCTGCCTTCTCCGGTACGGCACCTGCCTGTATGGAACTGTGTTGCAAATTAGACTTTGCAAAGGTGTCGTGGCAGGTAGCGTCCCAAACCAAGGCCCGGCCTTGAGACCAAGGAATGAGAGAAAGACCATCGGGCCTTCTGCCATCTGTCCGGTACAACCCCCTAGGCTCCAAAGTTGAGGGGATTTGTATAGCTTCAAGGGCTCTGTGAACCACATGGTTTAAACCAGAGTGGCGAGGGATCCGTCCTTTGCTCCTTCGACAGCTGAGGCCATGTGTACCTGATTCATCAACATCAGACCCGCAATGCTGACAGATATGCCAGGTACAAAGGGGTACTCCCAGCCGCAAGCCCACGGCAACACGAATTGCCTCATTGCTCATCCTAAGACCCAGAGCGGAAATTGGAGGGGCAGTTAACCACGCGCCAGATTCTTTCTCGTGTGCGGCATGAAGGCGAGCAGATGACTTGGTGTCAGCCTGGGCAAGGAGAGTTTGGAATGTGGCATCAACAATCGGTGAATCCCAATTCTTCTGGCGATAAGCATCCAGTCCCGAGGGTGGTGATGAGTCGTGACCATGTAATCTTCCATACCTGTAGAGCCTCCTCAGAGGTAGATGACAAGTGGGTGGTCGGTCCACGATTGTTAGGCAGGATAGATTTGAGGATTTCAGAACAGCCAGCAGCAGAAGCAAGATATGCGGATGGTGCAAGCATGACTGCACTTCTGATCCCCAAACCTCCAGCATTGACTGGCAAGGATGCCTGTAGCCAGCTGCAGGAAGACATGTCCAACTGAATGTTACAGATGGATTCCAGCATAGATATTTGAATTGAATCAAAGGACTGGAGCAAATCTGAACGGAAGCAAGGAGCCGTCCTCAAGACATACAAAATTTTGGGCAGGGAGAATGCATGCCTCAGAAGACATAAGGCGTCATGTGCCTGAAGATCCCGAAGATTCTTTTCCATGGCTTGGAGACTTTCTATCTTCGCTTCCAAGATGCTGTCAATGGATGATAATCTGCCAATTGGAGATCCGAGGAGAGAGGCATTATCAGGTTCAATTTGGCGCAAAGAAGGCTCAAGCAAGTGGACAGCAGATTCAGTCCCGTCATTAACACAAATGGCCTTGCATTTTGAAATGTTCAGTGATAGACCAAGAACACAAGAAGCTTCTCTGATAGTCTTCAAATCCGACATTACAGCATCAATGGGTCCTCCAATGGTACCGTCATCAAGGTAGAAAACACGGAAATCTGACCTCAGACAGCTGATCATATCCTGAATAGCAAGGCAGAACAACAGGGGGCCAAGTGGATCACCCTGTTGAACCCCTTCAACTGAATGAATGATGGAATTACCAAAATGTAGATAAGATGGTCGACTATAGGCAGCAAAGGCAAGTGGAAAAATCCCTGGGGATTTTTCAAGGATGGAAAGCAACATTTTGTCTCGACGGATGGTGTTGAAGGCATTGCTGAAGTCGAGTTTCAACAGGAGTTCACCCTCTTGCATACCAGAAAGGAAAGACCTCGCGCTGAATGAACGGCTGCCTCCGCCCCTCGGCTTGTACCAAAACCTAACTGAATGGGGAAGAGTCTAGATCCAACCTCTTCCTTCACCAGACAGGCGCAACACTTTGCGGCAAGCCTCTGCAAGGTGCAACCAATGGCAATGGGACGAACTCCACCATCATTCTTAGACAGACCAATTAAGGTAGCTCCAAAGAAGAAAGGGCGAGCAAATGTAGGTACATTTCCAGCAACCACAAGATTGATGAAGCTAGTTAAAGAGTCCATGAGCTCAGACTCCAGCTCACCACCAACGTTCATCAATACGTTTTTTTAAATGCTGGGGTCGCAGGCCATCAGGACCCCCTGCAGACCCAGTAGGAAAGGAACAGATGCATGGCCTTTCGTACTACAGAAGGGGCTATCTCGAGAGGATCCTCAGGAGCTTGAAATGGGGGTATGGAGGTTTCAGGGTGGGCGGGTGGGTGCTTCTCTTTCAAACGTTGCAGTGAATGGTTGTCTACTGGTGCAAAGGAGTCCGAGGAACAGGCGAGACGAACTGCTCCGCGAAAATCGCCCTCCTCAAGTTTACAGGACACCTGAGCAGCACGGGACTTCATTTGGTTTGGCGCACGTAGTCTGTGCGAGCCTGTATTCGCAACCCGCTCTGATTCTACAGCTTCATTCACCGCTTTAGCCAAATTTTTACGTCTACCCCCTCTTTCCGGACAACGCAAACAACAGCGGGCGAAGAAGAACAAACGTTCCCATGCGTCAACATTGTTCTCCTGAGATACATTCTTCAGAATGATTGAAAGCTTCTGAGCAACTGCAATTCTCGAACCGCGCGGGATCCTCTTTTATGGTGGCCCAGAAGGACAACGGAACGAAGCACGGAACGAGAAACGGAACGAAGCACGGAACGAGAAACGGAACGAAGCATGGAACGAGAAACGGAACGAAGCACGGAACGAAGCCCGGACCGACAAACGGAATTATAATAATATAATTATGGAGCATAATTTGTGCCAAAATTCCGATCACAATCGGTGGCGGTCATGTAGGCTGTTAAAGCGATCGATAGAGTGGTCGATCCACTCGATCGATAGAGTGGACCGATCGACTCGATCGATAGAGTGGACCGATCGACTCGATCGATAGAGTTGACCGATCGACTCGATCGATAGAGTTGAGTTGACCGATCGACTCGATCGA
>CAUJGJ010000403.1:105000-107500 GCA_963170055.1 Halisarca cf. caerulea
AAGACTTTTTTCCCTCGATCATTCAAGGAACAAGCTGATGCTTATTTATCGTGTATGTTTGGTATTACCAGGAATGATTTCACATCAGCTAACATAGTACAGTTTTACAAATATCTTGTATCATATTTTAAGTGATTCTGAGATTGATGTTGCTTGAATTCTGTTAATTGCATAATAATATATGAATACAAATAATATAAGCATTATACTAGCAGCTATAGCTAATTTGAATTATTGCATTTATAATGCTTATGTAATTATATATTATATATATGTAGGCCTAGGGTTTACTACATAGTTGCTATAATTATAATTTCAAAAATATCAAAAGTAATTCTAAATCAATGCAAAAATATCGGTACTTGTTATTGCTCCAATAAAAACAATATACTAGAATATAATTTAATAGTAACTGTTAACATAACTGATTCTATAATAACAGTAATTACACCTATATTATATATTGCAAAAACCATATACACATTATGCAATATACTTATTAGAGCCATCTTATAATAATTGACATCCTTATGTACAGACTGCATGCTGCAGACATATTATAGTATAATATATATATATATATATATATATATATATATATATATATATATATAATTATTATATAATTGTGAATTTATTTCAATATAATATAATTATAATATAAACTACTATAGATCTACAAAGAAGCAAAAACTCAAAAAATTGATCGAAATGTATATAAAAATTACTGTAGCAATCATATAGTGACAATGCATGAGTAGAGACCAGGCTGCTTAACATATATCACGGGAGAATCCTCAAACTCTGAATTGCTCTCGTAAAGGGTCCATCTATAACTAGTGCTGATGTCATGCTTGGATCCCACACGATAAGTGTCATTGAAACATGGAACTTTCACAAGTGAGGGAGACTGATGTGCCACAAATAAACCTATAATAGATGTAACAGACAAGTCAGTCTATATACATCCATGCAAACTTGGACTGGTATATACCACTGCATATAATTTGGCAACTCACATTCATGATCTGCAATTGCTTTCACGTCAACTTCAAGGTTAGAAGGTCTTGGATCATATTCATCATGGAACAAAATGAGGTCACCCTATATATATATATATATAGAGAGAGAGAGAGAGAGAGAGAGAGAGAGAGAGAGAGAGAGAGAGAGACAGAGAGAGAGAGAGAGAGAGAGATAGAATCATAGATATATAGATATATAGATATAGATATTATAGATATAGATAATATATATCTATAATATATATAATGCACAGGTCCTATATAAATAGTAACTTTTTAACACCATAATTACATTGTACTTACAGCATGCATTTATGTATACTCACGGAATTTCAGGTGTACTACTTTGTAGCCGAAATGTTCAGGATAAAATACTTGGTCAGCATCCAGAAATGTATGATGTAACTTCATTTTTTCAACAAATACTTCCAAACGAGTCTTTAGCTCAGATATATCATAGTATTTACCACCAACAATTTGAGAATAAAGAACTGGATAACAGAATATGTAACACCTTTGATTCATTAATTAAAGTCACATGAACTAAACAATTTAACATGACATTGTCATACCGTGCAATGGACAAGGCTTTTTCATTTTGGACATCAATTGACTTAGTTGGGAGCTGTTGGATTCACCGTCACCTGATTCACTTGTTGAATGTTCTTTGGGACTTAAAGGATTTGAGATGGCAGAAATGAACCTAGATAAGCATGAACTCATCTTCCGCTTATTCTAGCAAATGCAAAATGAGTAAATGCAATAAGCTAAAAATCAGAAGTCACTTATTACATGTGAGCGAACATAACTAAGGATTTATAGTCATCTGCTCTATTTGCTCGTGCCTCCACATAGTCTCCATGTCTTTTAAATATGCCTCGCTTTGATTTCTTCATAATACATACTGAGATCTACAGCAATGGCATGAAATGTTCTGATAATTAGCTTCCAAAAGTACGCATTGTAGCCTAAATTACGTAGGAACTAATTATACACCACACTCATGTTAGTAAACGTATCGCAGATAGAGCTAATGATCATGCATATTATAATGAGTAACCACTATAAAATTTTTAGTAGCTTACAGATACGACATTGCGGCCCTTAGAAGTAGTAGGCCTCTTGGTGGTAACTGTTGCCGTACTAAGAGCTGAGCGAGTCATATGTTGCTGTCTTTGCTTTCTTCTCAGAGAGTCTGCTTTCTTTTCAACTTCAGCGAACGATAGGAAGCTTTCCGTCCCTGATTCTTCGGGGTCATCGAAATCATCATCATCGTCATTATTCGATGAAATGAGCTGTTCCGCCACTCTTTTCGCAGTGTGACTTACGCTCATTATATCTCTTGCCAATCTCCTTTTACCATGCTTCGACGTCGACGCCATATCCATACGTAGGCCCTACATGCCGCTCTCTAGTAAAATAGCAGTTGTGTTCCGTATATTTTCGTATAGATCCCCCTGTACATGTCCGTGCAATAT
>CAUJGJ010000403.1:125000-137500 GCA_963170055.1 Halisarca cf. caerulea
GGACCCAATAGCAAGTCACTAGATGTCATCGGACAAGCTATGGTCAGGTTAGACTACCAAGGTCATTCATGTACCTGTACCCTGTTTGTACTACGTCACGTTCCTCACAACTTACTGGGGCTCCCTGCCATTCGTGCACTGCATGTACTGTCACAGGTTCATACGGTAACACAGCCTATCCAGGAAAAGTTTCCATCACTGTTTAGTGGCTTAGGAACATACAAGGGAGACAGTTATGTTGTGCAACTGAAGCCAGACACAAAACCGTTTGCACTGTTTACCCCTCGTAATGTCCCCATACCTCTCTGCCAGAAAGTGAAAGAGGAATTATCTCGGATGGAATCACTTGGCGTCATTTCACCTGTGGAAGAGCCCACTCCATGGTGTGCCGGAATGGTTGTAGTACCAAAGAAGTCCGGGGATGTCCGCATCTGTGTAGATTTCCATCCACTCAACGAGAACGTACTGCGTGAAGTTCACCCCTTACCAAAGGTAGATGCGACACTTGCCTGTCTAGCTTGTGCAACAATCTTCAGCAAGCTAGATGCCAACTGCGGCTTTTGGCAAATTCCCTTGTCAGAAGAGTCACGGGCCCTTACCACCTTCATCACCCTCTTCGGAAGGTATGTATTCAACAAGCTACCATTTGGTATTTGTAGTGCACCGGAGCATTTTCAACGGCGCATGAGCCAGATCCTATCTGGTCAAGAGGGCACACTTTGCCACATTGATGATGTCCTTATCTATGGAAGTACTCAACAGGAACAAGATGAACGCCTGCATTCTGCTCTCGCCCAGATCCAGTCAGCGGGCCTCACACTAAATGCAAACAAGTAATTCGAGTTAAAAACTCGTGGGGGCTGCCGCCCCACGCACTCGAATCACTTGCAAAGCATTGGAGTGTAAGTGCACAGCTGAACATTCATTGAACATACTGTTTATTGTAACTGGACGATTGTTTTGAAAACAATTGCCAAATATGGCAATTGTTTTCAAAACAATTCCTATAACTCATTCCTGTATAAATTCATACTTCTCTATTACTATTACATAAATTCTCTATTATAAGACTTTTCTTCAAACCCATATTATATATATATATATATATATATATATATATATATATATATCGGACGAGCGTTATACACCGGAAGTTCAAATGAAAACAATATAGGGGCTGCCTGCGGCAGCCCCTAAAAAGTGTGAATTTAACAAGTCAGAGATAAAATTCCTTGGGCACATCGTTAGCAAGGACGGTATTTCCCCTGATCCTGACAAGATCAGTGCCATTCTCGAAATGGCAAAACCCACCACGGTCACCGAACTCAGACGATTCATGGGCATGGTGAATCAGCTTGGTAAATTTTCGTCCAAGGTAGCAGAGCTATCACAGCCACTTCGTGAGCTTCTCGGAAGTAAGAGATCCTGGGTTTGGGGACCATCGCAACATGGTGCTTTTGCAGCTGTTAAAGCTGAGTTGGCAACACCTATCGTTTCGGCATTGTACAACCAAGAAATAGCTACAAAGATCACAGCTGATGCTTCAGCCTATGGGCTGGGAGCAGTTCTTTTGCAGCAGCATGGAGACACTTGGAAACCAGTGGCTTACACTTCAAAGGCCATGACTGAGACAGAACGCCGATACTCTCAGATTGAGAAGGAGGCTCTGGCCCTTGTGTGGGCATGTGAGAAGTTCAGTGATTATGTGATTGGCAAGAAGATTCAGCTAGAAACAGATCACAAACCCCTCGTCCCCCTTTTGGGAAAGACGAATCTTGACTGCCTACCTCCAAGAATCCTGAGATTTCGTCTACGCCTGATGCGATTTGATTACTCAATCAGTCATGTTCCAGGGAAAGAATTGTACACAGCAGATGCACTATCACGCTCACCTATCACATTGTCAAGTCCTATGCAGGAAGCTGAGGAACGTCACACAGAGTTGTTCATCAGTGCCGTTGTGTCATCCCTACCAGCCAGTGCAGATCGTCTGCAGGAGTATCGGATGGCTCAACACGCTGACAGTGATTGCAAGCAACTCAAGATCTCTGCAAAAGAGGTAGGCCAAAGTACAAAGGACAACTTGCGGGAAACCTTTAGAAGTATTGGCATGTTAGAGGAGAACTTACCCTCCATGAGGACCTGCTTCTTCGAGGTCGCCGTATTGTTGTTCCTCAAAGCCTCCAAGCAGAAACGCTCCAAAAGATTCACAGTGGACATCAAGGGATCACCCGATGCTCATTATGTGTTACCTCATCTGTTTGGTGGCCTGGGGTAAAACAGCAAATTGAGGACGTTGTCCACAATTGCCCTGAGTGTACCAAGGCCAGTCAAGCCCAGCGACAGCCGATGATTTCCACGCCACTTCCACAATACCCTTGGGAGAAGGTGGCGACAGATCTTTTCGAGATGGATGGAAAAGTGTATTTACTTGTCGTGGACTACTTTTCGAGATACATGGAAGTCCAGACATTGTCGACAACCACATCAGCCAGCATCATTCAAGCCCTGAAGGCAATATTTTCCAGACATGGTATACCAGCAACGGTAATAAGCGACAATGGCCCACAGTACAGCTCTGAGGCATTCCGCTCCTTTAGCCAAGAGTACAACTTCAACCATGTCACGAGTAGTCCCCATTACCCCCAAAGTAATGGCTTGGCTGAGAGAATGGTCAGAACTGCTAAAGCTCTTCTATCTAAATCATCTGACTCCTATTTGGCACTGCTTGCATACCAGAGCACACGCTTGCCCTGGTGTGGACTCTCTCCAGCAGAATTGTTAATGGGCAGAAAGATCCGAAGTGAGGTACCACAGCACCCGACCAACTTTTTCCCAAATGGAGTTACTTACCGATGGTTCGTCAGAAAGACAAGGAAACAAAGGAGCTTCAAAAAGCTCATTATACGATCACCGCCACCGTGTTCGTGTCCAAGCACCATTGTCACCTGATGAGACTGTGTGGGTTCATACTCAAGAGAGAACAGACCCGGGACAAATCATCCAACCAGCCCACACCCCACGCTCCTACATTGTACAGACACCTTCTGGCACTCTCTGTAGGAATCAGGTGCATCTCACACTGAGACCCGACCATGTCCCTGGTGAAACACCACCAGCCAACGAACCTAACCGTATCGTCACCATATCGCAAACTGGAACACATGTTGGTCCACCTCCCCGGCTAACCTACTGGAGGAAGGGAGATGTGGTATCCGCTTAACATTATTGTGTTGTCCTAAGTAATAGCTAAGTGTTGAGTAGACTATTGCATGGCATTGTGTTCTGAGTCCTAATCTTAGTATCATTATATCTTATCTTTAGCATGTACTATTTATGATTGTGTTGCTTTTTAATTGTTACTATTTGCGTGTCTGTAGAACAATAGTCTTTGTCAGATTGAGAAATAATAATCCACTTGTTGTGAAGTGTTTCAAGTTCGATCCGAGTGCAAGCATTCTGCACATCGAGATTAGTACAGTTACCCCCAAATAAATAACTTTAGAAGCATTTAAATTTGCAACAAATGTTGCCAAGTGAGCGAAAATAGCCCACTTCCAGTTTCGGGTGCAAAACTGACAGCCATGTTTGCTATGACGTCACAAGGTGAACGTTTAGTACAGCTAGTATAGGGAATTAGCAGCAATTTTCCAAATAATTTGCGAACAAATTGAGGTAGGAACCCATTGAGCTCGCTAGTGAAGTCATGACCAACGGTGCACTGCTTGGAGGTCGCAATAGGGGTACTAGGTGAAGTATTCGTGCTTGATACACTCCCAAATAATCCTGCATGAAGATTAACCTGATCAAGTAAAGCCAAATAGCTACAAATACCAAAATGTACTTACCAATACTTCTGCATTAGGTAATGTGCACTTCACTATGGTCGCTTTTCAACATTTCTTGCCCTTTATGAAGGAATATGAGCACTACCAAGAAATACATCCTATGTCATACTTCTGCACCCCAGTTATTCCATTTGATGCAATTACATGCTTATGAATTGCTCCTTCTGTTCTTTGAGGTCATATTGCTCACTTTTATGTTAGCCAGCAACCTGTAGGACCCATTTTGCAGTTAATGCTACTTAGCAGAACCCTGTTCTACTGATAACTATTGCAAAAGTTCTAGAACAACAGAATTTTCTTGTATCTCGCTTTCTAAGACTGTCATTAATCAATACCGAAGATAGCTCTTCAAAGTGGCATGGAATTGTATCTTCCATGTGCACACTAGCAGTAAATGGACACAAGTCACCTTGTGAACGAGCGAGTTACGTATTTGAACGATTTGCAGGAAGAACTACATATACGCGGGAAAAATTTGCAGATGACAAGGTGAAGTCTCTACTTAGATCCCTTTCGGTCCCTTAGTAGTAATCTGCAGTGTCCAACGTTCCTTTTCAGACGGCGATTCAGCAATCAATGGTGGGAGTTCGAACTGGCAACGCTCCATTCGTAGGCCATCTGCGAAGCCCCTGTGCTATCCTTACTGACAAAATTTGCAATTTCACCGATTCTACCATCGAAAAGAGTCGAACAACATCTTTTGTCTGAGGAATGGGCTGAGGAAATTTTCGTTTTTCCCATGCTGAACAATAGGATTGGGTTACTTCCGTTCACCTTGTGATGTCACGAGTAACCTGCACCTCAAAATCACCAACCCACACATTTAATCGAAAAATGGCTGATTTTGCGTACTAAATCTTCCATTTACTCCCATTCAAACGTGAAATTTGCAAGTAAAATTATAGCGCAAGGTATTTTTAACGTATAAACCATCGATTAAGCGAATAAAAATTTTTCATGTCAGTGGCCCTTTATACTTTAGTATACATGTTAAACTGACATTCGCTGTACTTATATCTTAAAAATATGAGTGGAAACGGGAGTAAATTGTTGTTTCGTTCAACAAAATCAGCAATTTTTCGATTAAATGTGTGGGTTAACGATTTCCAGCAGAGAAGTGTAAAAGATGTCACAAGAAAATGGATGCTCATGTACACAAATACTGGGAAATGTGAGCGTTGTATTTTTACAATTTCCAGTTCACTATAAATGATAAACTGGGGACTGGCCCAGTTCGTGTCCAGGGTTTAGTTTATTTAACAGTTTATTTCATCATAGAAGACTCATATGGCCATATCTTTGATATCATTAACAATAAGTGTCAGCTGGGGAGTGGCCCTACTATTGGAGATTTCATGCTTTGTGTAACTGTTATATCCCTTGTAAAGCTATAACCAAACTATTCGCAGTGCTACATTTAATTTAGTGGACTGCTCAGAGTCTGTTGATGGTATAATGTAGATTGTCATTGGTATTCTGATTCACCATGGCAATGTAGATTGTACAGGGTTCAAAGGCATTGCAAATGGTTCAGGGGCACTATGTACTGTGCAGCAGTAAAACTGTATATCTATTAATTGATACGTGGTGCTATACTGGTAGATTGTTGAAGTTCTAATGATATTGGCAGTACTTGTCTAGAAATACACCAGTAATTCTTCAATGTTCTGAAACCTTCGAATAACAAGCATAATTGGGCCATATATAGAAGTACTCCTTTATATGCACGTAGCCTTAATTTGAGTGCTCAGTGCACTAATTCCTGCAAAACAGACATTCATTCACCATTTTTCCTTCTGCAGGGGGTTATCTGGGCACTCATGCAAGCTAAAACCAAGCACGTCTACTACTGCCATTGTAACTGTAGGCCATATAACGTTTAGGAATGAGTGCAAAGCTGGTTCTACTATATATAAAATTTCAAATTGAATTCGCTTGCCAGTATTTCGGAAAATGCAATCTAATACCATACACGCGCATACCAACTAGTCCTCTTGTGATGTAATTGAGCGTCGTAGGGTAAGATGGCTGTCAATCGTAAAATAGTGACCGGAAGTCGCCGATTTCAAAGCATGTCTGTGCATTAAAAGTTACCACCGTTATTTTCTACCAAATTTCCATCCATTAAGCAAAAAAAATTTCGCTGTCATTGGCCCTTTAAGTTGTATGTTATTACCACAGAGTGGTATAGTGAGGTCAATTATTTCTCACATATGGGAGTGCATGTCTGATAAAGACACCCGTGAACTTAAGTAGTAAGAAAAGATGCAGGCAAAGGTGCTCTATATAATAAGGTACCTTCTATCAACACTTCTATATACTACAAGCCATTGGAAGTGGTACAGCAAACACACCATCAAAATTAAATGTGTACTAAACAAGTTGGCTGACAGTATCATGAATACATCATAAGCTACTGCTGTCCAAAGATGTACAGATTTTTGTAGTATCCGAGAAGACACAAATATAATAACACGTGCACATAAAAATAACAAAACAAGCTATCTATTATGGTGAGTTAAGGTGGCGGGGTGACCTGCCATTTTTTCATTATTCATGAGATAATGAATATAATTAAACACATTATGAATACTATTTACTAAACAAACATCACATGTATTCTTGTGACTTTGGCGGGAACTTGGCATAATAATAGGCATACTGTAAGGCCATGAGTACAAGGTAAGCTAAGTACGGTAGATCAGAAAAAGCAAGTTATTGTAGTGTAAAAAGGAATAGCGCTGCTGAAAGGCCAATAAAAGTAAGATGGAGGAAAGACAGAGCTCCAACTGAGGTCATAAATCTACCTTCCAAGCGGGGATCAAGGATAGTAGACCTGGATAACTTGGGATCTGGATTGGCAGAAATTTCTGCTCACTGTACGGTATGTGGCGGTATGTGTGTTTCAGATGGAGAAACCATGCAGTCTGGCCTAGCCTCAGTACTGTCTGTCAAGTGTGCAAAATGTGGCAACAAGTTTTGCATTGAGTCTTCCAAGCGTGTGAAAGCAGCTGATGGACATCAGCAGTGGGTTGTGAATGTTGCTGCAGTATTGGGACAGATGGCCACAGGTGGAGGTGCAATATCACTGACATGTTCAATGGCACCTATGAATGTCCCAGCTATACCCAAGAAGTTATTTTACCATGTATTTGGTGACCATTCTCAATTTAATCCATCATTCTGCAAAGCTGCAGTGAGTTCCAACAATGATCATATTAATAGTGACAGTGATACTGACTATGAACATGACAACACCAGCATGCATGATGATCCTCAACAACCTCTGATTGAACAGCTTGACGGAATAGTAGCCAACGAACTAGATGACGAACCCACAGCCACTGATGAACTTGATGCACGTAATGGGGAACAGACAATGAGCAGTTCACCCATTAGACCAATTGAAAAGGTGGAAGCTGCCGGGGATCGCTTGGTGGTATTGAGTGCATCACTAATTGACAATGAGACCAGTAACCTAGCTTCTAGAATGCTACATGTCAATAATAATTGTGTAGGACAGCTCACCTCGATCACATGCAGATTCTACGTATGCTTTTTCCTATACGATTCTCCAATATGACGTACTGGTGCCTATTGTTGGCTGATAGGCGTCTCGACTGAACTTTTAGGGCCATTTCTTTGTTTAGGCGTAAGATAGCCCGTTTTCGATACGTAGAAGCTTAAAGAACGGAAATATAAACTCGTGGAGCTCAATTGCGGGAAG
Organism: Halisarca cf. caerulea; assembly: GCA_963170055.1. Taxonomy (NCBI): domain Eukaryota; kingdom Metazoa; phylum Porifera; class Demospongiae; order Chondrillida; family Halisarcidae; genus Halisarca; species Halisarca cf. caerulea. The sequence continues at coordinate 132,576 of CAUJGJ010000403.1, forward strand.
AAGCCCGGCACGCTCAGCAGATGAGACAGCCAAAATGATCCCACATTGGTATGCATTGTAGCGTACTGGCACTTTTCCTGCTGTTCTTGAAATTCTACCAACTATTGAAGTGGTAAGAACTTCTGAAAATAGCTGAAAACCGAAATGGTGTAGTTAATGATCTACGGTTTATAGCTTATAGAAAAAGTGACATTTTTATGCAAATTAGGTCACCCCGCCACCTTAATGTGAAAAGAGAATGTGTACCTACCGCATGTTTGTATTCATCTTCAAAATCTTTAGGAAGATCATCAGGTCCAGTACTACTTGTCGATTTAAGACTATCTTCAGAAAGTGGCAGTTGGGATGTGTTCTGCCAACCTTTTACTTCTCTCAGCAGTGATTCCACTAGTCTCTAAATAATAATAGTGTGACAAATAGAAGACACTACATGCACCCTTGCAAATTTATAGTGAGAACAAATAACACATGCAGTCAGATGTAATCATTGACAATCAAATCAAATAAACTAGACTTAAAAACTATAAACTTTAGGCCACAATTAAGACGTCGTACTAAGTCGTTTTTGGAGCTCCACAATGTACAGTGAAACCTGCCCAATCCAACACCTCTCTAAACCGACAAATGCCTAAACCGACACTGAATTCGAGGCACCGATAGTTTTTCAATACAAAATCTACTGCCTAATCCGACAAACGCCTAATCCGAAAACCAACATCCATTTTGGAGTCCCTAGAATAAAATTAACCTGTACAATCCGACAATTGTTGCAAGTTGGCTGGAGTTTCTCCTTCTATTTTCCGCCGTACGCGTTATGCTTGCATGCGGACGCCATATTGCTTCATTACGTAATGATTCAATAACTAACAAACACTGGGACGCAATAATCGGACTCAGTTGTAATAACTAACAAAACACTGTGACGCAATAATCGGACTCAGTTGTAATAATGAATCAAAATTCTAACCCTAACCCTAACCCTCTGTAATCCAACAACCTCCTAATCCGACATTTTTTTCCAGTCCCATTGAGTGTCGGATTAGAGAGGTTTCACTGTAATACTATATACCAGTTTTTCAACAAGACTGCAGATGCTGAGAAATATGAATGCCCAGTCAAGGCCAATGGTCAGGCAGAAGGGCAGACCAGCCCAAAAGCATAACCACAAAAACTGTGTCATTTGTGAAGAAGTCATTTACCCACATATTTTACTTGACACTATAATATATAGTGTCAAGTAAAATAATATTATGTGCGTGAGGATGCAATCAGTATTGCATGTGTGATTATAAAAATACTTGTCAACATCAAAAGTATATTCAAAGAGTTTTAGTATAAGTGATCAAACTTCAAAGAAAAGCTATGCAATATGAAATGACAAGAAGCAAATACCACAATCGGTACAATGTCATGACTATATAATATTATATAATAATATTATACGTTTTCACTCAAAAACACAACATGGGCACATTTTTGGTTGTCAGATGTATTCTCTCAGTATAAGTTATGATGTTTCCTGCTGTTGTGAAGGATGGAGGAGGGAGTACTTGTTGGAGTACTTGATGGAGTACTTGTTGTGGGGATGTACATACACATCGGGATTTTTCTAGTCTAAAGCTGCAATAATGCTAATTTAAAAGTGAATTCATTAGTTTCCACTAAGATAAAGGGTAGGCATCTGAATGTGGAGATGGCACAGTTTTGTATCAGTTGTGTTTAATTTCGACATTAAAGGCGAACTAAACTCATAATATTGGATACTTGTTTATGTCAAAAATAGATTATAGATACTGCTTAAATCTTTAAAAGCTATCAAGTCTTGCTTGCAATCCACATTCAAGTTTTACGGCAACCATGAAGTCCCACCCCACAAGCACCATGTTTTTTTGCAGTCGTGAGGTCAAAAACTGTAGTTGGTAGGATTTTGTCGTCATTTGTACAGCGTATAGAGCAGTGCTACTGCACCAGTTCAAAAACTTACAGTAATATGGAGAATTGCTGCATGAAGGAGCTGACTTTGGCAGAATCTGAGATAAATAGCTCAGTGCCATCTTTTAAAGAAGCACTATGAACATACCATGATGTTTTTGCTAAATATGCCAAGAAGGAAAGCCTGTGCTAGCTATAACACCGTATGAACTTCACCACTCTTAGGTGAACAAGGTTGCAACACACAGCCACACTTGACATTGTTAAATCGGTTCCAAGCTTCTGCTGCTTTAATTTCTGTGGTAAATCTCTGCCCAAAACATTACTCCACATATGCATGTGTACACAACCATCAGCCCACAGCCACAGTGAGCTACTCATTGATCGTCTTTATATGCCTCCGAGCTATACCTCAGATTCACCCCCACGGTGATAATCATCTGCCTAGTAATAATCTACTGTAATGCGTATTCATGCAAAATATAGATGTTTTTGAATTGAATTAAACTGACATAGCTGAATAATTGGCTAAAATGTGTCCACTTTACATTGAAAAGCACACGTCCTTCCAAGATGCAAACCTGTCACATCTATAATGGCCCGGTCCACAGTGCCACCTGTGAAGTTGAATGACACCTTACTAAAGGTTGTTAAAAGTAGCCAAAACTGGGTTTGCATTGCTTAACGGGGTCCAGCATGATTTAGGCAGTTTTTAAAATACCTACAATACATGAGTCCAAAATGTTGACCTTTGCTTTAATCAGGAAAAAAAAACACCAGTGGCGGATCTACAAAATGGGAAAGGAGGAATCCAAGGGCAGCGAGTGTAGCAAGGCACTAAAATTTTTTGGCCTTGCCACACCCATTATTGTCCAGTTATGTGAGTCATTTTTAGGCAAAAGATCACTCAAGGTTTCATTAGTGATATACCATATATCTTCTAAAATTTTGTTCTTCTAATGTTTCATCACCATCAAAGCTAGGTTAGATTGTCTTCTAAAATGCAACAAAAGGTGCAAATTCTAAGGTTTCGTCATCTTTTCTAACGTTTTGTCACTTATCTTAGCCGATCGCTTCATTATCATTTTTTTCTTCCTGGAAATAAGCCATAGTGAGGTGGTCATGTTCATTTTAGAGTTCATGTGCACAACGAAGAATATTCCTGATTTTACGAGTCCAGACATCCTGGAAACTACTGAAAAAAAGCTCCAATTTGAAGTCGTCTGCCATTCTTTCGAAGTCTTCTAAGGTATCATCGCAGATATCTTCCAAAGTTTTGTCTATAGTCTTTGAATAGATGTGGAATACCCTTCCAACATAGTTAACATGACGAAAATCAATCAATTCAATAAATGACAATTTTTAGAAGATATCTGTAATCAACAATTAGCAAAACACAAAAAATTGAAGATAATTGCACATGCATAATTTAGTCCTGCATGATATACATAAAGAAATATTCATTCTTCTGAGGTCTCCTGAGTCATAAGGGTTATGATGATTGCGTTCCCTCCTGAGAAGGTAATAGGTCTCTCACAGGATGATCGCTTTCTTTTTTCCATCTAGGCATGCAGTACCCACAGTGTAGGACACACAAAGTCCCACCCCTCCACACAAAATGGTCACTGTGTGCACAAATAGCAGGTTAGTGATGAAAAGCAAATAAACGCTTTTGGTCATTACAGTTGTAACTTGACTTTGAACAAGAAGATCTATTCTCCGTTGTAGGTACAATATATATATGAGTAAATCTAGTAAGTACGATAAACAAACAAACTAACAGGTGCAAATAGTATTATTTCCATAGCCAACTAGCTAGCCTAGCATATAGGAAGTGCAGGTTGACTTAGGCTGCATGAAAGGGGGTTCCATGGCACCCTAGGATCCTCCTAGATCTGCCAATGAATACTGTACGTATTCACTCTAAATTCGACAATTTATGCTAAATTTTGGCCGTTTGAAGGGTGAAAAAGCAGGTTTTTCGGTTATCTTACGGAAGATTATAACCTATAGCCTGGAACATTTTTTGGATGGCTCACTACTTGTTCTGTCTTTTCGTGTTGCTTCAACTGAATTGAGAGGGATCTAAAGGTACAACCAAGGCAAAGTTTGTCTGAAACTTCTATGTATTCCAGGCTCGTTATCTTTCTTCAGACGATAAAAACAATTGCTAGTTTAGCACCACCACGCACAGAATATATAGATCTTTCATCCAGTAGGAAGAACTGGGCAAAAATCTGTTCAACTAAATAGCAACGATCGATAATTTGTGAAGCTTTTCAAGATGGCAATTTTTGCATTTTATCCCTGGACGGTTATAAGTACCCTGTGTACAGGGAATAAAGTCAGAATCATCGTTACATAGACTTCAGCCATTGTATATTCAGTGAATACTGAGAGAGCTAGTAGTAAGATTTGAAAGATAGCTATATATATAGTGCTCACGGTAACCACATGCAGTAGGAACAAAGTCCTCTATGATAATTAGATTGCCTCTGGACATGTCAAAATTGGGGAGAATGATTAAAAATTGAGTGAAAGATACTTGTTTGGATTTGAGTAATAAAATATGACATATAGTGCTCATCTTGCCTGACAAAAAATTAGATTAATTTTTTTTAGAGAGAATTGGGTACCTCACAAATTACCTTTATATAATGTCAGTATACATAGCATGAGAATATTATATCTAGTAACAGCCTTCATACCTGCAAAGCCTCTTCATCTCCGACAGAATTGTCAACTGCAGTCACTTTAGTATATTTGTGATCTCTAATAACTATATATAAATATATACACATTATATACACATATATACACATATTAAATGCCAACAGTCAATTTTTATAGTGTCCTGATAAGGCCAATGTCATGTCATTCTTAAGTTTTGATTTGAATTTATAATTACAGTGCATGGAGTCTGAATAAGTCCAATTAAAATAGGGACAGCAAATTCCACTTATCAGAACAGAGTTTGTTTGTCTTAGTACTGA
>CAUJGJ010000403.1:140000-162500 GCA_963170055.1 Halisarca cf. caerulea
GGGGTGCAGTAGTCTAAGAGTGCTTCTTTCAACAGATAAGACAGCATCTAATGCAGGGATGTCATCAGTAACATGCGCTTACCTCTTCTAAACAGTTTCAAGTATTGTGTGCCATTCATATGACAACAGTGACGGCACTGTTTTAAGATGCCACACACAGATCTTATACTTTGACCGCTTCTTCTTAGGTATGTAGCCGAAGGGGACAAACAGGCTATATACGTATATATATATATATAGTTTGACTTTTAACAATTGACTCGTCATGCTGTGCGGTCATTTGGCGGAAAATCTCGCTACTCTATCGCATTTCACAATTTCTCAAGGAAATTTGGCCACTGTGGTGTACTTTTGTCACAGAAGTTGTGGCCATTCAATATAAAGTGTCACAAATTTTCGCAAAGCTGTATAGTACGGAAAGATCGGGTACTCTGCAATACAAAAACTCACAGTCACTCAATATAAATTCAATTCTTATGAATATACAAATTACCAAGTCACATGACTGTGATGTCGTTGTGGACGACCTCATCTGTGGTCGTCCTCGACGTGGGTCCAGCTGGCTGGACTAGTGCAGGTATAACTCAGTAGTCTCCGGCCCAGCCCCACTTCCACCTGCCATTTTACTGCCAAATAAATTATGGCAGGTGTAAGTGGGGCTTGGAACGAGACTACTGAGTTATACCTGCACTAGTCCAGCCAGCTGAACGCACGTTCATATGTAAGTGCCGACGGCGGGAAAGGGAAGCGTGGATCCAGCAACAGACACTAATTGATAATACTGCGAAGGGCTTCTTTAAAGTCACAAAAATTTATCAACTAATGTGTAGGTGCAAGCATGAATACCATTACAGAAACAGAGAAATGGCTTTGCCCGCTACTGCTGGATCTCTTTGGCCATACACACTTACACGACAGCTCGTGCAAGTTAATTGCTGGATTTCAATACAATAAAGGCTACTACAACCAAATTCAAAGTGACAAGGTGAATCGCTTGACGTCTACATTTTTGGCCTCTCCTCTGCCACAATAGATTGTCCTTGCTGCTAATAAGCCAGTATTATCTATGATGAATCCAACCGATAGAAACATAGTGGTTAATCGACGCATCGTTCGACCATAGACACTCTAAACTACAGTCTATGCATGGTTCGACCATATAGTCTATGTTTCGACGGCACTTGCTGTGACGCCATTTCTTCCAAGGCACATGTCCAAGTATAATTACAACAATTTTGGCGACCACAATCTATGAATATTATTAACCAAAATTTGGGTTAAAATGATCTCATTGACCCATTCTTACGCAACCAAGGTGACTGTTGCTGGACCCACGTTTCCCTTTCCTGCCATTGGCGCTTACCTACAAACATAACCACCTGGCTGGACTATACCCGCACATATAACTTGGTCAAGTTTCGCAACAGCCATTTTGCTATTATAACCATGAAGGGCATCATAAATTCATAAATACCTTAGTAATTGTTTTCAAAACAATCACCAAAGTTTACAAAACATTGCATTCAATTTAATGTTCAGCTGTAGCAGTTACACTTCAATGCTTCTATATTTTATACTTGCAAGTGATGCAAGTGCATGGGACGGCAGCACTCACATGCAAGTTTTTGACTCAAAATGCTTGTTTCAACTAATCACAAAGAACAATATATTCAACAGGAGCATGTATAAGCATGACTAGTCCTTAATTGTACCTTGTGATAAACGATGCATAAGGTCTTTGTCACCTTCTGAATACTCATAGACCAAGATGGGTGAAGAAGCACCTGAAACCAATGAAATGTGAGAGTATATAGTTACCATAATGTGGTACAAGTATACAATTAAGCAACATATTAATTCAAAATAGGGTTTTAAAAATATAATATTATGCCTCTATAGTTTGTGGAGCTTGTAAAATGCAGAATGAATACAACCGAACACTAAATTATAACATATACGTACTTGCAATCAACATAACACCACATTCAATATCTGCCTGAGATTTTGGCAATGCTGGGGAAACAGTTTCCATCATGTTGCATAAAAGAAACACAGTTACTTACCCAGGGGGCATAGCCAGGTAGTTTTCCAAGGTTTTCAGGGAAACCCCTTCAGGATAATCCTCAAATTACAAAATTTGTATGCATTTTTGCACATATTATAGAATATCAACCTTGCATGTATTTGCATGATCTACAAGCTACTTAGATTTTATGGCTGAGCCACTTCTATAGCCATGAGCTAACTCTTTGATTGAATGATTAGTTGTTACTATACAAGGTTTTAATCCCTTAATTATCTCAAGTGCTGCACTTCCTAAAAATGTATGACATCGCGTGATGGGTGGCCATTTTATCAAAGTAGTCATATAACGTCACTATGTTATCACTACTAACCTAATTAGCCTGTAATCCACATACAAGGTGTTAATTGATGGTCAGATCATAGCTCATACTCATAATAATTGGGTTGAATGGTGCATGATTATCAATTTTATAGAACCTTTTCATTTTTATCACCAAGAAACTTTAGATCCCCTGCATCGCGAAATTTTTGCGATCATTAATTTTCACGGATTTCATGAATATGAAGTTGCAAAAATTAGTTCCGCGAACAAGAGACAGACTTTGTTACATGGCTAGTGACCTACAGCATCGTCTTCAACAATGCTCACGTACACTGCATAACCATTTTCGTGTGAGTTTCCTGCCTGTTGCTCGCAAACCAGAGTTAGGCATCTATCCTTAATGATAAACGTGGAAAATGCAAAATTTTAGGCAGGGTCTCCTTCCATTTTGTGCTTTAGTAGAAAACTATTTCATTTGCACCTTGAAAACTATTTCATTTGCACCACATGTATTCGTGAAAGGTGTCATACAACATCCCATCCACCTGTATCTATTATTGAACAGTGCAAACGAGTCTTATGATGATGTAATATGGTCAGGCACAACAGAGCTGCAGTTGCGAAATTATAACTTGCAAAAATTTATGCCTACCCAATCGCAAAAATTTTGTGACGTAGAGTAGCTTCTATATAGAGGCTGAATAGTCTGGCAACTGTTTCAAGATGCACATGCAACTAGAGCAGCTATGTATGCTGACTATGATAGCCAAGTTTTGTTGAAGAGGAAGAAAAGTCGCTTTGCCGGGCCACTAGATGCCTTCGAATGTCGTCAAATCCTACTTCGATGGAGTCTTAAGATACTTCAGTTTGTAAAAATCGTTCCGGGCATAGTGCTACAATCAAGCAGTTTCTCGCAATTTGACCATTTATACTAAATTTTGGCCATTTGAAGGGTGAAAAAACAGGTTTTTCGGTTATAACTTTCTTGCGGAAGATTATAACCTATAGCCCGGAACGATTTTTGGATAGCTCACTACTTGTTCAGAATCTGTCTTTTCGTGTTGTTTCATCTGAATTGAGAGGGATTTAAAGGTGCGGCCGTGGCAAAGTTTGTCTGAAACTGCTACATATTCCAGGCTTGTTGTCTTTCTCCAGACAATAGAAGCAATCGCTAGTTTAGCACCATCATGCACAGAATATAAAGATCTTTTTTCGTTCAGTAAGAGCTGGGCAAAAATCTAGTCAACTAATTAGAAACGATTGACAATTTGAGAAGCTATTTCAAGACGGCCATTTTTGCATTTTATTCCTGGATGGTTATAAATACCCTGTGAACTCAATCTCCAGCCACTTACTGGAGAAAGCCTTGATAGAAGGAGTGCAAACACACAAGATGCATGATGCCAAACTGGACATCCGATATAGAGGTTTTTAGCAGTGGATGTATTTTTTTAATATGTAACTGGATGTTTTTGTTTGATGTAAGGCTTTTCAACCCCTTTGCAGCATCCAACCGGAATCAAGCAGCCAATACACCCAAATCCATCTATCAGAAACATAAACAGGAGAAACGCAGAGTCTACAATCAATATGCATGTCCGGGAAGTATAGAGCATGCATCATTTGTGCTTCTTGTCTTCTCTGCCACTGGTGGAATGGGCCCGAGCACAAGTGTTGCATACTAGAGACTGGCATCATTGATGTCCCAGAACAGAGGCCATCCATATGCAGAAATGTACAATGAAGTGGCTCAGATGCATGCCGACTGACCTTCAGTCTATTGAGATCAGCCAACACAGCAATCAGAGGAACAAGAACACTAGCCCAGCACACAGCCATAAAGCCAGATTGCATCTCCCTGGCAGTTGCCGAAGGCAATATCACATATTAACCCTTTTATACAGTTACATTATCATTTTTCTATTATATTGCTACATAAAATGATTATTCCTCTCTCGAAAAAAATTATATTCATGGCACAATAGTGGTATAATATACATAGATTGCTGCAAATGGTGGCTGACCATTTGCACCACCTTAAACATGGGCATCTTCAATTCACGGAATACAGAATACTGAACACAGAACAAAGAACACAGAATAACAAAAATGGCTGCTATATAGGGCACACCTGATCTTGACTAGACTTAGTCTATTTATATTTGAAAATAGTTTGAATCTGTTAAAAGTGGGAGTGTTATAGCACCCCTAGCACCCCTGGTTCCGACACCTATTGTTATGTATAAAGCTAAATGGCAACATGCCATTAGGCTAAAAAGTAGGGCTGTCTACCAATGAAAACACTTATCTCCGCGATGGATGGACGAATCTACTCTGAATAATTAAGTATTAACATGTTGAGTAAAATACACAAACAGTTGGAAACCACCATTAACAGTTGATACTCTGCTTAATTTGAAATACATGTAAAGTGTGTTAAGCTAGTAGACATGAAGCTGACAATGTGATCAACGTTTTTATCAATTCCGCTCTTTTGTTCCCAAAATTCACAAATTTGAGTTTCTGCCCTAAATTCTGTTGACTACGCATGTGCATGGGACATGTCTGTGAGCCTCGTAATTGAGCAGAGGTGTCTTACAGAAGGAATTTCACAACCTTAGCTGGCTTTGTGATACGATGGCATGTGACCAGATCGTCGCATGTGGGACATGTCCATTCACACGTGAATGGCTTCCGAGAGTAGGCGATTTTGTTGCTAACATATTCGCTTTTTCTCTCTTATGCGTATCAGAAATGGCAAGCAACGACATTTAGACTGTATGAACACATTTAAGCCAAACATTTAACTATTTTTTAACCAAATATTCCTTCAATCGTTCGAATACTTGCTGCTTTTCCGAGCAGCTGTATTTAGCAGTTATTCCTCTCAAGTAAATCAAAACTTAGGCCTAGAGACACAGAATATGGACTAAACTGTCCCTAATAAGGCTGCCCAATATTCTACCGATAGGGATTTGTTTACTGACATAGTTTTCAAGATAATCAACAAAGACTAAAAATGTACTATAATATCCAGCAATAACTCTTCGGAAACTCGCAGCATCAAAATCCCCATCGGTGAAAAGTTGAAGCGTTCGATATAGATTACAATAAAACACTCAGAAGCTTCCTACGTTGATCCGCTGATTTACTTGACGACATGGCATTTTGCAAGAAGGATTCGCTTCGCTAAATTTAAATAAATAAATAAATAAATTAGAGGCGCGAAACAATATGGCGTATTTGGTCCACCACCACTCGCAAAAAACCTCCAATTCTCTGCATGGAATCCGGAAGCCGCTGATTGGAACCACCTAGATGAGGAATTCCGCACACTACTTTCTCCGATTACCATCAGACTGAACACAAACGAGATAAGTACAACTGAAGCTGCCACCCACTTTTCTGAAGTTCTATCTTCATTTCTTCCGAAAAGAGGCGTCCTCAAGAAGACAAAAAGCAGCCATCCCAATACGATGCAACCTTCTAGGACCAGAGATGTCCTTATTTGGACCAAAAGACTCGCTGAAATGAAGAATCTCGCACGGAAGGACTTCAACTCGAACCCGTCATCCTTTCTCAATGCCGTTCGCATGCACAATCGGATGGAGCAAACATCTAGGACTTCAGAACGTCAACACAGCACTAGGAAACAAGAGGAGGTCTTCATGAAATCCCTGGAGATTTGCCTAATCAGCAGTAACCAACTCTGTGCCCCTTGTACCATCGTTCTCAGCTAAAGTTTGTTTCAACCACTTCAGGACTACCTTTGCAGACAACGCCAAATTCACTTACTAGACCATCCCTGATTGGGTTCAAGCCCACATGCATGTGGACATCTCCGAAGAATTTGACATGTCACCTATAAGACCCAGCCTTGTCAAATCCTGCTTAAAGAAATGCTCATCCTCCTCCTTCCCGGGTTCTGACGGCATTTCCTACTTTCACCTGAAAAAGCTACCCTCCACTCACCTCTTCATGGCAACTCTTTACACCAAAATCCTTTGCACTCTCATGAGGCCCCAACCAACTGGTGCTCTGCAGATATCATTCTCTTCCCCAAAGGGGGTGACCCCTCTAAGCCCGAGAATTTTAGACCCATTGTCAAGACCACTACAGTAGCTAAGCTCTACCACAAGATCCTTGCTAAATGCCTTGAAAATTATTTCTCTGTCAACGGCATTATTGACACCACTGTCCAAAAGGGCTTTCTCACTGGATCCAATGGCATTATGGAGCACATCCTTGTACTGCAAACCATCCTCAACAATGCAAAGGAACACCAGCGCTCACTGGTTATGACCCTTATCGATCTAAAGAATGCATTTGGTTCTGTCAGCCACAATCTGATCTTCCTAATGTTGGAATTCATTAAGATGCCTACTGAAATATGTGCCTACATCAAGAGCACTTATTCGCAACTCACTGCCTCTGTATCCACCCGTAATTGGAGAACCAATACATTTTCCATCTCCCAAGGCATTTTCCAGGGAGACACTTTATCCCCTCTGGTCTTCCTCCTTGTGTTCAATCCAATTATCAACCTGGTGAAGTCTCTGACCTCAGGATATCAAATTCAAATTGCCCTTCCAGGTAGAATTCCAGCCAAAGGAAATTTCATCTATCTCCAATGGAACAAACCCGGCTCTTCTGAACCCCCTGGTTGGTATCTCTGCAAGGTGGTAGACCATGCCCCAAATAGCATCTCTGAGGTTCAGTACAACAAAGACACCTTCGAGAGGGTTGATCTTAACACCAATGTCTGGAAAAAATTCCTTCCACTCAACCACCCGCTACCTGAATGCATGTCCAAAGAGCCGGATTCACCTCCATTCTGTCTCTCTCAGCCTCATAAAGCTAAGGGTTTCGCTGACGACTTAAATGTTCTCTCTAGCAACTCCACTGAACACCAGTCTGCTCTAACAGAACTTGAATAGAAGTGCAATGACCTCGGACTGTCTATTCGCCCGGATAAATGTGTCTCACTTGCCCTCCATGAAGGGCACGTCTCAAAGAAGTCTTTCATCATTGGTATCAGCAAAACAACCAACCTCTGCGATCAACCTGCCAAATTCCTCGGTAGTACCATTGCTGTCTCAAGCCTACAAGCAAAGAAGAAAGCCAGCTCCGACCTAATATCTAAGGTTACCTCCGCTCTCAGTTCAATTGACAAAAGACCAATCCGTGGTGAGTACAAACTATGGATATATAAGCATTACCTAGTCCCGTCCTTGAGGTTTGTTCTGTCCGTCAACGCCATCAACCATACCACCCTCCTTGATATCCAAAGGAGAGCTACCCGATACATTAAATCATGCCTCAACCTTCCTAGGTGTTGCACACTGGCCCCCATTTTCCACCCTGACATCCTCAATGTCCCACAGATAAAACACCAGTATGCAAAGGCCAAAGTTCAAATCCTAGCCTCAGTTATCCGCACTGACGACCCTCTCATCCGTGAACTGGCCCCAAGCATTCTTTCCGATCTATCAGAAGGACCAATGGGGATCCCATCTTTATCTCACACTGCCCTAGAAGCAACTCACAATTCCGTCTCTCACCTTCATGACATCCCCAAAGCTGCCTCAAACTACATCCGTACCATCACAGAGGAAGAGCTGGATACCCACACTTCAACTCTGACAGTTCAGAATAAGATTGCGGATATAACTGGCCTAGAGAAAGACGCGAAACTTCGGAGGAAACCCTGTAGTTCGCAATACCTATTATCAATTGTGAATATGATCTTCCAAGCTCCCTTACACAACAATATGTACATAACATTAACTTTTGATAAATAAAGGCTTTCATATGTACATGTAAAAGTAAAACGAATATCGAGCAATGCAATCGCCCTTGCTTCTTTACTAAAACTACCTGGTATACATCAAGAAATGTCAAGTGCATATCACATGATCGAAGCCTTACACAAGCCCAAATTCCAGCCTATTAACACAATGGTGGGACTTTGGACATGTCCCACTTGCGGTGACTTGGGCAAAAAATATTATTATAAAGATTTCAAAACCGTTCAAAACAGCCTTACATGATGTTCAAACTGCCAAAGATCGACTCGCTAAGGTTAAATAGCCTTCGTGTACAATGAATCTTATAGTTGCGCGTCGCCAGCCCCTTTCCCGTGATACCGTCAAGTGTAAGAGGAAGGGCTGGCGATGCAAAACTTATTGATTAAGAGCCAGGAGGTTGAACACGTCAGTAAAATTTCAGGCTAACGCTGCTGGCTTACCAGATTTGAGCTTCTTCAGTGCTCTCTCCTTTAAAAACATCGTCCTTCATCTTCAATAATGGTAGATCACTATGAAAGTGCAGCAAAAGCCAAAATTTGAGTTTTCCGTCTTTCTCGGTGAAGTAAGAGTACATATCAGCGAAATAAAGGTACGAAATGAAAGTAACTTTGTCTAAGGAAACAGAAATTCAGCCTTTATTCCACTTTACTAGTGACTCTCTTAGTGACATCACTTCTATAATCATGCAACAGTCATGTGACAAAATGGCTACCAGATACAGTGCAAGACACCTAAAGAATAGAATCTAACCTTATATTATATAGTGGCCTATATTTTGGGAAACAAGCCCTCTTAGTATAATTGTTTTCACGTACACAAAAACTACCTCTTGAGAAGATCTCTACAAAAAATTGAGGGTCAAAGGTCAAATCATTATCGTCATAGAAGGCATGCATATAACTGGACCACTCAAAACATTTAGCGTGCTAATTGCCTCAAAGAAGAAGGAATACTTTTAAAGTGGACATTACCTGATAGATACTAACTTTATACAACTTTCTGTGGCTGTAAGGAAATCGGGAAATGCATCTGTCAGGTGAACAGAGCAAAAACTCGAAAAATTATTTAGCGTAAAAACTAACGCAAAATAACTACTTCCGGTTTAATTTTTCATGTCAATCTTCTATTGTGGACTGTTCCAAATTTTGAGATACTTCGCGGGTGATTCGGCTCCTAAAGGCTGCTGATATTCACAAAAAAGAGCAGCAGTTTAAAAAAATGGATTTGGTCACGCGCTCATCACAGGATAGAGTGAATTACGTCATCCCCACGTGTCGGTAGAGATCAAAATGGCGTACTCGCTCGGCGATCGTGACATTTTGCTAAGGTAGAGTTCCAACCTCAGAGCCTGCTGTAGAAGGTGTTTTGTGTTTATAAACACAGTTAGGGTCGTTAGGGTCGTTACTAGTAAGGTTTTTCATCAAATTTGTTCGCTTTCCCGCCAATATATGGACTTCTAATACGTATGCATGTCATGTGATATTACATCATAAAAATGGTGGAATTTATATAGGGAAAGTATAGGTTTGACTATTTTTCTATTGGAAATTGAGAAGAAATGCAGCGCTTTCGGTCTTGAACGACCACTATTGGTTATTGAAAGAATGCTACTAGAGAGGAGGACATTTCAAGTTACTTTTTGAGCGAAAATGAAATTCTACTTTTTAGGTGTCTTGCACTGTAGTTCTAGGCTAGTCTAAACTTTAATGGCTGGGAGCCAATGGCAAACAGCCCATTGGCACAGTTTCCTGCATTTGTCAGTTTTATTATAGGATAATACACAATTTCTATGTGGGGGATTTTGATTCATTGCCTGAATTAAACACAAGTTATAGGCGAAAAGGTGAGCTGACATTGTTTGAAATTGTGGTTTTTAGTGATTTTCTCAAACTATTAGAGATCTTAAAATCCACCCATGGAAGTTTTAGATACTTAGATAAGAAACTTACATGCCAACATTTGTGCCCTCAGCTATAAAACTGTGTTGGCTCCCAGTCGTTTTCATGTTTTTATATGTTTAGGGAAAATGCGTATAATTTTGTTAGAACTAACAGGGTAACCCATCAAACAAAAGGTAATATAATAGCTGTCTACACAATGATACCAGCTGTTAGACGATAGTGCATTTTTGTAGAAAGAAATAGAACAAAAGTCGAAGATAAATTTTGCACTGAACCACTGAAGCCATATACGGTAGGCGTCAAAAAAAGTTTCCGCTATACTCCTCATTGATGCTTCCAATAATATGCATTTAATAACCTTAACAGACAAGCAGCTCTCGTAAACTGTGAAGTTCTCTGCATGTCCTACTCTAGCACCCATACTCATCAACACCTATCGTGAACCACCACTCCTTTTCACAGATGAAGAATGCATGCTCTCAAAGGAAGGCACCACCCATGCAAGGTGACCCGCTTGCCATAGCGATGTACTCCATAGGCATACTTCCCTTGATAAAGAGACTAGGTAGCATCGTGAAACAAATATGGTATGCCAATGACTCAGCAGCTGCCTCCACATTAGACAACCTGAAATCTTGGTTGCTAAAACTCAATGAGATTGGACCACAGTATGGTTACTATGTCAACCCCAAGAAATAAATCAGTCCTACTTGTGAAGGAATCCAAACTTGATGAAGCGAAAGTAACTTTCGAGGATCAAGGCGTCTGCATCCAGTCAGAAGGAACTCGCTACCTAGGTGGTGCCATCGGTGACCACTTATTCTGTGGACAGGTTGTGGATAGACAGGTCGGGACTATGGTTGAGGAGCTTCACAAATTATCAGACATCGCAAAAGCAGAACCTCAAGCTGTTTACGCAGCTTTGACACATGGATGGTTCTCCAAATGGAATCATGTACTCAGAACGACAGATTGGGATGCAATATCTCCTGAAGCACTACAACCACTGGAAGATTGCCTTTGCAATTCAGTCATCCCGTCACTCACAGGCCAAAGCCCATGCACCAGCAGAAGACACCAGAGACCTCTTGTCATTACCATCCCGGCTGGGTGGTCTAAGGGTACCCAATCCTGTGAAGATTGCCAAAGACCAGTACCATACCTCCAAAGAAATAACAGCACCGCTAGTGGAATCCATCATACAACAAACACACTCCGCAAGCGATGTCACTGAAAGACAATTGCAGCACAAGAAGAATCTACTCCAGATGAAGCGTGGAAAGAACATCCAGACTGCAGATGATATTGAAAAGAAGCTCTTACCACCAAAACGTAAATGCATGCAAATGGCTAGGGAGAAAGGTGTGTCCCTATGGTTGACAGTTCCACCCCTCACCAGTCTTGATTTCACTCTTCACAAGGCCGCATTCAAGGACGCCTTGGCCCTGAGATACGACTGGCCCATTGCCAACACCCCATCTCACTGCTGCTATGGTTCCCAATTCAGCGTAAATCATGCTATGTCTTGTCCTACGGGGGGTTTCCCCTCAATATGACACAACGAGGTTCGAGACATTACCGCAAGAATGTTGTGTGAAGTCAGCAATGGAGTAACAACTGAGCCACACTTACAACCGGTGCCACCTGGTAGCAACCTGCCTCCTTCAGCCAACAAGCAAGACAACGCTTGTCTTGACATTGCAGCCTATGGTTTCTGGGGTGGAAGGTTTGAGAGGACATTTATGGATGTAAGGGTTTTTAACCCATGCGCCTGATCAAACCAACAATCAACACTACTACTAGCTACATATAGGAAGCACGAGCAAGATAAAAGAAGAGCCTATGACAGAAGGGTCATTGAAGTTGAAAGAGCAACCTTTACCCCTCTGGTGATGTCGGCAACAGGAAGTATGGCAAAGACATCGACCATCTTCTACAAGTGACTGGCCGCAATGCTAGCAGAGAAGAGCAACACTCCATACAGCAAGGTGATCAACCTCATCAGGTGCCGATTGAACTTCTTCCTACTGCGTGCGGCTAACATGTGCATTCACGGCTCAAGATCAACAGCCACCAAATTGAGAAGCGAGCTGTACGATGTACAATGTGCCGCTGCAGGGCTTTGAGATGTCAGAAAATCTTTTTTCTTTGATTTGCATTTAATCAATCTCATGATATTAAACAACTATAGACTGTTCTGTCATTCTTTACAAATTTAATTATTGGATTTGCTATTCTCTTTCTAAAAAAAAAAAATTTTCGCAGCGTAATCGTAAAATGGTCAAATTACGATTACGTTCCGATATAATTACAATTTTGTTGATAAATCACGAAGGCCGAATTACGGTGCTAAAGCAGAGAAATTACGGACATCCCAGATCGAATTACGTTAGCAATATGCAGCGAAACTAAACTGAAATAAATCAGGACGCTGCGCTCGCAAAATCATCAGATCGAATTACCTACGTATTTCTCAAACTTCGATCCCCATACCCTTCATGTAAACAAGCGTGATTAGCACTTGGAACCAGCTAACCGTGCAGTGTCTCTGCAGGTTGAACTGCATAGGATTTCTATTATCTTGGAGATCAAATTACCATCACAAAGGATGGTCGTTGGGTTCGAGATGGTGAGCTAGCCTATACTATGATCGGATCTTTAAGATCCTGAGATAGGATGGACCTCAGTAAAAAGGATCGCTTCTGGTTTAGATCTGCTGATCGGATTATGATTTACATTAGCCTGCAGATCAAATTACCCTCACGAGGATGATCAAGGGCGATGGTCCCCGCTTCGAGATCATGAGCTAGTCTATGATGGTTCGCAGCTTCAAAATCGTCGGATAGGATGAACCTGGGTGATCGAATTACGATTTCTATAAGCTTTGAGATCAAATTACGGTAATAAATGGCATCCAAATGAAATTACAATTTTCACTACGCACACCGCAACTACGATTACGATTACGGTATGTTACTTAACTATTACGCTACAGAAACTTTTTTTGATGTCTACCGTAAATGTAAACGGACATGTTTCACATGCGTAAGAACTACAATGGTGTCAGAACCTTGCCTGCATGTCTTGCTCTAGTAGTGTTTGATGAGCGTCTTTAATTCACAGAACACAGAATACAGATTATGGAATAACAAAAATGGCTGCCAGCGTATGTCCAATCTTGAGCATTCGCTGAACAGTGGAGAATGAAATCTTTCATCGAATTTCACTACCCAATTTCTACTTGAGTTAGGAAAAATCTTCCAAACAGCGTCATTTTGGCTAGCACGGCACACTCAGAATCGGCTCAAGTGCTGGATAAAAACAAGGTTTCTCTCAATTGTTCGATTGGTAACAATTCTTTTTATACATTAGCCCCCTATATTAGTTTCATTACGAATTCCTGAAGTGTAACACTCTATTCATATGTATGTAGGCGAATAAAAATGGCTGCTAAAAGAGAAGAAGACTTTAACAAACATCTATTTATCTCTGCAACAATGGTATCAGGTTTACCAAGAAGTTTATCCTTCAGCTTTGTATTTTTTGCCTTCGTTGCAATTTTGAAAAAAATTCACTGCATTTTGGCAGTTTCAGCCACGGTTTTATCCTGAAGGATAAAACCGTGGCTGAAACTTCGCCAAAATGTAGCGAATTTTCTTCAAAATTGCAACGAAGGCGAAAAATACAAAGCTGAAGGATAAACTTCTTCATAAACCTGCATTGTTGCAGAGATAAACCGTTATATTTGCAAGTAATTCGGGACAAGAGGCGGCAGCCCCATGAGTTTTTTACCCAAATTACTTCTTCTCCTATAGATGATAATATTATGTTTTGCCTATAAGCACTCTATGATGTTTGGAATGAACGGGCTGTGTTGCCTAAATACTAGCTCTATCATGTTTGAAAATAAACGGGCTAATATGACCTTTGTGTGTGTTGCGATTGCAACTCAATGCATGGACTTGACTTGGGCTAACCATTAATTCTATATTTTGCATGCACAACTGGCCTGCATGTGAATTAACTTTACCCACATGCACCATTGTATACTGAGTAGCTAGAAGTATTGAAGTACTGTTGTGTTCAGTTATTAGCTATCACAAGTACTAGCTATTGAGAATCAAGCAAAATGAATGATAGTGATTAACCAGAGCTATACAAAATTTAAAAACAGACCACATGTAATATTGTTGCCAAGTAGAAGTGCCAGCTTTGTGTTCAAGTTATTAGCTACCACCATTATGAGGCTGAAATGACGTCGAATAGCTAGGTGGGGTGAAGGCTCAGATACGTTGCAGTAACTGAGACAATCCCCACAAATTCAAGTGCATTGTAATTATACTTGATATGAAAGGAAAAAACAGTTCTGTGATACAAAGAAGGGTTGTTTTAAAGCCCATGCATGCCAATTTAGTATTAAATGCTAGTTTTATAACAGCAACTTGAACAACCATTTTTCACAATTTTTACTAATATAATACTTAGGCAATAAAAATGGAGAAAAAGTGGACAACCTTGTTTAGTTTTATACAATGGCCATGTGTAGCAATAAATTAATTCTATTTTACATTAAAATTCAATGTAGATCCAAATAAATTTATGTGATCATGCTGTCAGCCTGAGTATAATGTTTTGTAACCTGTCATCACAGCGCATAGTAAGCGCATGCGTATATCAAATAAATTGATCATGCATTCAAGTGAGCACCCCCACGTCTAAGTTGCTTCCTACACCTATGATAACTTAACGCCCATAGCATAAAAATTTAACACCCGGAGACCTTTTTGGGTAAGCTCATTCTCAATGGTTAGTGTGCAAATTCCTACATCCTGTAGCATATACATATGTGCAGGGTGTAGGAATTTGCAGTGTGCATTCAGTCCAATTAAACTCTGTCTAGCCCTATACCTGTCTAGCCTCATATAATTATGTATAACCCTATGGCCATCTTGCCCTTGACCACCTAGCCCTGTACCTGTTTTACAACTTACCCTTGTTCCAAGTGTTTTTGGATGATCTTTTTTGGTAAACCTTCCATTTTTTGCACCGTCCTGTGTCAATCCTACATCCCTTTACCATAATTTTATAGATGGTATTTATACACCCTTTATTAATAAGATTGTTACTGGTAATAGACTAAGTTCTACTTAGTACATTCATTTTTGTGTCAGTTGTAACAGCCAATATTCCAGCCTGACAACGAAAATCTAATCAGCTTGCTATGGGCCTAGTATGGCGTGGCCAAATCGAATTCGATGTGTATATAATTATGTCTGGGCCTGAGGGCCGAATTACCCAACGTGCTCCATAGCTAGTCATAAAAAATAACCTATATAAATAAAACCTACTTGATAATGGTGAGGGAAAGGGTTCTTGCACTGTCACATCTGACCATGACAACGACGACAATGAAATAGAGGAGTCATCCGTACACGAGGAGCTGTCAAATTCATCTGATACAGCTATTCCAGAGTCTGACGATGTGTTGTTTCCGTTTGCGCTGGGATGCGGCGGAAGAACTGAGACAGCTGTATACTGGGTAGTTGATTCGGCCATGGCCATTTAGCGAGAAAAGATCTGGGGTTACTGGGGCGTATCATAGGTA
This sequence comes from Halisarca cf. caerulea, assembly GCA_963170055.1. Lineage (NCBI taxonomy): Eukaryota > Metazoa > Porifera > Demospongiae > Chondrillida > Halisarcidae > Halisarca > Halisarca cf. caerulea. Next base: position 155,661 of record CAUJGJ010000403.1, read on the forward strand.
CGGTGGGCGTATCTAGTCTCGGAACCAAACCCACACGCTCTGTGACGTCAGGCGTACGATGGCGTCACAGAGCGTGTTGGTCTGGTTCCAAGACTAGGGGGGGAACCACATCATTGAATTATAGATCATGTAATAATGGTGTGATACAAAAAAGGGCCTAGGTCTCAGGGGAAAATACAGGTGAAGGCTGTACACAGACCCTGGCAAGGCAAAAACTACACATTAATGCATGGAGAGTGATATTATTAAGAGATATGTGAGAGAGAAACTACGAACATAATACACTACTGAGCAGATAAGAGCACACTAATTAATAATAAAACATGGAGGAAGGTTATATGCACCACTGGTTGACAGACCGAGCCTTGAAAATGGTATGGCTACCAGCAATGGCGGCTTTTGCAGCTTGTTGAAGTACAGCTCGTCTGCCTTTGGATGATGATGAGGGTGCAGCTGTCTTAAGTGTGGAGTAGGCGTCGTTTGTGTAGTGGCCCAGGCAACCAATCTCGATGGTGAGGAGATTCACCTTGAAACCCTTAGCATGTAGATCTGATGCAAGGAATTGGTAGCTGGCCTTGGCCTGCTTTCTGACTCGGGCATTTTCAATACTGGAAGAAGAGTTCCATGCATGGCACTGTGAGTTCCAGGATGGTGGCTAGGTTACCTTGGATGATAAAGATGTCGGGTCTAGCTGAGGTGCTGATAACAGATGGTGGGACAGTAGAGGGTGGTTGTTCGACAGCACGGTGGTTAGGCAAGTCTGCAAAGATTTTTGCAGATGGGATAAACTCCTGGAGAAAGGGAATAAGCTCAGCTAGCACTAGGTCATGGCGATACGTGTACCGACCCTTGGACAAGTTGACAGAACAGCAGCTGAGGATATGCTGTGCATTACAGTGTGGGTAGCTGCATAGCGGGCATTTCCTACTTGGCAAGTAGCCCCAACGTGCTAGGGAGGATGGGCTGGGCAAACAGTCACAGCTGGCTCTAAGAATGAAAGAAAGGTGGCCTTCAGGCATTCCTAGAAGGAGACGTTGCCACAGATGGTCTTCAGAGCCAAGTGGAAGAACATCCAAGAGCTTGGATTGAACTTCTAACTGTTGGAGGTGGGATTCCCAGTTAGCTGAATATTTCCTTGCAATGGACTTTTTGCAGGTGGATAGGATATTGGACTTCTTTTGCAGGGTAGTTTGGCATTGTGTGATGGCTTCGTGAAAAGTATCCACTAGATTACAGTCCAAGTGAGTATCCTGTAAGTAAGATGGTGATTTCAGAGCTGGTAGGCAGTCCAATACTAGCTGATCACAGGAGTGGAGGACAGTGTTGAGAAGAAATAACTTGGCTTCTTCCACGAACTGTGGAAGGAATTTCAAGCTAACACTGTCTGGATGGAATAGAACAGCCAAAGTAGTGCAAGGAGGGAGGTTGAGCCATTTCTTCAAATAGCGTGTGATAATTCGTTGGATGGATGAAATGTGGCTTTTAAGGAGATCATTCACCATTAGGTGGAAGTGGAGGGCTGGAATCACAAGGTGTTGCAAAATCCAGGTTTTGTACTCTCCACGGATTTTACAGGTGTCTAGAGAGGACAACTGATCTACAATCATAGACTTAATGCAAGAAGATGCAGCGAGGCCAGATGACCGGGTACAGTGAGAAATCCACTTACCTAAGAATTTGGTTGGCTGGTCAACAATGTTACGAGTGTTCACAAGGTGTTGCAAAATCCAGGTTTTGTACTCTCCACGGATTTTACAGGTGTCTAGAGAGGACAACTGATCTACAATCATAGACTTAATGCAAGAAGATGCAGCGAGGCCAGATGACCGGGTACAGTGAGAAATCCACTTACCTAAGAATTTGGTTGGCTGGTCAACAATGTTACGAGTGTTACCAGCAGATAGAGGAAATGTGACATTGCGATCAACTTGCTTTCCATTGAAGGCTAGAGAGATACACTTCTGGGGTTTGAGGCATAGATCCAAATCATGGCAGCGACGGTCCAAGACGGCTAGGGTTTCTGCATGTTCAGAGCAGCTGCTAGAGATGAGGGTGAGATCATCACAATATCCTTTGACGCGATGGGGAGTGGTGTAGAAGAGCTTGGGTTGATTGATCTTCTCCCTGACCTTTGGGACTTTGGCAGTAGGAGGCGTAATACTAGGCTTCAGAAAGTGCTTAGAATTGCCCGTTGCAAGATGCCATTGAGCGATACGCAGGTCTATTATTTCCGTACTACCATTGGGATAGCGGACAGTAGCTGAGCCAGAAGGGTTGAAACCGACAATTGAACAACGGTACCATCCTGGTGGTTCATCAGATGAAGGCTCGTTCCATTCTAGGTAGATGTGGGAGCCCACTGGGGGAAGGCCTTCAGATGCAGGGACTGGATGGCAAGGGGTATAACCAAGAGAGGGGTTGGAATTGGCAAGACAAAGGATGGGATTAAATGCCACAAGGAAAATGAGAGGTGACAGAGTGTCTCCCTGGAAGATACCCCTCTCAATACTAAACTGATCTGTTGACCAATTTGAGGTGTACACAAATCCTTTGAGTTGTGAGTACGCATGGTTGATGTAACTGGTGATTGAGGATGGCGTCTGAATATATTCAAGTATGTCGTTGATGAGCTGGTGAGAAATAGAGCCGAAGGCATTGCTTATGTCCAGAAATGACATATATAGTGGCTGGCCTTGGGATTTGGAATTGCTTAGGATAGCTGAGGTAGTAAAAATGTGTTCCAAGGCACCTGGAATTCCAGAAAGGAATCCTTTCTGGATGGATGGATCGACTATCCCATTTCCCCCAATGAATTTCTCAAACCTAGATGCAAGGATTCGATTGAAAAGCTTTCGTAAATAAGTAATAATTCATAAGCAAAACTTCTCGTCGTTTTCTCGAACTGAGCTACAGGTCGCCACGAAGGGTCCAGAGGTCTCATCTTTCGCCAGTGAGCTCCGGTTGTTAGCACGAAGTGCCCTTTATAGGTTTTGAAGCAATACCTACATTTCTAAAACAGAAAATTTTTAATAGGCAAATTCCATACATTCGCCGGATCAGCCATTTTGGGACAAATGTGACGGCTACGCGAGACCAGTCAAACTGAGGACGTTCACAGGTAGTCTCGTACCCAGACCGTCACTCGGCGGCCGAGTGACGGTCTGGGTACGAGACTAGTTCACAGGTACATTGACATACATTAGTCAGGTAACTGCATAGATTTTTAGTTTCTTCGTCTTGCAAGATTTGATCGTGTTCCTTTTCAACTGCAGTGGAACTTGAACCTATTCAAGCAACCGTTAATTCGCTATAGAAGGAAAAACCACACGAACAAGGGTGTATAAAAACCATTTTAAAATGGTAAAAGGATGTAGGATTGACACAGGATCGTGCAAAAAGCCATTATCAAAAAAGGATTCTCCAAAAACACTTGGAAAAAGGGTAAGTTGCAAAACCGGTACAGGGCTAGGTGGGCAAAGGGCAAGACAGGCATAGGGCTAGATGAGCATAGGGCTACACATACATGAGGCTAGACGGGTATAGGGCTAGACAGAGTTTAGTTGGACTGAGTACACACTGTGCAAATTCCTACATCCCGCAGCACATATGTACTGTATAATGTGCTGCACATGCGGGATGTAGGAATTTGCACAGTGTGCACTCAGTCCAACAAAACTCTGTCTAGCCCTATACCCGTCTAGCCTCATGTATGTGTAGCCCTATGCTCATCTAGCCCTATGCCTGTCTTGCCCTTTGCCCACCTAGCCCTGTACCGGTTTTGCAACTTACCCTTGTTCCAAGTGTTTTTGGAGAATCCTTTTTTTGATAATGGCTTTTTGCACGATCCTGTGTCAATCCTACATCCTTTTACCATTTTTAAATGGTTTTTATACACCCTTATATATATATATATATATATATATATATATATATATATATATATATATATATATATATATATATATATATATAAGGGTTCTGGCAGCAGAGCTTCTTTATCTTCTACTGTATCGTCGTCGACCTCACAAGATTTGTCTTCGGAGGATATCAGTCCAGCCTCAGGAGTGAGTACAAGTGGGGAGCGGCCCGACAATTGTCTTAACCCCGGGCTTCATAACGGAAAGGTTTTAAAGAGGATCCCGCGCGGTTCGAGAATTGCAGTTGCTCAGAAGCTTTCAATCATTCTGAAGAATGTATCTCAGGAGAACAATGTTGACGCATGGGAACGTTTGTTCTTCTTCGCCCGCTGTTGTTTGCGTTGTCCGGAAAGAGGGGGTAGACGTAAAAATTTGGCTAAAGCGGTGAATGAAGCTGTAGAATCAGAGCGGGTTGCGAATACAGGCTCGCACAGACTACGTGCGCCAAACCAAATGAAGTCCCGTGCTGCTCAGGTGTCCTGTAAACTTGAGGAGGGCGATTTTGCGGAGCAGTTCGTCTCGCCTGTTCCTCGGACTCCTTTGCACCAGTAGACAACCATTCACTGCAACGTTTGAAAGAGAAGCACCCACCCACCCACCCTGAAACCTCCATACCCCCATTTCAAGCTCCTGAGGATCCTCTCGAGATAGCCCCTTCTGTAGTACGAAAGGCCATCTGTTCCTTTCCTACTGGGTCTGCAGGGGGTCCTGATGGCCTGCGACCCCAGCATTTAAAAAACGTATTGATGAACGTTGGTGGTGAGCTGGAGTCTGAGCTCATGGACTCTTTAACTAACTTCATCAATCTTGTGGTTGCTGGAAATGTACCTACATTTGCTCGCCCTTTCTTCTTTGGAGCTACCTTAATTGGTCTGTCTAAGAATGATGGTGGAGTTCGTCCCATTGCCATTGGTTGCACCTTGCAGAGGCTTGCCGCAAAGTGTTGCGCCTGTCTGGTGAAGGAAGAGGTTGGATCTAGACTCTTCCCCATTCAGTTAGGTTTTGGTACAAGCCGAGGGGCGGAGGCAGCCGTTCATCCTTTCTGGTATGCAAGAGGGTGAAATCCTGTTGAAACTCGACTTCAGCAATGCCTTCAACACCATCCGTCGAGACAAAATGTTGCTTTCCATCCTTGAAAAATCCCCAGGGATTTTTCCACTTGCCTTTGCTGCCTATAGTCAACCATCTTATCTACATTTTGGTAATTCCATCATTCATTCAGTTGAAGGGGTTCAACAGGGTGATCCACTTGGCCCCCTGTTGTTCTGCCTTGCTATTCAGGATATGATCAGCTGTCTGAGGTCAGATTTCCGTGTTTTCTACCTTAATGACGGTACCATTGGAGGACCCATTGATGCTGTAATGTCGGATTTGAAGACTATCAGAGAAGCTTCTTGTGTTCTTGGTCTATCACTGAACATTTCAAAATGCGAGGCCATTTGTGTTAATGACGGGACTGAATCTGCTGTCCACTTGCTTGAGCCTTCTTTGCGCCAAATTGAACCTGATAATGCCTCTCTCCTCGGATCTCCAATTGGCAGATTATCATCCATTGACAGCATCTTGGAAGCGAAGATAGAAAGTCTCCAAGCCATGGAAAAGAATCTTCGGGATCTTCAGGCACATGACGCCTTATGTCTTCTGAGGCATGCATTCTCCCTGCCCAAAATTTTGTATGTCTTGAGGACGGCTCCTTGCTTCCGTTCAGATTTGCTCCAGTCCTTTGATTCAATTCAAATATCTATGCTGGAATCCATCTGTAACATTCAGTTGGACATGTCTTCCTGCAGCTGGCTACAGGCATCCTTGCCAGTCAATGCTGGAGGTTTGGGGATCAGAAGTGCAGTCATGCTTGCACCATCCGCATATCTTGCTTCTGCTGCTGGCTGTTCTGAAATCCTCAAATCTATCCTGCCTAACAATCGTGGACCGACCACCCACTTGTCATCTACCTCTGAGGAGGCTCTACAGGTATGGAAGATTGCATGGTCACGACTCATCACCACCCTCGGGACTGGATGCTTATCGCCAGAAGAATTGGGATTCACCGATTGTTGATGCCACATTCCAAACTCTCCTTGCCCAGGCTGACACCAAGTCATCTGCTCGCCTTCATGCCGCACACGAGAAAGAATCTGGCGCGTGGTTAACTGCCCCTCCAATTTCCGCTCTGGGTCTTAGGATGAGCAATGAGGCAATTCGTGTTGCCGTGGGCTTGCGGCTGGGAGTACCCCTTTGTACCTGGCATATCTGTCAGCATTGCGGGTCTGATGTTGATGAATCAGGTACACATGGCCTCAGCTGTCGAAGGAGCAAAGGACGGATCCCTCGCCACTCTGGTTTAAACCATGTGGTTCACAGAGCCCTTGAAGCTATACAAATCCCCTCAACTTTGGAGCCTAGGGGGTTGTACCGGACAGATGGCAGAAGGCCCGATGGTCTTTCTCTCATTCCTTGGTCTCAAGGCCGGGCCTTGGTTTGGGACGCTACCTGCCACGACACCTTTGCAAAGTCTAATTTGCAACACAGTTCCATACAGGCAGGTGCCGTACCGGAGAAGGCAGCTGCAATCAAATGTCGCCATTACGCGGACCTTAGATCATCACACTACTTCGTTCCTCTGGCCTTTGAGTCCTCTGGTGTGTTTGGTCAAGATGCTTTGTCCTTTTTCAAAGATTTGGCATGTCGGTCACGAGCAATTACACAAGATCCACTTTCCTATATCAAATGGTGCCAAAGAGTGAGTGTGACAATCCAGAATTTCAATACTGCTTCTATTTTGGGTACATGTGTAAAGTGACATTCTACTATATTTTGTGCTTGTGGTTGTTTGGTGTATTTCTGTATTATCTTTTGTTGTAAGTACACTCTGTCAATTTAATAATAAATAAAAAAATAAAAAATAAAAAATAAAAATAATATA
>CAUJGJ010000403.1:167500-170000 GCA_963170055.1 Halisarca cf. caerulea
ATGCACTGAGTGTTGGATTAGAGAGGCTTCACTGCATGGGGTTCTGAGGGACAGTAGGCGTGGAAATTACATGAATATACTCTGGTTTGTGTCTTGAAGAATTCAGGACATTTTGGAGAAGGACCAGAGTTCAGTACTATTAAAGAAGAAAAGGTATCGATAGGAGTATTCAGCTTAGCTGCAGAGCTTACCTCAAACAGCAAGTTTACTACAATTGAAACAACCAGGAGTGATCTATTGAAGCGTGCTCAAAGAGGTACAGGAGGAGTTGTACATATAATTAAAAGATGTATATAAGAATAAGTGTAATAATAGTAGTAATAGTAAGTGTATATAAGAGGTGTGTATATGTAGTACATGTAAAAATTCATGTTTGTGCACTTGCAGTATGTAATGTGTAAACACAAGCTGTTATGCAATGTTGCAAGTCTGGTGTACTGTATGTGATTGCACTAATGCACTTCAGCTTCTTGCAAATTAACTTAATTATTTCAATCATACAGTTATACTCAGTGATGTGTGCATGCATGATAATAGATATTACCTAAAAATGACATATACTTCTTATGTACAGAACTACAAGGGGCAGATAGCCTCTTCGTACCGAGGTCATTGGTAATATTCACTCAAGTGAACTATGGATTGGCAATGCCATGCAATGGAAACACTGTTTTTCTTGTACCGGTGAGCTAATGAGACTGTGGATAAGTCATGTTTGGGTAAGACTATCAAAACTTATAGCCTAGCTGGCTATTCTATGTAGAAGGAAGGATAGTTGTGAAGAAGTTTTATTATAATTTTACAGAATTTGATTACAGAAGTAGTGTATTCACTTCTAATCTTAAATTATATTATTATTCACACAGGGAAACACCTTTCAGACTGTTTTTGCTACCAATGGTACAACCACATATGCCATTTTCAATTTCCCCAACAACAGTATGCCTTTCTTCACCGGTGAAGCCCTTGATGGGTGTCGGAGGGGAGTGGATGCATCACAGCTTGTTGGACATATATCAATGGCATATGAGGTGGGATCAACTCGTAAGGCTGTTAGCTTCTTGAGAATCTATGGAAAAGGCATAGATGTCTTGTCCAGAATGTTAGCGAAAACTACTTCTGGATATCCGGGACAATACATTCTAAAAGTCACAGGTGATGGTAATATGATTATTTGTATGTGTATAATCCTATACTGGCACATGAACATAGATTAGTTATTCACTGCATTAGACAAGTCATTGTTCCATGTATCATTGCATGTATAATTTTAATTAAAATGTCCTGTTGACGATATTGCATGAAAATCACTCTAAAATACTGGATGTACCTTTTGCCTCTTATTAGATTACCAAGATCAGCCATGCACTTGCAATGGGATTTGTGGAGGGTTCAGAGACTGCGAGTGCATATTCATCTATGGAAGGACAGCTTGTGGAGCAAGTATGTATTGAAGTAAATATTATCAATATCAGAAATCTTATTAGTCCCGGGAACCAGTAGCCCATGGGTACCACTAAGGTACCCATGCATGCGCAGCAATGTAGGTTGGCTGCATGAATGGTCACCTCTTCATATACTTCAGTAAAGTACCAGTAGATGGATAGAGAAATATTAGATTGTTCCCAACTATAGCAGTACACCTAGAGCTACTGTAGGTAAGTGGGACCAGCTCTCCTACGTATATATATATCACTGTGTGTGTGATAACAGTGAGGCTACCCTTTCCTTATGAATTTACAAGAAAGTAAGACAGTTTGTCAAAGGAATGGACTCTAATGAATGGTAACTACTTGCAAACAAAGTATGGGATGTCTGTGTTAGTGACTTTTAGTGGCTCAGTGATAAGTATAGTTACTGTTATTGGCTTAGTGACAAGTATTAGTGACTGTTAGTAGTGTATTCGTGGCTGGCCAGGTGGTCTTTCATGAGGGTGGTCTCTACCAGAAGTATAGTGTATATGAGCAATAAGAAATGTATGCACTCTCATTTAACTAAATATGTACTGTGCTATATTGTACGCACACTCATTTTCATTAAGGTGTATAACATATATATATATATATATAGCTTCACTGATTTCCCAATCAATTCTCCATACACAAAACTCATTCTGTTTGCATTTCTTCATTGAATGCTGCAGAGCAGCAGATCCAGAAGTCCTGCACATACGTATGATGTATATAATAATATGTATTCACGTGACTCTCAGTAGTACTATATATTGGTGTTGGTTTGTTCATTAGCTATCGTTTAGACAGGAATTCAAAGCCTTGTTGTAGTCCATATCAATGATCACCCAAGAAACCTGTTATAATGCCAGTCATACAGCATGCATGAAGATAACTTGATTAATACTTGTTCACATATACACTAAATCCCAAAGCAATTGCAATTGATTATATGTCATGCAATCAAAATTGTAATCAAATATCAGCTGTGAAATAACTACTGTACTGTGCATTCTCAGTTATCTGAACTTGGACAAACGCGTTTTTTC
>CAUJGJ010000403.1:175000-225000 GCA_963170055.1 Halisarca cf. caerulea
TCTGGTATGTGTGTGATGTTGGATATACCATGGAAGGTCCAAATGTCAGGAGATGTATGACATCAGGAATCTGGAGTCCGTATCCTCCCACTTGCATACGTAGGTAGCTGGACTGGTTTGTGAGTATGGAGTGGTCTATATATTGAGCTGACAATAGTCTAACTAGAACATGCAGCTTTTGTGCAATGTGTAGGTTGTGACATATAAGTTGACCTATAGTTAAATTCATGCACACCCAGTTATATCATAGTGCCCTTTGATATGCTATAGCATACGTACCAGTGGCTGGAGTGGGCATGGGGAGGGGGAAAATTTAGGGGGGGGGGGGGGGGGGGGCAATCCGCCCCCAAATATTTTAAGTGGAGGGACCCCACTTTAATGATTCAATACCCCCTGTCAGAAGTATTAAAACATTGAAAAAGTGTTGCATAGTTTTGGTGATATTGAAGTCTTTCAGTATTCTAACAGCTAAGTCCAGGCATTCATTTACACAGGAAGGTGGTCGAAAGTTACATTATAACATTCATATACATTCCATGGAGAGTAAAGCAAAGATTTACTGATCGAAGTGGTCAAACCGGCCCTATAGATACCTCTGTAATAATTGCGAAAAGTGATTTTTGTCAGAGGACTATACCCAAAGACCCCTCTTCCTAGTAGCACATCTATGATTACTGTCTACCACCCTCTAACATGTCACTGTATTGTGCTATAGCTACTGCTCCTATTAGTATGTATATTATATTGCTTTCATTACGAATTCCTGAAGTGTAACACTATATATATATATATATATATATATATATATATATATATATATATATATATATATATATATATATATAAAACCGTGGCTGAAACTGCCAAAATGCAGCGAATTTTCTTCAAATTGCAACGAAGGTGAAGAATACAAAGCTGAAGGATGAAACTTCTTCGTGAACCTGATACCATTGTTGCAGAGATGAACCGTTATATTCACAAGTAATTCGGGATGAGGGGCGGCAGCCCCATGGTTTTTTTACCCGAATTACTTGTTCTACAACCCATGCATGCATGATCGAATCCTATGTTCATTAGCACCTATGTATATATGCTTGATTAATTCACAAAAAGAAGCTTGTTCTTATTTGATCATTGAACGTTGTACTATAGTCTGCCCCATATACATAACTGCTTCATACTTCACTACATGCGTATGTTCTATGCTCACACTCTCATGTGGAGGGCATGCAAAGTATAAAGTGCACGTGTAGTAACAAGAATTCTGAATAATCCTCTCAGGGATTGATTGCGGAGATCCAGGGTTCATTGAAAATGGAATGGTATCATTCAGTAGCACTTCCTTCAACTCCACTGTTGAGTACACTTGTAACCAAGGATACAGAATGGTAGGTGCTAGTGAGAGGATCTGTATGAATAAGAATACCTGGAGTGGACTCCCACCAACATGTGAAGGTATAATACTTGCAATGTACACACCTGTTCTCATGCATGGATATACTGTATGTACACCGGCCCCATAGCTACGCATGGGTACACACCCTCAATTGCCTGTGCATGGGCTCACACTGTCTCCTGCACATGTGCATGGGTACACACCCTCTCCTGTGCATGGGTACACACCCTCTCCTGTGCATGGGTACACACCCTCTCCTGTGCATGGGTACACATGCATGCACTGTCTCTGGATCCGTGAGCACTACGTATATACATTGCTTCCTGCAAGTACTGCATGTACACTATCTCTTGCGAATAATACTGTACACTGTCTCCTGTTCCTGTGAGTACTGTACGCTGTCTCCTGATAGTACTGTACACTCTCCTGTGAGTACTGTACACTCTCTCCTGTGAGTACTGTACAATGTCTCCTATGAGTACTGTCTTGAGTGAGTATACTGCATGCATGTATTCTGTCTAATGTGAGTACTGTACACTGTCCTACATGCAAGTGCACCTCATATTCTTACACTGTGCATGTATGTACTGTACGTATGAGAATTTGAAGCTAAATATAATTAAATGCTTCTTTTAAACATAATATTATATATGTACATATGTATATATATATATATATATATATATATATATATATATATATATATATATATATATATATATATATAGTATGTGAATGCATTTACTGTATTTATGCCATCATACAAGTAAGTAATCCAACTTTAATTGTGATATTGGATTGTAGAAATTAACTGTGGAAGATTTCCCTACAAACAAGAAGGATTCTCGGTAGAACAGTATAAATCAAACTTTGGTTCTGTAGTCAATATTGTCTGCAAGGAAGGCTACAGACTACAAGGTGCCAGCATTAGCGAATGTCAGGAAAATGGACTATGGAGTGATCCTGGGCAGTGTCAAGGTAATGCAGAAATGAACCAAACTAATGTTCACATGCATGCACATAAAAACCATTAGGCTTAGTACTTATTCTAGTTGTATGGTGCAGTAGCAACAAGTTAACTCAAAGTGTGCATAGTAATTCAATTTTAAATTATTGTGTATAATATGTACTTTAATATACCCAAATTATATTTGCAACTTATATAATGCACAAACCAATTCCATACGAGTTGGTCTTTCATAACATGTTCTGTACGTACATACATAGATGTACATACATACAATATGTTGCCAAAGTTGTATTTTATACATGTGCATGCATATTTATAATAATTAGTGTGTATTATAACATTATGTAGAAATATCCTGTGGACATCCTGAGGTCGGCAATGGATTCATTATTACACCGTTTAACTCAACAGCAACTTCAACAGTTCAGTACAGCTGCAAGGAGGGGTTCAAGGCAGAGGGAAACACTACGATGCAATGTTTAACCAATGCAAGCTGGTCTATAGGAGGACAGTGTCAGAGTATGTAACAGGAAGATTTATAGTTGTATCTATCAGTGTGTAATACAGTGAAACCTTGTTAAGTCAAACTTTACGTGACCCACAATATTTGTTCTCAATTAATAAACATCAGAAGTTCTTCTTGTTACAGTGTATCCTCTCCAAACCGAACACCCTTGGGACCAAAGTAAATGTTCTGTTTAGAGAGGTTCTGGATTAGAGGAGTTCTATATGTACAGCAAATATAGAGAGTAGGACTTGAAAACACATCCGGGTTAGAGAGGGTTATTTCCAGATTACGGAATGTTCGGTTTAGAGAGGTTCACTGTACAATAGTATAATACATGCATGCACAGTACTACAGCAAACAAAACTGGGCTACATAGGATACGACACTATGCGTATGAGTTAAGTAGATCTAGAAATTTGTCTAAAAGTGTTCTTCTTAATGAGTTTCTACGTAAATACAGTGGAGTCTCGCTATAACGAACATGCTTACAACGATTTTCTTTTATAAGGAGATAAAAGTGAAGTCCCAAGTCCCACTCCACTGTACTGTAATATGCATTACCTACATTTGAACAGCTATACTCATCATATAGTCTAGTGTGCATATGTGTACGTGTCATTTTTTTCAATTATTAGGGATACTACCAATTAGTGAAGAGAAAATGAGTCTATCTGGAGGGGGAATAGCAGGCATTGTTACTGTTACAGCAGTTCTTCTCTTTGTGACTCTTATGATAGTATACATATTCATTATCTGTGGAACAACAAGTAGAAGAGAGAAGCAGAGAATATTGCGTAGACAAGAGACAAACGATGCTAAACTGGAAATCTGCCAAGTTTAAATTTCATTTATTATGCTAGCACGTTAACATGCCCATACATATGGTAATTATATACAGTATATATAATATGCAATAAAATAGTATTGTGTACCCATACTAATACTGTGCATATTTTTACATGAGCATTCTGTATATAGATCACATTTTAAGGATATTAGAGAACATTTTATACACTAATCATGAATTACATTACCTTAAATGTTATACTTGTCTTACCTGACTTGTCACTGCGACTTGCTGTGTGTGTAAATGTGTTTCTGAATGCAAGTGAAATCACGGCAAGTGAACCGGGATATTAACTAAGAACTAACTTCTATCCCATGCAATTGATTTTCAATTAGTAGACTTGGTTGGCATGCAATAATTGATTTCATTAACACCAAATTGACTCTATTAACACCTGGTAGTTATTACCTGGGTGATAACTACCATACATGCCCAGTTTTTCCTTTGATCTTTCACAAACTGGGATAAAAATGATATATATATATATATATATATATATTATTATTATTATTATTACAATGATTATTAATATGCATACAAGTTGTAAAAAAGGAAAAAAAACAAGCATGTAACAAAAAGGGGCACCCTATTGGCCCTAGTATACAATATAGTTACTCCATGCATGTGTTACTAATAGCCATGCAGTTGAACTTTTGGACAGTCACACTAATACGTTGACATAACTTGTGGAAGGACAAAGGGTCATCAGTGGCCACTTTGGTGCATTTTCCCAATTCCCGTAAAAAGGCAAGGGCATCATCACCAAAAGCACCTGTTGTTTCTAGGGCAATGGGCATGAAGGTGTACAGTACGAGGTAGCCAACTCTGAGTGGAGTTTGGATGTCACTTCTTTTGCATGAGCAGCACGATTAGCCAGAAGGCCAGCACCGGTACAGGTGAAAGGTAAGTTGGTGGGTGCAAATGTGTTGTGGCATGTGGCATCCCAGGCAAGACAACGTCCTTGAGACCATGGGATGATAGTGACTCCATCTGGACAGCTGTCATTGAACAAATAAAGTCCGCGTGGTTCTAGGATGGAGGGGATGTTGATGGATGCTGGGGATGTTGATGTGGGGATGTTGATGGATGGTGCTTGATGAGATCATTGAGGGCTGAGTGATGAGGATTGTGACCTTTGATGTATATAGCGACAGGACAAGCCATGCAACCCTAGTTCATATTATTTCGATGTGTGTATATATATATATATGTGTGTGTGTGTGTGTGAGTGTGTGTGTGTGTGTGTGTGTGTGTGTGTGTGTGTGTGTGTGTGTTGTGTTGCATGTGTGTGTGTGTGTGTGTGTGTGTGTGTTGTGTGTGTGTGTGTGTGTGTGTGTGTGTGTTGTGTTGCATGTGTGTGTGTGTGTGTGTGTGTGTGTTGTGTGTGTGTGTGTGTGTGTGTGTGTGTGTTGTGTTGCATGTGTGTGTGTGTGTGTGTGTGTGTGTGTGTTGTGTGTGTGTGTGTGTGTGTGTGTGTGTTGTGTTGCATGTGTGTGTGTGTGTGTGTGTGTGTGTGTGTGTGTGTGTGTGTGTGTGTGTGTTGTGTTGCATGTGTGTGTGTGTTGTGTTGCATGTGTGTGTGTGTGTGTGTGTGTGTGTGTGTGTGTGTGTGTGTGTGTGTGTGTGTGTGTGTGTGTGTGTGTGTGTGTGTGCATGTGTGTGTGTGTGTGTGTGTTGTGTTGCATGTGTGTGTGTGTGTGTGTGTGTGTGTGTGTGTGTGTGTGTGTGTGTGTGTGTGTGTGTGTGTGTGTGTGTGTGTGTGCATGTGTGTGTGTGTGTGTGTGTTGTGTTGCATGTGTGTGTGTGTGTGTGTGTGTGTTGTGTGTGTGTGTGTGTGTGTGTGTTGTGTTGCATGTGTGTGTGTGTGTGTGTGTGTGTGTGTGTGTTGTGTGTGTGTGTGTGTGTGTGTGTGTGTGTGTGTGTGTGTTGTGTTGCATGTGTGTGTGTGTGTGTGTGTGTGTGTGTGTGTGTGTGTGTGTGTGTGTGTGTGTTGTGTTGCATGTGTGTGTGTGTGTGTGTGTGTGTGTGTGTGTGTGTGTGTGTGTGTGTGTGTGTGTGTGTGTGTGTGTGTGTGTGTGTAATATATTAATGTGTGCTTGTATGCATGTGTGTAAATACATGTGTGTGTTTGCGTGTGTGTGTTGTGTGTGTGTGTGTGCATGTTAAAAGTGAAAGCAATTGCATGGTGCTAGTGCAAAATATTGGTCAGAGGCGACAGAAGCTACTTATCTTTGGGGGTCAGACCACATCAGCTATAAAATATTAACAATCATATACTTGACATTCCCCATTTCATCCTGATTTTGTAAGCAGCAATGATTGACGACTACCCTCAGCAATGACTTTGGTTATTACTAATACAGTAACAGCTAGAATAAGCCTATAAAAGTTATTACACAAGACATGTACATATTATATAAAATCTACCTACTTGATTATTTTTGGTGAGTCTACAGACCCCCCTGTTGGTTATTGCACCACCATATCCAGTACTATTGAATTACACCCACAACACTTCCGAATATTAATACTCATATGTGTTCAGCTAGTGTGAAAGCAGGTGGTGCTATAGTTCCAAGTATTGTTTCTAGCACCACTATATCCTGCAGTACTACTAACTTGGATCTTCGGAACACTCATGTGTATTCTCTATGTAAGCAGGTGTTGCAAGTGTCAAATACTAGATTGAGCACCACCATCCAGTACTACTAAATTACATCTACAGCACCAGGCCCATATAGGCAAGGGGGGTTTGGGGGGTGCACAAGCCCCCCCCCCCCCCCCTCTTGGAAGCCAGTTCCACCCAGGCTAATAACACTGAAAATAAAAAAAAGAGCTAGACAATAATTTCAAGCCTTATTTCATGAGAACTTACTATAACTATTACTTTTTAGATTTATCTACTCCATCAATCCCTTATATAAAGCTAGCATCTGAATATTTTAATCACAGATTGTTATATAAACGTTCATTCTCTCCATGCAGCAAAACACAATCAACGACAATGGGCATTTACATATAGTGAAGAGTTCCACTTTGGTCCAGAAGAACCCCCCCATAATTCAATTAACCTGGCTACAGGCCTGAGCATGCACATACTGCAGAAAACTCAGATAATACATCCACAGTGAATGGGTGTGGTTCTAGCTGTATACAGCACCAAACAATGGTTTTATATAGCACCCCCATATTGATGGATGAATATAATTAATGAATGCATATATATATATATATATTATAATAATTTATTACATCATGCTAGATAATTGCCATACCTGCATACATACACTATGCAGTTTCTGTGTTTGCAACACTATAGGATGTACATGTACACATGCGTGTATATAGCGTAACGTATGTCCATTGTGAATTTCTCAAGTGCATGGATTCTCCTCTAAATGAAGGGTTGGCTGCCTGCCTGCATGCATACATGGCTAAACAAATGCAGTGAAGGAAACTGTACGTAGCTTTATGTAAGACTCACTTGTCCGGAATAATTGAGCGATAAAGTCGGAATAGAGGTACATAGAACTGAGAAAAAAAATTAAGCTGAATAACATCCTCAATCATGGGAGAAGGCCTGCTACAATATGTCTTGTGCAAAAGTTTTCATGTATAATATAATAATATTATGTACAGTTTCAATTAATAAGGCCCTTTATACTGCACAATAGAAGTGCATACACAGAATTAATGTACAGTAATAGTTGTCTTGGGTGTGAGAATCATACTATGGGCTATTAAGTGTTCAAGAACTACACATGTTCATGAACATATACAAACATAAACTGCGTATGGAATAAAGCTAAGCAATATTTGGGGGTACGGCTTTCTCTCCTGTTATGAATTTCTTCAGCTTCAGTCTGTGGAGGGACTTGACAACTCCAGCATCCTTCAGACAATCTTCATCCATGTCAGCCAACAGGTCACCATCGATGTTTTCCTGCTTGAACCTAGCCACATGCTCATCTAAATGAAGGTGCTTCAGCAAATCTGAAACTTTCTGTACTGACAATGACCTCAATTGGGACAGATTCTTCATTATTGGAGTGTCTTGTGGTATATCAGCAGGCGGTTCTGGATCGAAGATCATCTCTTCATACTACAGAAAACAAGAAACTGACATAGTAGCATTATGCATATGCTGAAGGCAATAAGGCAAGTGGACTCCTGTACTTTTAGTGCTTTCTCTTAGCATTCTGAAATGGCAACCTTCTAATACTTCAACACATGCAATAATAGTAAATACTGTATGCACTGTGATTTTGCAGGATGAAACTTTTGCGGTTTTTACGGATTGGAAGCCATATATGAGAATGTCAAGCCTGCAAAATTTCAGATCAGGCTGTAAATTGCAATGACCAATAAAGTGTAAGGGTCGTCGAGAGGCACTGCAGTGCCTTCACACTTTTCTCTGATGGTTTTTATCAACAAATAGATGATGTTTCTATCAAGTACAGGTTAAATGAAGGTAGGATTAAAGGGAGATCTGTGAAATAAAAACTGTGAAAATTGTGAAATTTAGAGAAAGTTTCATCCCATAAAAATGAGAGAGCGTACAGCAATAGAGTTAAGTGAAAATCACAAAACCTACCACAATAAATTAAACAAATGCAATTCCTATCAACATACAGTGATAAATAATTCTGAATACACCAACTCAAAACACAGTCATACTACAGGGTAAATATTGTTCATTGGTAACCCGAAGAGTACATGAACTACTACAACAGTATGGCAATGTTGTGGATAAAAGAATATACTATACAGTGGGTAATTGTCGTGGATCATAAAAATTAGTTATTTGTGGTCAAAAATTCATGGTTCACACCGGACAGAAATTATAACTTTAAGAAAATGGCAACTTTCTTTGAAGTTGAAGGCATGATACGAGGCTACCATGAGTGTAAAGAAATATTTGGGAACTGAAGTCAGTGATAAACTTCAATGCCAACGACAAATGGGTAATCCTTACAACATTTACATGCCAGTAATGCAGCCAACTTCTTTGTTGGCAACTACGACAGTACTGAAAGCGTTAAAGGTCCATAGGGATTGGGTAAATTTCTGCCATTGTCTTTCTTGTTAAAGCTCTTCAATAGGGACATACACAGTTTGAGAGACTGCCGTCTTGATTCCTTTGTAAATTCTTCAAAGATCTGTACCACATACAGTGCAAACAGCCATGTGTGTGGGAGTGCATGGTTACTAAATTTCGTGAAGAATATTTTGTGGTTCCTTTCTCAACCGCGAAAACCGCAATATTTTTATCCCCCCCAGCCCCCTCCCCTGAATATTACTTGCTATATGATAGTTTCTAATATATACATATAAAGATACTTGTATTTCAGATAAAATGGAATATTTTGGATATGAGAATATTATTTTGTGATTCCAAGGATACCGTATAGGTGCTAATGTTCGTAGGACTTCGTTTTCGCAAATTTTGCGAATGAGCATGCATTTACAAAATTCAATTGTGAATATTTGGTAGGATACATAGAATGTTTGTCTAAGGTATTGTGGAGACTGATCCATTTGTGAATATAAAATCACGAATTACAGCCAAGTTCTTCATTCGCGAAATATATTATGTCCTGCAAAAATTAGCATCTGTACTGTATACTATTAAGAGTGTTCCACTGCAAACCAAAATGATTGGGTATGTCAGTAACTATGGCCACATTTAGTGATAGCATAGGAACACACACTATAATAACATATTGACACACCACAGGAGCAGTCTCCTATTGACACACCACAGGAGCAGTCTCCTATTGACACACCACAGGAGCAGTCTCCTATTGACACACCACAGGAGCAGTCTCCTATTGACACACCACAGGAGCAGTCTCCTATTGACACACCACAGGAGCAGTCTCCTATTGACACACCACAGGAGCAGTCTCCTATTGACACACCACAGGAGCAGTCCCCTAATGACACACCACAGGAGCAGTTTCCTATTGACACACCACAGGAGCAGTCTCCTAGTATTGACACACCACAGGAGCAGTCTCATGTCTGGTATGTATATTGACCGGACAAGTTCAGAATATTGATGTTTGTGTAAGTTTGTGTCTAAACATCATAACAAGATCCTTCATCAGCAAATATCACCTGCATACTACATGCACGTATTGTACACATATGTACTGTATTACACTAAACGACTGCAGTGCATGCATTGCAATATAAATTTAGAAAGTGCACAGATTGCTTCAAAACTCACATCAGTATCCGAGTCACTACCACCACCACCACCTAAAGATGATGTCAAACACAAGATAAAAACTCGAGTGAGTAAGGAATGAATGAATAGTGAAAACAGTGATGACTGAAACTCTTACTGAAGCACACACACCTGCAACAAGCTCAAATGAAGTGTAGTGAATAAAATTTGAGGGGAAGTGCAGTTCAGCTGCATTGCTATATATTAGCTTGTATGATGTAGTGAACATCACAGGGAGAAAGTGTGCATCTGCAGCATATGCCTTTTGCACTGGAATTGTACAATAACAAGTGCCTATTTAGTGTTATGATAACATCTGCAATTATACTACATTTTGTTAATTAAGTCAACTACGAAGTTGCTGTACAGAACAATAGCCCGACTAGCTCAACTACCTCATGAGCTACTAAAAGTAAAACGTCTACATCTTACAAGGTTTGATTGAAAAGCACCCACAACAAGTAAGCTATTGTATGACTGACTATGCATTGGCTCTTTATAGTACTTGGCCTCGGGACTCGAGCAATAAATTTCACAATAATTACTGAAAGTGGTTAGAACAAGTTTTAGGCAAAATCTATAATAATAAAGACCATATCCCAACTGCTGTTAACAGTACACTATGAATACTGTACTGCTTGAGACAAGTCAGCTAGCATAAACTCTTTTGGCACAGGTTGGACTAGAAATAGCCCATTTCTGGTCCTATCGATGTCACTGATGTGATCTAGCACATGAAACATGTTGTACAATAGGAAAACAAGGCTTATCCACCCAAGCATGCGTACCCTCTACATTCTCATAAGTGGTGGGCAACAGTTCAAGAGACTGCGACTTGATAGAAATCTTCTTGAATCGTTTCACAGGATCTGGATCAGACCCCTGCATGGAAAATATACAAAATACACTTTAAAATCACAACAGCACGTATTGAAACAGACTTGCTGGGGTCCTACGTATAGATACAAATCAGCTATGTATCATACCAAAGTGAGCTAAATATTGTTATACATACTACCACAGACGCTACCAACTGCAATGGATCAGTAGGTCGGTAGGAATTAGTTCTACAATGAATTTCATACAGTGAAGGCTTACAGATTGGGATGTGCTTTGAGCAAATTTTGTTGTGCTATCCCTCCCACTCCACCCACTGATAAAACTCCTATTATATTTTTTGTACAAAAGTTAGTACCTACTAAAATAGTATCAAACAATTTTCTACACACTAGTTATAAAACTTACTTTAAGGTATCGCACAGTAGAAAGTTTTTGTGTGCAAAATTTTTGTGAATTTGTTTCATGAAAGCTGTTTTGCGGTTTTAACTTCGTGATTCTGGGCTGAACTGCTATTTTTGCATTTCTTTCACAACTCCTATCTGTGATACAATGGTTAGAATCAGTGAAGAGGGGTTCTCAATCGCTAGCTGTGTAAGAGCATATACGTATTATACAAATCCTGGGTAGGCTATAGTTTGAGAGGAATAATTGTGCCAGAGAAAGCAATAGTCCCCTTGATAGGTATTCACTAGCATTGAGGAAGAACGGACAGAGAGTTGGTCACATTTCTAAAAAAAGATCTTAAAACTTGTTCTTAGAGCACAGTGGAAATGTGCTGTATGTCATGTCTATTTCCACGCGGATGGGGGCTAATGTATTGCATGCATTTGTGCCTAGGATTCGCGGTATAATCTTTGTGAATTAGGCAATTTGCAAAAATAATTAAAAAAACCTCGAGAATGTTTCCTGCTATACAGTATAATTGGGTTATTGCAAACAAGGGATTAGACGAGTAGGAATGCATGCAATGTAATGTGAGGTAAATATATGAGGCTCATCTCTTTAGGGCGTGCAAATGTAAGTCAATAAAATTAAAACCTCTTTCTCAGAAGACAAATAGAAAAAAAGTTAGACAGTACCTATTAAAATTTGTTATATAATGTTATGCTTGTATATTATTTCAGCTTTGAATTGTTTTTGAACAATAAAAATTGTTTTTGGAGAGTCCTCTTTGAATAGAGGAAAGAACCCGTGCCCTTAGCCCAACCCATTTCCCACACACACATCTTCTGTATATTATTCCTTTGTCTTTTCAAAGCTCAAAATACATTAGTACATATAGTAAGCATCACACAAGTATGCAAACTCTACCACATGTACAATATATATGTATGTGTGGCTACGAGAGAACGAAACAAGCTCTCAAAAGTTACTGAATTAGTACCTTGTTCTCATAGCACTTCACCAGATGCTTCACCATATTCCTAGGGCATGGAGTTTCCAATCTTCTCAATTCCCTACTTGCAACACCAAGGACATTCATATCCACATAGCTATGAAGACCTGGTTCTGGCACTCCAATGTGGGTGTTAGACGCATTGCGTATCATCTTCTTGCATTCCTTAATATCCTCATAAACATTCCCTTCAGATTCCAGCGATACACATTTGACCTGGACCGCATTGAAAAACATAATACAGTCAAATCTCGTTAGTGAGTACACCTGGGGACCCTCCAAATTGCTACTCACTATCAGAGTACTTGCTAACCATATAGATTGTATTATGGGTTATACGCTGGGGTATCATATCCTTGTACTTCTTAACCAGATATTACTCATTAACAATGTTCTTACTAACGAGGTTCTGTATGTGATAACTTACAGTGGGACCCCTCTATTCTGGACACTTTAAGACCAGGAAGGGTCAACTGTCCTGATTATTGAGGTGTTCTCATTTCAGGGGTTGAAGGTGTATGTACTCTGGCAAAGTATAGTGCATCATTTGGTTCCAGTGATGTGTGTCAATATAGGAGGGAGGGGGGGGAAGGGGTGCCTGTAATTCAGGGGTCTGGATTAGAGCGGTTCCACTGTATAGACCTTATTTGGTTGATGTCACACTTCCGAGTGACAAGACTGTACATGCAAGGATAGAGAATATCCAGTTTTTCAACTATAACTGAATGCTCAACCCAAATATCCACAATCAAATCCAAGTCTGCTACCTCAAGTTTGAAACGTAGATTACTACGTCCTTAAAAAGACGCTAAAGGTAATATTTTCATATTAGTGAACAGCTTTGTTACGCAGGTCATTATTGCTGTCAAAACTTGATCTCTTGTTGTCTTGTTCTCAGTACAACTGTATGAATGAAATCTACTGCAAGTGTTTGTAAAGAGAACAGGGGGTAAAATATAGGAATTTACTTTTAGCATCTTCTTTAAGGAAATAGATATCTTCATTTCTAATGGGGGGTAGCAGACTTCAATTTGATTCTGGATACAAGTTTGAGTGTTCAGTTATGTAGTCGAAAACTGGATATTCTCCATCCTTGCCTTGTCACTCGGAAGTGTGCACGTGTGGGACGTCAATCAAATAAGGTCTATAGCTCTACAGCATACATTGTACATGCGTGTACTGGAACCTGTGCAATCAACAAAAATGGGTAGTATTGGTTTTGATCAGGCAAGCTAATATTGTCTATGATGACAACTACACTACATCAGAACCCCAACAATATACAGTATATACAGTACATACAGTACATACAGTACATACCAGTACAACAAATATCCTGAAGTTTGGGCAATGTACAACCAAATATACTATAGCTTGATGAGGTCGTGAAGAAGATGCCATGCATGATTCTGTAATCTGAAGTCTTATGTTACATGGTACTGACAGAATGATGGACAACAGAGGAGCGAAAATAACAGGTTTAGTGCAACATTAGATGCAAATCATCTCTAAAACTAATTGCTGATTTCTTATAATAGCAGGAACATTCCTTATGGAGATTTACCAATTGGTTGACCCATTTCAGTGGCTTATGTCCCACATTGTTATCAAAGTTAACAACAGTAGACATATTTACTAACCTCAATGTCCAAATCACATGGTACAGAGCATATTGGCACTTCAGGTAAATCTGTGTGATGGTTCTTTAAAACCAGCATGGTTTCTTCCTCAGCACAGAGAAAGGTTACACGGTCTCCAGTTTGAAGTGATATTGATTCATTCACTTCTGATACCAGATGCACTTCACCAGTGACTGGATACCTCATATGCTCAAAGAACTCATACACGGGCATGTGGACACTTTGCCGATACGTGTGGAAAGACACTTGGTCTGTTTCAGTGAAGAAGTGCACCACGCCATGCCCAGATGTACACTTAATGCCATTCTTCATGCCAAGTCCACTACGAATAGTTGTCTTCTTTAAATTGAGGAGAATAGTGCCAGAACTTACAACATGCTTCTTTGACAGCACCTTGCTGGCATGCGACTGGCATCGTTTCATGACTTTTACAGCCTGCAATTGGAAAATATACAATATATTACATCATGTGATGACAACAATGCAGTAGTAGGGTCTCCACAAGCATTCTAAACAGAGGGTGGCCCACCTGGTTTGAATTTCAGTTTAACAATTTCATCTTTAGAAAGTTAAACTAGTAAATCCTACAGTATGTACTGTATATGCCGCAAGTATACCATCTATGTGGTCATTACAAGAAATGCCAAGTACAGGTCCTTATAGATCCACTCTTGTGGGGAACTATCATAAACAAAGGTTAGCAGGAGAAGGCTGTTCAAACATGCATTCGCTCATGCATGAAGTTTAATGAAGTAAGATTATATTGTCTATCATTGTACAATTGTAGAAGCATGCATGTTATTTGTACATGCTCTAAACTTTGTATGAGCTTAAATTTCCCAATGAAAGCGAAGGGAATGGGGAATGTAAGGAGTGTAATGCTATGATGGACTTAAGGAGATGCCATAAACACTAATTCATGAAGAATCCAGTGAAAATCAAACTGAACATGCACAATATTTATCAATAATAATATCCTATCATACAAGTAAAATTTAGGACTATCTTGCCAAACCAATGTCACATATGATAGCTTGTGTCTGAGGCTTTTTTATTGTCCTTGTACTATCTTGCATATTAATTGCATGGGTTCTTTCTTCATAATTTCAAAGTACATACGTTGATATTCGCTGTTCTTAAGACATGCAATAAAACTACATCAAAACATGCCCATCAAACATTATTTTTATTGATCATGGAAAATACGTAATAAAATTTAGAGCTCTACACAAGTACCTTTGGCAAGCAGTCCATCTTCAGCAGTTGTGCAACACTGTTCACCTCACATTCCCAAGGATAGCTTTTGGATGGGTCTAATGGCTTGCAATTGTCTGGTAACAGAGCAAACCTAAGCTTTGAATTAATAGGGAGGCTTACTGCACAGTTCAGGCGATGTAAGTGAGTTTTAACAACTCTTGTTGATTTCAAGAAGCAGGCAATGAGGATTTCACCTGAAATGCAAGTACAATACAAAGGTTATTACAATCTTCATAGAACACAAGATATAATGATATTACAGATCAGATTTCAAGCAGCAATCAATGTAAATGCTACAACTGCATGAGTTAAAAACAGCATGCTGTATGCCATAGACTCTGTGCATTTCAGTTTCAATATGTATATTTAATTTGACTTACGTAGTTTTTGGATCAATCCTTCCTTTAGAAGATCCAAGAAGACTGTTCATAGAATTGGATGGTTGTGTGCATAGGATCATGTTCTTATTATTTTAATTTAAATTTTCTCTATAGTTAGTATCTATCTGTTGTGTGTTTTGAATTTAAATTTTTAAATTAATTTTTTTTTGATTGTGTTTTAAGTGTAACGTTCTGTTGGCGAATGTGCTTAATTATAATTTCATGTACACATTCTTGACAGTGTGTACTTTTTAGGTAGTTGCGCTGTACAGTGTAAATTTCTTCTTTTGTTTTGGACCTCACTAATACCAGCCTTAGGCTGTTCGAAGGGTTTAATAACAGCAATAACAACATTGGACATGTACTAGGATCAGCTGATCCTAGTAAATGTCTATGGTATATATATATATATATATATATATATATATATATATATATATATATATATGTATGTATGTATGTATGGTATATAGTTTTGAAATACCATGCAATGCCATGTATACACTCAACAATATTCCACTTATTTTTTAATATCTAAAATAAAGTAATTTAGCTTGCATTTGTATACAGTTAATGGGTATTAGAAACTAATACCCTTTATCTGCAATATAATTCCTTTTAAGTGTATATGCTATTATAAGTGTTTCACCTTAAGTTAGTTATTCATAATAAAATTTATACAGTGAAACCTGTCTAATCCAGCACCTGTTGGGGAATGTAAAACAGTGCTGGATTAGCAGGTTGCTGGATTGTAGAGGTCAGTTTGTATGGTAAATTAATGATTGGTGCCAGAGAACCTTGACCGGTTTAGGAGAATGCTGGTTTATAGAGGTGCTGGATTAGGCAGGTTCCACTGTAGTTGCTTAACTACTTCAACTACTAGAAATTGCGATCACACATACTTTTGCAATCATATATTCATATGTCGTAGCAGTGAGTGGAAGCTTGGCCTTCTTTCTGGATATTTGACAAGGAACTATAGCCTTATATACAAACTATAATTATTTTTGCCAGCACTAGTAAAGGTGTAGTATAGCTGGGCAATTTAACTGGGTATTTGACAAGTATAAAATTAATATAAAATGATCGGTCAACCAGGCCATTTGTGTGGATTTGCATGCTCACATGTCCGATCATACATGTATTCTTTGTCTTTGTGAATACAAGGAAAAACAACTACATATTATTTGATAGAAACAGGCAAAGATCTTTATCACTGAATAGCTCCAAAACCAAGGTTGGTTTGCCACACACGTCATGGAAGCATGGCAGATGGTTCTACTGTATTTCCTCATATTGGACCTTGCATGAGGTCTGTGATCTGGTATACAGTGGAACCTCTGATAGAGAACTCTCCCAAATAAGGATACAGTATAGCAAACTTCTCTACAAAGGACACGACACAGTCCTAGCGTAATTCCGACAATACATTTTGAACCTCCTCAAAAGAGGAAAACCTCTCTACAAACTCAAAGAGCAAATCAGCTGAATTCACGCTGGTCCCAAAGTGTCCTTTATTCGGAGATTTCACTGTATATCAGACCTGCTTGTAGGTTGTCATAAATCAGTTTGACTCTGGTCTATTATAATAGATAAATTCTATGATGATTGTAATAATATGGCATGTATGCTGTGTATGCAGATTATATGAGTATAATAACTATTTATTCTATTGCACAGCTCTTTTAGCCTGATACTGTGTTGCTCCTTTGCTCAACATGTATGCATTTCAAAATACAATACAGTACATGAACATCTGCAATCCCACACCTTTAAAAACCGACATCCTAATCCCATCATCTTATGAGGCATGGTCACCATGATAAAACATGCTAATAATAATCTAACACTCTCCTAATCGGACACTTTCTTGAAGTCCCATTGAGTGTCGGATTAGAGTTTCATTGTATTAGTATCCTTGCAACTCTACACTCAGCCACAAAATTGGAAGAGGGAGCAATCTCAGGCTTGCTACTAGTAACTATTGGATTTCATGTACTAAATGAAGACATGTAGTTTTAGCCATTTACGGCTAGGACTTTGCATAGCATTCAAAGAATGCAAGTGGTTTAGTATATGTATCAACATCACATAGTCCAACAGACCACAACTACAATAACATTGGCTACACCTTCTCTAAAGACTCAAAACTGATGGTTTGCTGGAACATCAATACTATGCATCATGAAAGTCAGACTGCAAGCTTCACCTGAAGATATTCCACCCTGCACAGTGTCCTCCTTGCCAACAATGACTTCTATGGCTTGTGGAAGGTGGTCTTTGTATTCTGATATGAATTTTGACAAAGGCATACTTCCTGAATGCTTGTCCATTTTGATGTGTTGAACATCTAATATAACACACAGAGACAGTGAACTCTCTCCACCAGACCTTCTACCCGCCATCAATTTAAAAGTATTAATTGATTGCAAAGGCTGCACAAGCATAGTACAATCCGCCAAACTCATTAAATCCGCCCAAATTTCGAAACTAGAGAATTAAACCATGCATTTATACCCTACCTAGACCTTGCAATAACCGTTCCACCATCCAAAGTGTAAGGTACCGAGCTATGGGGCGATATATTTTTATTGGAAGAAATGACGACTACTATTGCGCAGCACACGCACGAATCCAACCTACGATCCAACCATTGATACTTGATACTACAATTATTATGGCACAAACTAGAGATTCGGCGATGGAATCTGAAGTTCATGCAAGTTTTAATTTACGCTTAAACAGAGCCCTCAATACAAAACGATTACGCTGCCCGCACTAGTAGTAAAGAGAAAACTTTAGTCCAAAGGCGTACCTGCACCTCTTGGGATTCGCCAGGGATAGCAATTGTAATCGAATTGACTTGACCTGTACGTGGCCGGAACGGGGCGTGGTTTCAGGTTGTCAATTATTATTGTTTTTTACTTCCGCCGGGTTCAAGGTATAGGTTATACAATGGGAACGGGAGGTTTAGCGATTTACACACCTGAGGGCGGAGCCCGAAGGTGTGAATCGCTAAACCTTCCGTTCCCAATGTATAACTATCTTGTACCATGATGCTGGACATCCGAAGGCGTAGCCTGAGGATGTCGTAACCATTCATTTTCCTCCTATTTCTACTGCGCTGCAAACAGGGAGATGGCTGATCCTTTCCTATCTGAATTATTTTGCGATTGCCTTTAATCCTAGTCCATTCCTTAGCTGATACGGCCGCTTACGACCACCCAACGATTAGCTAATCTGGATTGAAGGTAATCGCGAATTCTGATAGGAAAGGATCAGTCATCTCCGTCCACATTGTGGTAGAACAATAAAAAAAGGCGGAAAAATGAACTGTGCTAGCTGAAAGGAATATACACCTCATGAATTCTTAATGAGGTGGATTAGTGAATTATACACCCAGCCACATCAAAGAATACACCCACACATCATGGTACAAGTACTGCTACTGCTACTCGATCACTGCATGCTCGAGATTTATCACTGAATGGCAACGTGCATTGCATGCAGGATTCTGTGTGTGTCTGTGGTGTCGCAAGGTTATACCATTGTCACTCAACAGTACTTCTGTGATAATATAATTTTGTGACAGCATTGACCAAGAAACAAAAATCTCCTCTGAATCAACCCTCAGATAACAAAGCAAAATTAAACAGTTAATTATAACTGCATGGTAACATAGATGATACAACACATCATATTATTATACAGTGAAACTTGCTTGGTATGCACCTCAAAGGGGACACAAAATCAGTACAGTAACTACTATCAGGGTTCAATTCAATACTGCTATCAGGGTTGGACATGAGGTATACACAGGGATGTACAGAATGAGGAATACTTGCTATCCTGGAGTACGTACTAAATCAGGTACTTTAATATTAAGCAAGTTCCACTGTACATACTATTTATGATGAAACCACCAATGTGGTTACCCAATTCTTTTTCATTGCCCTACCAGGACCCTGTGTTGCGTAAATGACAAAACCAAGCCAAGCAAGACGGGTTAATCCTGTATGTGTCTGAGGCATTCTTCTTATCATTTTTAGCCTTGATTTAAATAATAATAGACACCATCCAATGGAGTACACCATCCAACGGAGAACTATGCTAATAGAAACCACTGGGCATTAAGAAGTGATTTAACAAGCTGCAGTTCTGTTAGGACTTAACAAGCAAGTCTGCCAGGAGGCTTGAAGGGTCCTACAAAATGGACAGAATTTGGGGCACACACACGCATGCACGCAGGCACGCACGCACACACACACACACACACACACACACACACACACACACACACACACACACACACACACACACACACACACAAACACACATACACACACACAAACACACACACACACACTTGTGCACTCAGACTGAGCGGTACATTGCTACCTCAACCTGAATGTAGCACACTATGTATTGTGTGACCCTTTGAATAAATACATATACAATAAATTAACAAATTATAACAAATCAAATGTTTTCAGGTTCTATTGCCGAAGATAGCTGAACCTATTCGGACGACATCTGATCCTTGTTTAATAGCTTCAGCATAGTCTGCAGACATTCCCATGTTTAACTTTACAGAACCCAGCTGCAGGAGAGAGCAACAGTTACAGCCGCACACTTGAAAATCACATCTCACAATTATCCGAGTGCTTCAACAGCCTACCTCAAGCTGTAGAGCTGTGCACAAGTTTTCCTTGTATTGTCGTAACCTTGTAAAATCATCATTAGGTCCGTCACTTCTGCTGGCTTCTCTACTGCCAATGGTCATAAGTCCACAGAAGGAAAGAGCTGTCATAACAAAAGGTGTACAGATGTAAAGTCGTGTTTCAGTTTAGAGTGTACTTCAATGCCCTCTATTACGTATGCATACCTACTACAACAAAGCTCACTTGTCACTACACACAACATTAGGAGAACAGACAAACAACATACTATAGGCCCCTATCGCTTGTGTGCAGTGGTGACACTATTACAAGAACAAGCTCAGTATTGTATTGCTTGAGTAGGTGAGCTCATGCACACCTTCACAGTTCTCAACAATGTGCTGCACTAACTCCACACACTGGTCTCCAGGTGCTACACCTGATTTGGCATCTTCACTGCTGGTGTTGACCTGGACAAAGACAAGCAATTGGCGTTTCCTCTCATCAAGGTACTTTCCCCAACTGTGATTGAGTGCAGTAGCCAACTTAACAGAGTCGACACTGTGCACAGCATGGAGGTTGGGGATGGAGCACAGCTTGTTGCATTTGTTGCTCTGAAGATGACCAATAAAGTGCCAGTGGATGTCTAAGAAAGCAAAGATGGGATGAGAACAAGTCATATCTGTAGTCTTGGCCATAGACTACATCCCAACACACACACACACACACACACACACACACACACACACACACACACACACACACACACACACATTGTGTATAATCAGCACACATACATGTACACTGAAGTCCTATTGTGAATTCCTCTGAATTCTCGACTGGTCCACACAACAACTACTGTAATCATAAAATATAAATGTAAACTAGTGTAAAAATTGTGCATTCACTCTTACAGTGAACAGGTTACTCCTATGAGCTGGCGGTGTATAACACATAGTGCTGTGCAATATACCGAATAAATATTAATAGCGAATAATGAATTCAGATATGGGTCAACTTATTCCTGTACTGACTCTGTGATACTGTGTGATACTGTGGTTTTCTCCAAGGATAGACCAGTATTGGAAGGAGTAAACATAATGTGGTATTAAATAATCTGTTGGAAATGTTGCCTATGGCAGCCATGATTATGGGTGCAAAAGGAGCATACTACGTAGGTAGTGCACCCACTCAGTAACTGCAGTTTGTGATTGATTTTAATCTGCGTGCAAAGAATTCCTTGGATGCTGCCTGCAGTTTTAACTTCCGATATACTGTGATAGAATGTGGGGATACATACCAAAACTGATAATTTCTGATACAGCACAGCCCTAATTACACATATTTAGAATGTCTGGATTTACCCGCTTCTTCAACTGCTGAACACATCCACACCATGTACAGAAGAGTCTAATTATAATGAATCCCAGGGACAAGGAAAATCCATCACTATAACCAGCTAAATATCATAGAATGTAAAGTATTTACTGGGTCACATGAACATAATACCGTATATCCGGAAATATTGGCGATCATCAAATTTGCCGAATAGTGCAAGATCAGGCTGTAATTTAATATTGGCAAAAATTAAATCTGGCGGTTGCACAGCAAAGACAAAGCATAGTAAGTAGGTTTATGTAAATTTGGTGATAGAAATTTGGTGATTTTGATCCTGACTGCCAAACCCCCAAATTAAAAATGTCGCCAATATTTCCGGATATACAGTATGCAGAATTTTACTGTAAAAGTGTTCCTTGTGAAGAGTTTCCACTGCAATAATGTAACATGAAAAGACAGTGGAACCTCATAACACCAACAACATGTGGACTACAGTACATAGTCATGTATTAGGATGCAGCCTAATGTCAAGGATGTAACACACATGCTAGTGTCAGGGATGTAACACACATGCTAGTGTCAGGGATGTAACGCACATGCTAGTGTCAGGGATGTAACACACATGCTAGTGTCAGGGATGTAACACACATGCTAGTGTTAGGGATGTAACACACATGCTAGTGTCAAGGATGTACCACACATGCTAGTGTTAGGGATGTACCACACATGCTAGTGTTAGGGATTGTAACACACATGCTAGTGTCAGGGATGTAACACACATGCTAGTGTTAGGGATGTAACACACATGCTAGTGTTAGGGATGTAACACACATGCTAGTGTCAAGGATGTAACACACATGCTAGTGTCAAGGATGTAACACACATGCTAGTGTCAGGGATGTAACACACATGCTAGTGTCAGGGATGTAACACACATGCTAGTGTCAGGGATGTAACACACATGCTAGTGTCAGGGATGCAACACACATGCTAGTGTCAGGGATGCAACACACATGCTAGTGTCAGGGATGCAACACACATGCTAGTGTTAGGGATTGTAACACACATGCTAGTGTCAGGGATGTAACACACATGCTAGTGTTAGGGATGTAACACACATGCTAGTGTTAGGGATGTAACACACATGCTAGTGTCAAGGATGTAACACACATGCTAGTGTCAAGGATGTAACACACATGCTAGTGTCAGGGATGTAACACACATGCTAGTGTCAGGGATGTAACACACATGCTAGTGTCAGGGATGTAACACACATGCTAGTGTCAGGGATGCAACACACATGCTAGTGTCAGGGATGCAACACACATGCTAGTGTCAGGGATGCAACACACATGCTAGTGTTAGGGATTGTAACACACATGCTAGTGTCAGGGATGTAACACACATGCTAGTGTCAGGGATGTAACACACATGCTAGTGTCAGGGATGTAACACATGCTAGTGTCAGGGATGTAACACACATGCTAATGTTAGGGATTGTAACACACATGCTAGTGTCAGGAATGTAACACACATGCTAGTGTCAGGGATGTAACACACATGCTAGTGTCAGGGATGTAACACACATGCTAGTGTCAGGAATGTAACACACATGCTAATGTTAGGGATTGTAACACACATGCTAGTGTCAGGGATGTAACACACATGCTAGTGTCAGGGATGCAACACACATGCTAGTGTCAGGGATTGTAAATGGAACAGAGCAATACTGACAAGTGACTGCATTTGATAGACAACCACATAAACACAGTGTCAGTTACAGCTTGAGGATCTGGAAGTCCCCACAAGTCAGTCGAGACTCTAACTCTTGTACATTTTATTCAATTTGATGTTTGTCTCTTCTAAGCAGCCTGATTATATGAGAGTGTTAAAAACAAATATGTCTGTGATAACTTCCAAAAAAAACACTTGGAAAGTCACATCATCTGGCATGCTTGTAGAGTATGGCATGGGAAGTATTTGCTAGTAGTGAGACTGTACTCTCAGACGTAGTAGTGAGACTGCACTCTTAGACATAGTAGTGAGACTGCACTCTCAGACGTAGTGCTGATGTAACAAAAGGGCATTTCATGTTGTTTGGTGATAGGGTATATAGGACACATCGTAACTAGGCTACAGACAACAACACATGCAGGAAAACGATTCTACTTTCTAAATATTAGATAGATAGATACTTAGGAAATATAATAAATATTTATAGATAATGTATGTGTTTATTACAGCAAAAGATGCCTATTTAGGACACCATCCCAAAGATATACTAATGCATGTAATAATGAATCTGTCAAAAACAGCATATGTAGAATAAATATGTACGCACTAACCATTTAGGCCTTGCAATGTTGCCTTTTCTGCCAATTCTTGTACGTAGTTCTCTCCGAAGTCCATCTGTCCGCACTTGTACGCCTCAGTAATTGCTTCAGGGGGTTGCTTCTTACTCACAGCGATTACAGTGATGGTTTTATTATGAGAAAAACATTTTTGTACCTCGCTGACATGCGTCCGAACGACCTGTAAGCGCTCCCTCACGGAGCTTGAAGCAACCGCCATATTCAGAGCCTCATGATTGTCATGTGACATTAGACTAGTCATGTGATGTGTGTGCACAACCAAAACTTGTCATATGACTACCGACATCTTTCGTTGTCGATTGTATATCCGTTGATACTGTCGAATATTGTAGTCTTTGAAGCGGGGAGACGAGTTGGCGAGGACTCTATTACAGTGAGTCATCAAAGACAGCTTTTGAAACGTACCCTACGCCTTCATTAGGTTTCCCCTGGTTTGTATAAGTTGATCCTGTAGATAATTTTATGGGACGAGTTGATTGTATCTCTCACTTTCCGCAATTATCTAAGGTTTAAGGTACTAATAGACAGTAAAATTATAGTTAATAGCACCAGTGTGTGTGTGTGTGTGTGTGTGTGTGTGTGTGTGTGTGTGTGTGTGTGTGTGTGTGTGTGTGTGTGTGTGTGTGTGTGTGTGTGTGTGTGTGTGTGTGTGTGTGTGTGTGTGTGTGTGTGTGTGTGTGTGTGTTGTACGTATGCAAGTGTATATGTATACGTATATATGTATATGTATACATATTGTGTTGTAGTCTAATTGTTATACATACGTATCTGAAAGAATTCTATTAATTCTACTCATTGAAAACTTCTGTGTAGAGTAGCAAATTCTTACATATGTATGTACATATCTATGCCTCTGATTTAATACTGTTTGGTTATATGTCATTTTGGAATATCTCAAATGTTATTTTATTATTGTGTGATTAATAATCCTTTATTATCATTTAGTTGAAATGTTCCTTTGGTGAGATGAGTAATGGCTGAGAGGAGAGAAGGAGGAGTACTGAAGAATTTCTTCTCAAAATTTCGCTCAAATAGTTCAAGAGAAAGGTACGTACGCAATTTCAAGATGTACGCAAGGCATGCGAAGTATTGATAGTATTGTCAGGCCGACCATTTGCATGCATGCAGTGATCGTACATCACTGAACATGGATTTATCTCCATGTGCACATATGCACTATTCAGCAGTGGGTTTATTTATGAACTTGTATATATAGAGTACACTAGTATGCATTTTGTGGATTGAAAACCAGCCATTAACGGTTGACAGGGCTCTTTGGCAGTGAAAACATGGCTGCCGACAAGTATAGAAACTTAAAAACCATCAAATCAAGGATTTGTGAAGGTTTTACCTGCCTAAATTGCAATGCAATGGTATCCTAAGTATCAATAATAATACGTACGTATTATTGAAAGGTTGAAAATTCTTCTCGAAGTATGTACTTTGACTACATATAGATCAGTTTTATACACAGCTATTGTGGACCTTGCATAGCAGACTATTGCTATCCCTATTTTCTACTCACATTTGAAGCATCTTTGCAGTACATGATCTACCCATGGACTTTTGGGTAGCTTGAAGAATGTATGCGAATAATTCTGGCGCCTGTCTACATACATCTAATGTATGTACAGTAGGTACACAACGTTGCACTTTTGTCACATATTCCTGTCTGCATACAGAGGTGTCTTGATAAGAAGGTCCAATTTTAAGGACAACTACTTAACAAATACACAATGGGTAGATAACAGTAGGCTCTAAGCTTTTCCAGAGATTTAAGTCAAGCTAGTTCAAGTTGAGTGAACTTCACATGTACGGTATGTGTCATAAAAAAATTCACACATCGTAATCGTAATACGATGCAATTA
This sequence comes from Halisarca cf. caerulea, assembly GCA_963170055.1. NCBI lineage: Eukaryota > Metazoa > Porifera > Demospongiae > Chondrillida > Halisarcidae > Halisarca > Halisarca cf. caerulea. The sequence goes on from CAUJGJ010000403.1 coordinate 200,703, forward strand.
CGATACGCTACGATGCCAAATACAATCAATTTACGATCGTAAATCGATTACGATATACTACGATCGTACTTAGGGAAGATTTTATTACGATAATATTTCTGAAGACATTGAATTGTTATCGCTGATTAAAATGATCAAAATGCGATCATTGTTCGCACGTGGTGATTTCAAGTACGTACGTGCACAAGCTAGCTCAGTCGCCATCTTTATCGGCTGACCGGAACTCATACGCGGGCAGCAAACAAGTCTTTGAATTCTGTGTACCAAATAACAATGTAAACAATAAAATATAGCTTTAAGTACTATTTCAAATGCTTCTGCTTATCTGAGGAGCGCTCAGAACTGTTTTGTCAGTCATCGCGGATATTTGCAGCATTCCTCTACAGCTGCGAAAAGTCGAGCTGCCGGTGTGAGTTTTCACAGCTGTAGTAGAATACAGCCGAAAGTTAGTTGGTGCAGAGAGAATCTCCCGATGACTGCCAGGACTGTTCTAAGAGCTTCTCATGCCAACAGCGGTGAGTTTTCTTTTCTTTTTAAGCGATTATGTATATTTAAGTACCCGCTTGTCTAGTACGCGTATAATTAATAAACTAAATATTTCGGCCTTCTGCATCGTACTATAGCGCTCTTCGAAAGATGGTGGTCGTGTCTTGAGCAACTTCTGGAGTTCTGCGACCGTCGTTTTGTCATCAGCCTACATTTGCATCTCAATGATGTCCTCGACCTCTTCGGTTACTTTAGACCGTCGCCCCGACCCTTCCTTTTTGCATATTGAGCCTGTCACTTCGTACTTCAGCAGAAACTAGTGAACTCCCTCTCTCGTACAGCTAAGGCCTTCTGAACGAAGTTTCTTATAAATTGACGGCGCTTTAAGTCCTTCATTTCGCCAGAACACTATCCTCTGTTTCTTGTAATCCGAATAAACCATTCCTTCTGAACTTAAACAATTGCTATCTCGCAGAATGGATTTTTTTCAGAGTCTCATAAATACGATCATTACGACTATAATTACGAACCCCATTCACGGTCTATTGGGCTTATTACGATCGTAATACATCGTATTTACGATCGTAATAGGCCCAATTACGATCGTAGTACGACGCAATTACGAACGTAATACGATGCGTTTACGTTACGATTACGTTACGACATGTGAACTTTTTTATGACACATACCGTATGTGTATTTTGAGGCTTGAGTTCATTGTAAAGGCTAGTATGTGTACCCTTTGCATGTAGTAGTATGTAGTAGGTTTAGCTAAGTTATTGTCGCCCAAATACAGTATATTCTAATGGCCTGTCTGGAGTACGTACAATTCCATACACACGTATTTACGTAGGTGTCTAGATCTGTCGTTTTGTGTTTTGCAGTGACCACAGAGATGAGCTCTACTACGAGAAGTTGTTGCATCCAGACAAGTACGTACGTGTGCACATGTGTATGTGCAGAGACGGTCTGTGTTGTGTGTACACTTGCTGACACTTTGTATGGTCCGTTTGGTGTGAAGCCTGTACATTATACGTACGTACATTACACCCATATCAAAGTACGTACGTATGTGCATATATGGTACATATGTACACATGTACACTTATCCCACAAGAAGTTTGATACCTTCAGAATATTTGGTCCAATGGTATTTTTAAAGCAGTCATAAGAAGTGGCTCAGAAATGCCATAGTGTATTTGCTTCCTACATTGGCCACAAGAGCGAACAGTAGGGTTAGTGATGTAGTGACAGTGTTAGAAATATGGAGCAAATGGTAAAGGGATATATGCCATTTAATGCAATCATTTTGGGTCAAACAATTTCAGATTTTTTAGGGGCTGCCGCAGGCAGCCCCTATATTGTTTTCATTTGGACTTCCGGTGTGTAACGCTCGTCCGATATATATATATATATATATAATATGGATTTGAAGAAAAGTCTTATAATAGAGAATTTATATAATAGTAATAGAGAAGCATGAATTTATACAGGAATGAGTTATAGGAATTGTTTTGAAAACAATTGCCAAATATGGCAATTGTTTTCAAAACAATTGTCCAGTTACAATAAACAGTATGTTCAATGAATGTTCAGCTGTGCACTTACCCTCCAAACCTTTGCAAGTGATTCGAGTGCGTGGGGCGGCAGCCCCCACGAGTTTTTAACTCGAATTACTTGTTTGGACAAACGTACAAATGACCATGTAACATCACTGTGTGTGTGTGTGTGTGTGTGTGTGTGTGTGTGTGTGTGTGTGTGTGTGTGTGTGTGCATATCAAATGAGCAGTTAGTACTCGTTCATTTGTTTGACCTAAACTTTTTTGGGTCGGTCAAAATGCCAAAGTGGTCGCATAATATCTGAATGCTGACCATTATTTCTAAGACTGTAGTGGTGGATTCACTCTCATCACTGTGATTCACTCTCATCACTGTGATTTACTCTCATCACTGTGATTTACTCTCATCACTGTGATTTACTTTCATCACTGTGATTCACTCTCATCACTGTGATTTACTCTCATCACTGTTATTTACTACAATATTTCTATATTTGTGCATGGTTGTCACTTGTTTTGTTTGTATGATATCAACTGTCAATACATACATAAAACCTGTGCCTGTACGTATATATATGTGTACATCTGTGGATGGGCAGTTTTCTCTTTTTTGTAGCCAATCCAAACGGGACTTTGGTGTGTACAGCATTCGCCTTGTTGTCATGAGAGAGGAGAAGCTTGTTTACGACTCAGACACTTTCCAGCCAAATCCAACCCAGGGATTTCCCCAAGTATGTGGTATGTACGTACGTACATATGTATGTATAGTGCTGTTTCTTTTGTGTGTAATATGGATTTAAATTTGTAAGTTACATATTTTGTACATGGTCCCACAGTTGCACATGTGCATAGTTCGTATGTGTACATACGTACGTATGTATGTACGAACATATGTATGTATATGTGCATACATATATGACACAGTGATGCAGTACACTGTGAGGTGTACATGTACGTAACTGTATGTTAGTTTTCTTTTAGTACATGCTGTACTTCCTGCACAAAGTTCTGCTTCCAAGTGTGTGATACGTACATACAGTTTTGTGTGGATGTCTATGTGAATCCATATGGTGAACTCTTCACGTTCTTACTTGTGTACTTTCGTATGTGACTCCTAGGATCTTTGTGACTCTGGACATAACAGTCTGAGCTCATCTGAAAAGTCGTCTCTTTGCAAGTCTTCTACTGTCAGTAGTTCTTTGGTAGAGAAGACGAATGGCAGACTCACATGCAGTGGTGCAAATAGCTCCTCATCTCTGCCATCCAGCTGTAGGGGATCATCACACAGGAATGGAATGGTTTGTGTACAGTATATGTATATATATATGTATATGTACGTATGTACGTATGTGTCCACTGTCATTCTGAGTGTACGTGTGTACAAACGTTTTATGTACTGTATATCATATTATGTATGCATATGCATAGACAGAGGAAGGTACATACTTGGAGTTTGGGGGAGGGGGGCACAATGTATGCAGCTAAAACACATGCGTATGTATACACTTGTTATACTTCAGACACTCTATACATACATAGATAATACCATACTTAATTGTAGTATAGAGTGTCTATGCCTTCACATCGTGGCCTACTCACTGGTACCTTTACAAGTCTGGATCTGCCCTGTCTATGATGGAGTACAGAATAAGCCACTGATGCTTCATTTTCTTAGTTTCAATGGTTTATCTATGTATAGAGTATTGCACGCCGTCGGGAATTGTGACAATGTTATTAATCACAGGCCCGGAGCAAGCATTTTTGGGGTGGTTCGGCGGAAATTGTCAATGTCAATAAGATGCAGGACATAATAGTTATATATACAGGTCACAACATGCATGCATACCAACATGCAGGTCACAAAATGCATGCATACCAACATGCAGGTTGCAACATGCATGCGCACCAAACTATTACCCTAACATTTGATTAAGTTTAAATATATATTGTGCAAAGCACATAACACTGTCTGGAACCACGGTGACAGTGTCCAGCTATCAAACCACAAAGCTGGAAATGCAGAACATCTCTCGATCGATTTCCTTCCAAACGATCGTGGTGGGAATTTAAACCCTTTTTGTTGAAGGGGGAGACAGAAGCAATGCCATTTGTAAAGCTGAAACCCCAAACAAACAGACCTCACGAAACGATCTACCGTCTATCTACTTGAATGATTGCACAATGTAAAATGGCGCTTTCTTCGAGATGGTGCTTTAGTCATCAGAGTATCGTTATCGTTTTCTCTCACTTCATTTTCCTACCAGGAAAAGATGATACTTGCCATTTGTGATTGATAATTGCAATTATTAGGACCCTATGTGAGTTTAACCAAATGCAGGATATTACCAACATTATTCCTTTTAAACTTGGTGAACTTCAAGGCGTTGGTTTCAGTTTTTAAAAAGGGGTTTGGGCTGAAAAGTGGTCCGGCAAATGCCGGACCTGCCGGACTACTTGCGCCGGCCTTGAATCATGAGTTGTACAGGCTGTGACCTTTAGCCCCTCCCCCCCCACTTGGCAAACCATTCCTCCACCTACGTATGCAAAGGTACATGCTATTCCCACTAGGTCTAAAGAAGTTGAATCATAAGGCTAAACTAAAGCACATGCTTGTGGATGAGAAAACTTGCACACATGATTATTATTACATCATCTACTATACTAGCCAGAAAAAAAGCCACCAATTTGGCACTGATTTTGGCACTGATTGCAGCCTTCAAGCTTCATTTACAAATAAGGGCTTATAACATGAACTTCTATCGTTCAAAATTGCAGTATGTGAAGGAATTTTTCTTAAACCCGTGAAGAAGTATGTGGGTGCACTGCCCCCCCCCCCCCCCCCCCCCCCCCCTTCCCCAAGAAACTTGAGGGGACATGTGCCCCCTGGGCCACCTGGTTTCACCTCCTATGGTATGAGTATATATATCCACCTGCACTTGAGTTTTCAGAGTGCTCTGCAAAATGACATTTGTAATGTTGATGTCTGCTTGTTTGCAATGTTGCTGTTCATAAGTAGTGTATGCATACTTACTTACGGCTCATGCTTGCTGCCCAGAACTCTGAGATCGCTGTCTACACTGAACTCATGTTTGGAGCCGTTGGAGGGAAGAGGAAGGAACACCAAACTAAGATTCACTTCATCAAGTATGTTTGTACATACGTTTGTCAGTGGGTCTTGAAGGAGAAGGTTTCAGTGTGTTTATGTACGTATTTATGCTATTGGTCACCACTGCCTATTCATTCCTTACTTTGCTGCCTGTTTCAGTATTTACTGAAATGTGAGCTCAATCCAACTACATACGTATGTATTAATGCATATACATGTACGTAAATCTTACTATACTTTAACCAGCACTACCATGCAGATTATTCATTTCGTTGTTACTACTGTCAGATGCTCAGCTTGGTGTAGCAAAAGTATTTAAACTGATTCTGTACATTTGCTCTATACGTTTTTGGGACTTACTGTACGTAGGATTCATTTTTACGTGCTTCTCGTGATGGTTAGTTGGATGTACGTAACAGTGGTCTTTTCCTGTTCCCCTAGGAATTTGAACCAACTGCTGATCACCAAAGTGTTCTACCCTCAGCGTCAGAGCCAGCCAATGTGTCCTCTCAGTGATAGCAGTTCTGAGTATTCCGAGTTCGTGAGAAGTGCAAGTATACTAGGGTTTCGCCAACAAAGTAAGTGTGTGTGTCGACACACACGCACGCACGCACACACACACACACACACACACACACACACACACACACACACACACACACACACACACACACACACACTGTATTAACACAATTATGTATAATCATATAATGATTGCATTTTTATTTTGCCATGAAACAGCCAAAATACGCTCTCATAGTCTGAATATTCCGAGATCCACTAGAGAAAGTGTCAGTCCTAGTCCACCATATTCTGGAAGATCTTCACCTTCAACTACTGTCCGAGCACAAGGCTTAGTGAATCCTGTAAACCCTCCTTCCAAGGTTAGTAGGTCTGTATGCTTGCATGTGTATATACATACATACGTACGTATGCACAGTGCATGTACGTATATATAATATAGACATGTACTGGTTACTACATGGTTGCTTGGGGAGTAACATGTTTACTGGTCGAAAGCTGAGGGTGGGCTCGTATAGCCAAGGATTGAGGTCAGTAAACATTTTGCTCCCCAAGGAAGACATGTAGAACTAATTTATCTCCTTTTAACACTTCAACAGACAGCTGCTCTGCTATGGTTGCTGTACATTGCACAATTTGTTATTAGAGAGTTTTAGTACTATGCAAAACATTACGTAATAGGCTTACTACGTTTCACACGGAAAACTAGAACGTTCTTAGTAACGGTTTCGACATATCAAAGTATCTTAGTACATTCTTACTCTACGTTATAAGCCTCGTAGTGCTGCTCTCTCTTTTGCTCCTCTAACTGCTGCTTTTCAGCTTGGCTTTCCATTTATGCTAGTAAAAGAACTCCTTCAAGGTCCAAATCTCCCTCAGAATCATCAAAAACTCACTAAATCTTTGTCACAGTTTTGTATTGCCATAATGTTGAGTATTTGACGTTACTAAAACAAAAACGTGCTAAATTTCGAGCATACCTATCAGCTTACTACGCATGTTGTTGCGACCTTTTTGATATTGACAATCGTATGCCGTACCCACCCAAATTGCATCACCGTTCTGATCACAGTGCGCCATATGCGCCTGTACCACGTTGATGTTGTACAAATGGATTTTCCCCCGTTACCTTGTATAGCAACCCTATGCTTGTATGACATTGTTGGATAGAGTAAAATAGAGCTTTCTGATGAGGTATGATCCACTATATGTTGCAATCCAAAATCACGAGTAAATAGCAATTGATTGAAAGATTGAAAATCACTAAATAAACAATGTGGTCAAACTTTGACTTATTACGAAGAAAACCTGGCCAAGAAACTACAGACGCCGGCTTACAGAGGTCGTAAGACGACCTTGTATCCTCCATAATAAGCTGAAAGAAGTTTGTTGTGCAGCAGATCCTTTTTGAAGGCTTTTGTTAACCTACTGTTGAACGCGGTTGTTTAGATCCTTGTTGTAACTTTGTGTCTTGCCTGCCTTGCGAATTTTACCCTTATCCTGTATTCGATTTGATTTCTGTGATCTGTATTGTTTGAATTTACGAATAAGCAGAACTTGCTACACAGTGTGCGCTCGTTCCACTGAGATAGAAGAACAAATAACAATTTTGTCGGAAATTACACGTGGCGCGCTTGCATGACCTACGTACAAGCTTGCGGATTTAGAGCGAGGTGCATACGTATATCCACTTCGGGTTCTTACAGTTGTCAATGTATTAATTGACAACTAATGATTGTTATGACAAACTGGATGCTTAGTGAATACTGTCCTGACCGTGGGACAAGTATCCCAAATACTGTACTACCCAACACCGCTTCTTTGATGTATGAAGTCATCGGAGATAAGTGATGTTATTGTCCCAGAAAAGAGTTCAACCACTTGAAATGCATACGTACGCATGTGCATGTTTTTATGTTTGTATTGGAAGCTTATGTAGGAAGGCGGAGAGCTTTCAATAGGTTTCACTGAGCCCTTGGTGGATTATAATGTTTTCGCTGTATTGCATCTTGTGTTGATAGAGTGTTTCCAAAAAGTCACGTTTGAAAGGACCAAAGTATGCTGTCGGCGTTGTGTTTAAAATTGGACGTGGCTTGGACAACCATGGAGAGCAAAAAGCACAGAGGTACGTGTTAAGTTTTGAGAACTGCATGTGTAGGAGGGTATAATAGAAGTATGGAAGAATGTGGAAACAGAAGATGATAGCTATTAGTGGTGTGAATCTTGTATGTACTTGTATTAGTTACCATTAGTTGACAGGTTGTTCACCACTGCCAGTTTGACCACTTTGGATTTTAAATTTATTGTTCATATGTTCCACACATGAACTTGTACCATGCATGCACACATGAACGTGTACCATGCATGCACACATGAACTTGTACCATGCATGCACACATGATCTTGTACCATGCATGCACACATGAACTTGTACCATGCATGCACACATAAATTTGTACCATGCATGCACACATGAACGTGTACCATGCATCTATCAACACCACAAGGACTACATGTATAAGTACGTATGTATGTACTGTACTTGTGTATGCATGTTTGCACGTTTGTACGTATGTATACCACTTGTTTTTTTTTTTTTTGATTGAGAACACATTTCTGTTCATCCTGGCTATAGTGTACATATGTACGTACGTACTGTATGTAGGATGCCTACGTGTATGTCTTCTATAATTCCTACTGTAGGCAATTGGAAGACTTTGTATTTTCTCATTTTCCAATTGTTGACTGGAAAATGAGTGCCTTGAAGATGGCAGTTGAGGAGGCTAGGATGCACAGTGAGAGATGTAAACTAGTTCACGATTTGAACCTGGCCAAGCAGCGTTTTGTGAACGATATTCACAATCTATACTCTGTGTCAAGGATTCAGGTTTGTTTCGTAACTTTGCTTTATTTTGGAGTATGATGGAGTAGGTGTGCTCCAAATGTATGTACGTATGTAGAATTGGCACCAAAAGTATGACTGCCATGCATTATCACAAATTAGTTTTCACCCAAGCCTAATACTATGTATGAGAAGTTGAGTTGGTAATTTTTGGTGCTTTTTATATAGTAGCATACGCATGTGTTGAGGTATGTATGTAGCAACACTACAGTTTCAAGATGTCATTTTTGAACTAAGTTACTGGTCACCAGGATGAGATTGTGTAGCTCATTTGTGCCCTGTGAGCTCCAATTGTTAGCATGAACTGCAGTTTAAGGTTCTGAAAGTATGCGTACATTTCTCAATTGAGAATAGTCATAGTGGGCAAGTCCTGTATGTTAACTGGTTCACCACATATCCGATCAACTTTGTGGCTGCATGAGTATAGGAAATTATGTGTGTGCATCCGTATATGGGCCAGACATGTATTCTGCATCAACTGGGGGGCTCATCTGCTTGAGTAGGTGCATTGATTACAGTCGAGCACCTACTGCTGCAGAATGTATGAATTTTATGGTCAGTGCACTCGGTTCAACTAACTCTGTGTAGTGTAGTGTAGTGTATGTACGTACGTATGTACTTATGCATAGCCCTTGCACATCTATTCCTGTGCCCGTCCACAGCTTGTTCTTATTCCAAGTGTTTAGGAGAATGATCCTTTAAGAAAGTCTTTGTGTATGGTGTTAACATGCTAATCCTACATCTTCAAACATTTTACTAGTGTTCATTGATAAACTTATGTGCATACATTTCTGAATCTAATCATTATGTCTTTTATTTGTATAGAAACCAGTTTTTCTCACCATTGTGAGGAATCCTGATGGTAGACGAACTGCTATGTCTTTATTCCTGAGCGAGTTGGTCCATGGAATCGTAGCTGTTGATACCAAAGATACTGATTTGTGAGTTTACTCTGCTTTCGGTGTGACTTGACATTGACATAAGTACGCATGCATGTACATACCTATATGCATATGCACGTGGGCGTTATGCAGTGCATACATGGTTTTGCTGTAACTATTTGAGATGTACGTATGTGTGTATGCCCATCCAGTCCATATCAAGTATTGTTGTAAACGCTTCACTTGCAGTACAGTGGATCCTGTATAGCTCAGCTGTATCCCATTCGCTCTATGGTTTTGATTATCCTATTTTCTGTTCACAGAATGTGGACAGAAAATAGAATACTCAATGACAGTTGTCAGATTTTGCAAGTAATCCTTGCTATACTCCGACTATAGTCACACCTGGTGTATTCAACACTGGTTGTTTGAGTACTTCTTTTATTCAACCCTCAACCCTTTGTTGTGAATCCACATCAACAAGTTGTGTACAATTGTGCCCTATCTTATCATCACATGGCATGTTGCATGATTGCGTAAGAGCTGCCAGTGTTTTGGGTTGTGAGATAGCACCTGAGACCAGTTCCCCAGATCATGCGTCTACAAGGATAATGTGAATCACTGTCCCATTTTGTATTCTAAAGTTACTATTTCTTTTTTCTATGTACTACGTATGTATGTACACAGTACATGTTTTATTATCATAATAAAAGCTATTGTTTGTTTGGTGTTGTTTGTGTACTACTGTACGTATCTAACAGCGTATGCCTAAGTTATCTATGCATATGCATATCGTTAGATCCCTTTAACTTATTTGCATAATTATGTATTAGTTAGATCCTGTCCAGGTGTGCTGCAGCAGAAATACAGTGCTGATTGACCGAGGGCAAAGCCTGAGGTCATCAGCACTGTATTTCAACCCAAAACAACTGGCACTGTATTTCTGCAGCACACCTGGACAGGATATACCTAATTTGTATCCTGGCAACCATTCACTGTTGACTGTTAGTGTGTACAGTCTCATCTGGAGTTGATCAGTTCCGCCCACTTGCTCTACCAATTGACATCAATTGACATAAATTAGGAAGTGTGCGTATATCAGTGACCTGTGCTACATCACAAATGTCAGCACACTTTTTCCTTTGATCCACCCATAATTTGCCCCCACACCAGGATACAAGTGCTTGCAATAGTTATGAGTTTTCTCAGTGTCTTGTGTAGCAGTTCAGAGGGAATTCCCCACTATCAGACATAGTGTCGGATTCAGCTTTGTGTCTTGTGTGCCCGTGGCTACTAAGTCCTCTTATGTATTATGTGAAACATGAATACGTACATGTGAAGGTTTGTATGTACATATGTTCCACACTACAAGTTGCTGTTGTGTATCTGCAGTTTCCTGTCCAAAGTGATCACAAGTGTCCTCATACATCATGTTGGTTGGATGCAGTCGTTCTGTGACCACATGCTCTCTGGAGGACGTGGAGTGGATGCATCACATTCTGTTAGTTTTGTGGTCTTTGCGCTGTTCAGGATACAGTGTGTTTGTACACTACGTTACCACATCCGGAGTACATGCATATGTCTGTTGTAGGCTAATTATTTAAAATGAGTTTAGAATTTGTTTAGTATGTATGTTCTGAGTTTATCCACATGATTTATCTATGAACCTTTACTGGGTTTGATGTATTGACCTGCAGTGCACGTTGTACTACAACTGTTTTGTATGTATGCAAAGTGCGTATGTACATACCTGTGGTTTTGTTTCTCATTGCACATTCTCCAGTTGTCAGCACCTGCTCACAATCCTCAAATGGACCAGTTTTGGTGAGTTGTGTTAAGTGTGTATTGACGTAAGGTTTGATGAAGAATACTGACACAGTAGAATGCAAGTACTCAAGTCATGTGGTTTGTGTGTACATCACCTTCTCTATACTATTCTAGGGACTTGTACGGTTCAATCAATGCACCAGGAAGAATCTGTCGCACTGTTGTCTGTGGCCAAACTAAGGTGGATGTGTGTCGCATTCTGTATATTCTTACATACTTCATTCGTTGCAAGGACCTGGTGAGGGAGACGACCGGTGATGTTGATTTGGATCCTTTCAACCGTCCACGATTGGGTGCTCTGTCAGTAACTGACAGTCACTTTATGCGCCACCCTTCTGAAACAAGCTACTGTGATCCTGACCAACTGTACTGCAGAGTCTGTAGTAGGAGTCTTCGTAGTGTGCACGGCAACAGCACTGGACTCTTTCAGGATGGTTGTAATGGTGGGGAATGCTCATTAGAAGACCCATCCGCCTACAGAGAAGGTGGCAGGCGCAGTTCATGTGGTATGCACGGGTATCAATACACATGTGAGGAGTGTAGCTCTCACGTCAGCTCTGACAGCGGAATGGGTGGGGTTGACCGAAATGGTCTTCATTCTAGTAGGTCAGTGGCTGTTGTGTCTGTGCAGTGGACATCTGTGATGCATTCTCCTCATGCAATGAGCAGTTTTAGTCTGTTCTGATCTCATTGGGAAGATATACACACTGGGCATCTTTATTATCCATTGATGCCTTTTAGATTATATATGTCCATGCATGCATATTATTTGCATTGATAAATGTATGTTTCTATAGTTCTAGGGTATTGAGGTCATTCTATAAGACTGCAAATGTTTCATAATAGCCACTCTTTCCCAGCCATCATTCTGGTGCCCTAGCTAAGCAATCGCCTGTCTGGAATAGGCACCAGGTTCGACTCAAGGAGTGACCTAAGTGTGTGATGTGCATGCGAACATGCATGTCAACTACTTACAAGAGTATCCCTACCTCGAGATCCATTTACTTATTTGTGAACACACATTTACTTGGTAGAAAATGATGCATTTTTCTGCGTATGTTGTGTTCTCTCAGATCCAGTACACCTGTAGACAGTAGCAGTATCACCAGTGAACAGTCAGAAGTGTACTTCAACCCATCCTGGGATCACTTGGATCCTGAGAAGAGTCTACTTCTTACAAAGATGAGACTGACTCTGTCGCAGGATGTCAGTGTAGAAGGAGAACGGCAACACTTAGAGGACGGTGGGTATCAGTTTGAGAAGATAAAGACACATCGGTACGTACATACAGTATACATATGCATACATATGTAGCTTCGTATGCCGTACATATGTACTTATGCATTTGTATCACACTAAGCTGCAAGTTTTTTGATACACAGGTACATACGTACAAATGACATTGTGTAAATGCACATTGTATCTGCTGCAGTTACACACACACACACACACACACACACACACGCACACACACACACACACACACACACACACACACACACACACACACACACACACACACTTTCACATGCACATATGTACACATGCGTGCGTACACAATACATCAGTAAGTATTTTCTATCAGTAACCATTTTGAAGTATTGTACATATGCTTGCAAAAATGTACTGCGAGAGAATGTGTTTTTCTTGGCATTGAAGGTTCGATCCTGATCACTTTTCATTGAGGAAGCTAGATGCTATTGACCAACAGTTTGCCAACTCCTTATTTGCTGGGTATGTTTTATATGCACAAATGATTATTTGAATGTTGTATTTTGTCAAAAACGTAATGTTAATTTTTTATCCTACCGGTACCAGAAATTTAATATTAATTTTTATGTTCATTTGCAATATACCTACGTAATTATACAGTTCAGTTACTAACGTAGTTTACTTGTGTACACCATAGGATCAGTATTATATTATGCATGATTTGTTACTTGTTAAATATGTATATTGTGTACGTACACATGTGTATGTACATTGTAAGTGATATAAATGTATGGTTATTCAGCTTTACATGGACTTAGGTCACTAATCCATGTCCTGTATTGTAGAACTGTGTTTTGTACGGACGCGCGCGCGCGTGTGTGTGTGTGCACGTGTGTGTGATGTGTGTATGATTGCACTGGTGTACTCTTGTACACAATATCTTGATCGCTAGTGCTAGCATAATAAGGATCATTGCAATGATTACCACAACATGTAGTTTATGATCAGTTGTTTTGCGTTTACAAGGACACAACACAAGTATGTACATACGTACGTACCTTGTTGCTCATTCATTAATGGCTGTGTGTAATTGTCATCCTTAGCATGTACATACGTAGCTTGCAGTTTTATGCATGAGCCCACTTACATCATGTGTGGTGTATTTTGCTGACTCTCAATTGTTTACTTTTGTAGGTATTCAGAAAGTTATTTGTCAGATTTTGTGCTCCATGGCACCAAAGAGCGTGCTGATGATTTCAGAATGAACCTCATCAGTGATTTGGAGGCAGTTCTGGACTGTGCGGACGATACTGGAAGAGCTAACACAGCAATGTGTATACTGGCAGATACTTCAACATGGTGTGTGTGAGTGTATATGTGTGGGTGCATGTAAACATACGTATGTGTCTACTGCATGCATACTTTTGTATGTTTTGTACCAGAGTACATGTTTGTGTATGTATGTATGTACGTATGTATGTGTGCTTGTGTGTTATCATGTCATATTTTACCCCCCTAAGAGAAGTATGGAGGGGGGGGGGGGGGTAAGGGGCATTTAACTGTAAGTTTAGGCCTCATAAGGCCAGTATTGTGTGTGTGTGGGAGGGAGGGGGGGGGGGGGGGGGGGCAAATTGACATGACAGTCTTCACTGTGGTTTTGTCTGTCTGAGGTGAAACTTTCATTATTATTTGCACACCTACTGTAGGTTGTGTGAACTGGTGACTGTATGGAAGCTGAACAGCACTTGTGACATGGTGGAGTATCGCTGCTCCCCAACTCCCCAACAGCCTGCAGCTTGTGTCAAGAAGGTCTTGAACTCAATGAAAACCCTTCATGACTTGGGCACACCTCCTGAGTTTGTAAGTATCGCATGCAGTGTCAGATCAGTCCTGTCTACCATTATGTATGTAGATTTATATTGTATGCTAGCACAGCACTATATTGAAAGAGATTGAGCTGTTCACTTTGTGTATAAATGTTTGTATGTACCAGGGTGGTCACCAGAAAAATTAAAGAGGGTGGCATTCACGTAAGCTAGTAGTAGGCTAGTGCACAGCTGTCTTTATCCTGGTTCACTTCTGTATTGTTTAGCATTGAGTTACTCCTCTGCATTTGTAAAAGTCTTGTGAAGTGGGAAATTTGCTCAAAATATATGATATACACAGTGCCAGTATTATGAACCTAATCTATCCACTCAGTGTCTAAACAAAGAAGGAATGACTCTACTCATGGTAGATAAATGATCTAAACAAAAATTTAAGGAGGGTGGCCCGCCCTGCTTAGAAGGGCTGGCGAGAACACTGTGTACATCACAACATATGTACGTACATGTGTTGTGATTTTATCGCTGTCAATCTCACTTTTGCCAAGTGTCTTAATGATAAGCACAATCAAGGCCTTCTTTTTCTGCATACTGTTTGTCAACCAATCTAAGTGTTGGTAGGATAGGTAGACTGCTGATGTGTTCTCTCTCTCCTTTGTTACATTGTTGATGTGTTCTCTCTCTCCTTTGTTACATTGCATCTTATTCTGTTATCAGTGCATTCTTCAGTTGGAAAACATGTTGAAGGACATTTGTCATAAAGGAGAGGTTAGTTTTGTGTTCTTTGGAATGTGTACTGTGCTGTGCTAAATTTCCATTAATTTTGCAGATGAACTTGAAATGGTGAAATTTGTGCTCCATGAAAAGATTGGCAATATGCACTGTTTTAATAGAGTTTAATACTATTACAATAGCTAGCATTTATTCCTAAATATAGCTCTCCTACGCTTCAAGGAATGTAGTTTAGCTTATCAGAGGGACTATAATAACTTCCTTCGTACAAGTAAAATGGCAGTTACCTCTAATCACTTCCAGTAAGCACTTACGACGGGATTTGCAAACTCTCAAAAATTTGGCATCCATGAAAATTTTGCCCTATACAGTACTTCTTTGCATGTATGTAAACTTTATGTTTAGTGCATATGTGCTTGTAAGCATACACATGCATGCACATGCACACACACGCGCGCACACGCACACACACTCACACGTACGCACGCACGCACACACTCGCACGCATGCATGCACGCATGCACACGCACACACACACACATACACATACATGCACACTTTATGTGCAACCAAACACTTGTGTTCTGCTTTTAATTTGTATAGCAGTATTACTATATTCTTCCTAATAATTCATCACCCCTAGTACACCAAAAATTTAATCAGGTATCAGGTGTCAGGTATCATAATTTAACACATCTTGCTATGAAATTAGAATTAGAAATTAGAATAGGATTGACTGAAATGGTTAACCCTGATGAAAATATAGAATTTTCAGATGAAATTTAGAATATTGTATATGACAAAACGTTAGAATATTATTTCTAACCCCAGAAGTCCAGCTTTAGTGATGGCCAAATATACCATTTCGACCCTCTCGTTTTCTTTGACACACTATAATACACAGGCCTGCTGAGTGAATGTAGTCACTTCTTTCTTCCTTTCATAGACAATAAATAACGTTCCTACGTAGATGTAACCATGTACACAAAAGGCAGAAGTCAGAAATAATGGCAGAAATAAGCGCTCCTAGTGCACAATGCCTCGAAACTACTCTTTTGCTGTTACTCTTTATGGGGCCACTAAAATTCAGCAAAGAAAGCCGAATTGAGCGCAAGTGGTGTATTATGGAGTACGGTAGTACTCCATATGTAGGATTGACATGGAAAAACATGACCGCCATATATATGTACTGTATATTTTTGGCACATGCTGGATGTAGGAATTTGCACAGTGTGCACTCAGTCCAACTAAACTCTGTCTAGCCCTATACCTGTCTAGCCTCATGTATGTGTAGCCCTATGCTCGTCTAGCCCTATGCCTGTCTTGCCCTTTGCCCGCCTAGCCCTGTACCGGTTTTGTAACTTGCCCTTGTTCTAAGTGTTTTTGGAGGATCCTTTTTTGATAATGTTTTTTTGCACGGTCCTGTGTCGATCCTACATCCTTGTACCATTTTAAATGGTTTTTATAAACCCTTATATCTCCTTCTTTAAAGACAAAGAGAATTTACATTTGTTTGTGGTGGTGAGACTCTGTGTCTAAAAGAATGAAAATACACCCGTTATATGTGATAGTCGTGAGCGAATTCCCTGTCCTGCTGGGAAGATGACAAATAAAAATAGACCATTTCCGATACCTGATGAATACGTATTCGAGTCGCATGGTGGAAGTTGGAATGGCTACAAGTTTGACAGGGTTACAATGCAAATGAACCAAAGAATAGGCCTGCCGAAAGTTAGGGGTGACAAACTTTTAGAGAGAATATGTATGTACAAATGTGTAGATATTGTTAAACTGTAATTGCTCAGCCCATATATACAATATGTGTTTGTGCATATCTTTAGCTTGTTGCACAATTCATTGCTGAGAACTCCAAGAAGAGCCTAAGTGATCTACTGCAAGATATGAATAGCACATTTTGGTATGTACAGTGCGTGTGTGTGTATGTATGTGTGTGTGTGTGTGTGTGTGTGTGTGTGTGTGTGTGTGTGTGTGTGTGTGTGTGTGTGTGTATGTGTGTACAGTATGTGAAACATGTACAGTTTTGCATATATACCCAGTGGTAGAAATAGCATTTGACCTTTGCTAGGACAAATGGCTGACCCAGTAGTATATTGATAGGACGTTTTGAATATTGGTCAGCCATTTGTACTCATCACATGGTTCGGTGTTAGAGATTCCATTGTGCACATTGCAAAATCAAACACCGAACCATGTGGGATTGACACAAGGATTTGTAGCTTGACTGTAATAGCCCAGTATTGGAGGCTCAGGTCTCAGTTTCAATAGTTATGAGGATTATACAGAGAAGTGCTGGTCAGCCAAATGGCTGACCCAACTTGATTTTGGTCAGCCATATTCATGTTTTGCTCGAAAAATGGCAGATGGCAGACTGCTATTTCTAGCCCTGTATACCTGTCATATGCATTGGTGTGTGCTGTTTGCCAATTTTTGATGTGCACAATTTCCTTGGATATAGAAGTATTCTCTCAAGAATAATTTACATTGATCGTGCTCATATGCTACATATGCTACATATGCTACATATGCTACATATGCTACGTATGCTACATATGCTACGTATGCTACATATGCTACATATGCTACGTAAGCTACATATGCTACATATGCTACATATGCTACATATGCTACGTATGTTACGTATGCTACATATGCTACATATGCTACGTATGTTACGTATGCTACATATGCTACGTATGCTACGTATGCTACATATGCTACGTATGCTACATATGTTACATATGCTACGTATGCTACATATGCTACATATGCTACATATGCTACATATGCTACATATGCTACGTATGCTACGTATGCTACATATGCTACATATGCTACGTACGTATGCTACATATGCTACATATGCTACGTATGCTACATATGCTACGTATGCTACATATGCTACATATGCTACGTAAGCTACATATGCTACATATGCTACATATGCTACATATGCTACGTATGTTACGTATGCTACATATGCTACATATGCTACGTATGTTACGTATGCTACATATGCTACGTATGCTACGTATGCTACATATGCTACGTATGCTACATATGTTACATATGCTACGTATGCTACATATGCTACATATGCTACATATGCTACATATGCTACGTATGCTACGTATGCTACATATGCTACATATGCTACGTACGTATGCTACATATGCTACATATGCTACGTATGCTACATATGCTATGTATGCTACATATGCTATGTATGCTACATATGCTACATATGCTACGTATGCTACGTATGCTACATATGCTACATATGCTACATATGCTACGTATGCTACATATGCTACATATGCTACATATGCTACGTATGCTACGTATGCTACATATGCTACATATGCTACGTACGTATGCTACATATGCTACATATGCTACGTATGCTACATATGCTATGTATGCTACATATGCTATGTATGCTACATATGCTACATATGCTACGTATGCTACGTATGCTACATATGCTACATATGCTACATATGCTACGTATGCTACATATGCTACATATGCTACATATGCTACGTATGCTACGTATGCTACATATGCTACATATGCTACGTACGTATGCTACATATGCTACATATGCTACGTATGCTACATATGCTATGTATGCTACATATGCTATGTATGCTACATATGCTACATATGCTACGTATGCTACGTATGCTACATATGCTACATATGCTACATATGCTACGTATGCTACATATGCTACATATGCTACATATGCTACATATGCTACATATGCTACATATGCTACATATGCTACATATGGGAGAATTGGAAGTATGCTGATGTACATACTTTTCTGTCTAAATTTTCCATAACACATTTTCCCATTTCATTTCAGCAGTTAGTGAAATATATTGAACTTTCTCTTCTCCTTTGTGTGTTGCTGCACTGTCTTTAGTGTTTGCTGTATACACCCGTAGCAAATTGTGTATCTTGTTCGTTGGTCTTCCGGCTGTTTTTCATTCCCTACTTTGTACGTGAATATTGGAAAGGTTACTTCATCTAACTACATATAGTTCTATGATATTTGGTTTAAGAAGTTATTTTCAGTCGTTTGGACTCAGATGAGATCCTCCAATTCACCTACTCTTGTTCTTGTTCACTGCAGAGTAGGCTAATTGTTTCACTTCTTATAAAGCTAGAGATCACTTGTTCTGTTGCTACCTTATCTTTGATGAATTGATGGGTTTGCATTGATTCTGGTTATCATCATACATATGTTGGCTGCTGGTAGTGTGTGCAATGCTCATGCTCAATGGATGTATTGTTTGCTATAACTGCTATTGTTGCCTGCTCAGAACTACATGATGTGCATTCATCTGATCATTGTCTTGCATGTGTTAGATGAATACTGTGAACCTGTCCAAGCGGTCACCTCTGCTGATCAGCTCTCTGTTTCATTGGTAACAAACCTCCTGTATAGACCCAACACCTTAACTAATACGTGTATGTCATTTTTAAAATGGTCAAGAAAGTACTCTTATGACATTGAGCCTGAAGTGCTTGTGCAGTCTTCTTGGGTGGAAACAAGACTGTAGAACAAGCCAGACACTTTGGCAATATCATTTGACAATGTGCAGACTACATACTGTGCTTCAGTGTGCTGCCCTGTACAATATTTGAAGCTTGAGACAATGTATTCAGTGAAATGTGTACAAATAGTGTTTGTAGTATGTGACCATTGATAGTGTGGCTTTCTGTGTCAATCAGCTGGGAGATTTCTGTCCCAATTAAGGCTGACTCAACAGTGAGGTCCAATATTGTTTATGTTGCCATGAAGTGTATTGCTGTAGTCAGTGTACTTCCTCAACTATCTGCTACCCTTTCTCACTTGTAGCATCAATAGATCTGATCGAGAGCTTATGTTGGCCATAGCCTCAGCACAAGACAGAACTATAGAACAACTCTTGACTTCCGAAGTAAATGAAATTTGCTACATTTAAATAGATTTTCATCTGGTCAATCATGAATTGCTTGTTTTCATGTGCACAAAGTATTAGAGCACTGCAATTTTATTTATTTATTCTCTCACTTTTCAAAATTCAATCAGAAACATTTCTAATTTATGTTGGGCTATGTTATATTTTATATACTAACAAGACTGCCAGCTAGATGCATGTATTTCTTATATAATTATTGATTCTTGTCAAGAGAATCAATGACAACTTAAATCATTGAACTTGGCATCTTTCAAGCATGCATGTGCATGCAGTTAAATTACCACAAGTTCCATTAGCCTATCATATGCAGCTATAGATGTAGTATATTGAGATCATGTTTTATAACTAGCCGCTTATATATTCGTATACATAATGTATGTATAATATATATGTATTATAAAAGTACACAAAAATTATTATGCAATTACATAATATATATGGTTCTTCTGTACAGTATGATCCACTATAGTGAAATCAAAAATATACGTACATTCTGGTAATTGATCATTGATTCGATCAGCTGCAGTCCGGTCCAAGGAGCATTAAATTTTAATTTGGACGCATGATCATGCATACATGCAGATTTGAGATTGCATGACCAGAGCATCCATCATGTGCATGCTTAAAGCCTATAGCTATATACAGCCTGCCATGCAGCCACTTCAAAGGCTGGAGTGTATACATGTATATAGAATAGCAATGATAGACTTCTACTTCACTCCCAAAACCAAGATCAATACTCAGCTAGTGTCAAAGCAGAGGAGGGATCGACATGCTCTGTCAATAATATTATATGGAAAGCATGCATGCATGCAGGTTGGTATATAAGATCCCATGGCCATGCAGTGAATGCTATCAAAGGAGTGCTTTTCACATATATGCATGATAATATTATTATGAATGTGAAAAGCAGCTAGGGAGGGAGATTTGATTCGATCTCACCTTGCATAAGCAGTGACTTTAGCTAGCTGCTAATACCGTATAGCCGGAAAGGTTGGCGGGAAGAAAATTTGGCGAATTGTGCCCAAATTAAACATTGGCGGTTTTTACTTTGGCGATTACCTCCAGGAACACAATAATTATATTCATAATCTATGAATAATAAGATGGCTGCAGTAGCATGGGTGCACTGTGGCCTTGGGGAAATTTGAAGATTGAAAAGAGTGTGCACTGCTCGTTCGTTATTGCCGTCATTGTACCATCGACAACAGAGTATTGGGGCACTTCCCCGCCTAAAATCAGCAGGTTACTCCTTGTTTCTTCATAGATAGTCTATGGTTACGTATACAGTGTAAAATATTTGGTTTCTTCAGCGAAATATTTGGCGGATTATACTTTGGCGGTGGACACAGAAATCGCCAATTCGCCAAAGTAAATTCCCCGCCAACCTTTCCGGCTATACGGTATTATACTAAATCTGGATTCAGATTACAACAGCTTTAATTTGGTAGGAAAACAGCAGCCACTTGGTGGTATACTGGCCATGCACTCAGAATGTGTACCCTCTTGAATTCATATTACATAATCATTAAGTATTGATCAGTTTTTGTTAATTCTTATGATAATCCCCAAAAATTTGAAGCTGCCTGTAAAGGTGGAGAGTCACTTGGAACTTTCAGACAATAATATTGTATCATCTCAAGTGCAGGTCATTACATGGTGGAATACTCAAGAGTGCATTACTTTCTTATTTCTTATTTTCTTATTTAAACTGGGTCAGCCATTAGCCAGAGGCTACACCTAAGGCCTCCAGTATCCGACACACCCACCCACCCACCCACAAATCAAATTAATAAATAGAATTCAAAGTTAATAGTACTAGTTTGGTGGCTGCAGTAGGTCATATTCTCTCTCATCCATTCCCAAGTTGGTGGCAGGGGGATGCAGGCCCCGGCCGGGGAAAGAAACCAAATGGCACACAGCTGGAATGGTGCCCTCTTCTCACAGCTTGGTTTTCAGTGCTAACCTACTGAGCCACCAGCACCCCCCCCCATTACAACCCTAAGAAATAGCTAGGAGTAAATTAAATGGAGGAGATGATATAGCCCTTCACTCTCTTATACCTTGTATGTACCCACACATGTGGATCGTTGATTGACAGTCAATATGTGTGTAGTATATCTGTCAATCCAGTGGGGTCATACATCAAGGAGTAATCATGCAGGACGTGACAACGGCAACAACAACAATTTCATTATAATTAAAACAGTTGAATATGCTTGTGGTCGACCAAACTGAAGACTGGCCGACTCTACAGCACTCACTATAGACATGGCGCTATACATGCATAACATTATATGATGTAACACAATGTGCTATTGTGCATGTAGGTTATATTATAGTCAAAAAATTACTAACAGCCAAGTTCCGGACACAAGTGTGACAGATGTGCAGATGCACATATATGCATACTACCAAAGTACTCCAGTGCATGCACACCCAGTACTGGTTATATATCAGGTATACACACTGTCTACACATACTACAGTACACACTGCCTACACACACTACGAACAGTACACACACTACAGCACATACTGTCTACACACACTACAGTATATACACACAGTCTACACACTACAGTACATACGGTCTACATACACTACAGTACACAAAGTCTACACACTATATACAGTACATACAGTCTACACACTACAGTACACACTGTCTACACACTGCAGTACACACAGTCTACACACTACAGTACACACTGTCTGCACACTACAGTACACACTGTCTGCACACTACAATACACACTGTCTACACACACTGCAGTACACACAGTCTGCACACTACAGTACACACTGTCTACACACTGCAGTACACACAGTCTGCACACTACAGTACACACCGTCTACACACACTACAGTACACACAGTCTACACACTGCAGTACACACAGTCTGCACACTACAGTACACACTGTCTACACACTCTACAGTACAAGCTGTCTACACACACTACAGTACACACACTGTGTAAATACTATGTACAGTAAACATTATGTACACACACAGTACACAGTATTATTGTGTAAACACTACATTATGCTGCAGGGTACAGGGTGTAGTTTACAGGGTACCTTGGATAGTAGCTGTGCTGGCGTTTTGCCTGTTTAAACAAGCTTGCCTAACCTAGCCTATAAGGCTATGCACTGTACACACACAGTATGCATTATATGTGTGCACGCCCACTGCACTGCAGATTCAATGTTCAGACATAATATAACATTGACAAGGAAAATCCAAAACCGCTGGATGATATTACACAGACATTCTTCATTTTAGATGTCTGCATGTACCATCCAGCGGTTATGGATTTTGGGAAAAACGTATGGTAAGTGTTGGGGTTGTTACTTTTAGAAAGTAATCTCGTTACATATTACATATTACTATGAAAACAGTAATGCATTACAGGTAGTAAATATTACAGATTACATTTGCTCCTGCAAACTACATCCAAGTTGTATCCCAGTGAGAATTTTAACCCTCCTGAAGGTGAACATCAACATAACCTGTAAATGATTGAATGTTAGAATCAGACTAAGGCATTCACAAAAACAAATGTAGTAAATTCCACAACCAAGACAACCTGCAGACCAGAACACGAGTAATGTGACCATCTAACTATATAGCAATTATGTGTTGTCCTTGACGACAGAAGGGCTGCTTTTACTTATAACCTTATGATTAGCTATAAACTTACTTAATTTTATAATGTTGTAATGTATTACTTTCACCACAAAGCTAATTGTAATATATATATTACTAGGCACAAGGTAGGTATTTAGTTATATTACTTAATTCATGCAATATATAGTAAAAACATTACAGTAGAACCTCGATAGTAAGAACACTGTTAATGAGTAATACCTGGTTAGGAAGTGCAAGGATATGATACCCCAGCTTATAACCCATAATACTAATCTATGGTTAGCAAGTACTACTGATAGTGAGTAGCCATTTGGAGGGTCCCCAGGTGTACTCACTAACGAGGTTTGACTGTACATAATATATTACTTCGGTTTTAGGTACCCCCAACACTGCATATGATATTATCTTATTATAATAAAGATAGGCCGATTTTTTGTTCGCAGTTCACTGACGCGCGCTTCGACTGACTGCGGACGACTGTTCACGATCGTCAACTGTAGGATCTGGAAAGAGCACGTAAGGCTCCTCTTCACTTTTACTTGCGAAATGGCGAAATTTCGAAAATAGCCCGTACAAGCCTACGAGCCGCCATATTCGGTTTACGG
>CAUJGJ010000403.1:237500-267500 GCA_963170055.1 Halisarca cf. caerulea
GTTCTAGTGCTCGAGCCAATTTAATGAAACCTTTCACACACACACACACACACACACACACACACACACACACACACACACACACACACACACACACACACACACACACACACACACACACACACCACAATGCACACTATACACCATTCCACTTGTACTTTGTTTGCGGAGTGGTACTGTCCAGCTGGGCTTGCTTATTGTACATGTCTAGATGAACAGAAAAGCTGATGAACCAGAAGACCCTGTTTCCTGAAGGTTTGTTGGTAATGGGTGCACATGACAAGCTGGGCCTGCTGGTGCTTCTATTAGACGTGGTTTGTTAGACCAGAATTGTCGATGGCTACAAATCCACAACTGTGATGGTCATAATGAAGAGTAGCTTCAGCAGCTGGCTGCTGTCCTTACCTCCTGCACTTCTCTCATCCTTCTGCTTTTTCTCCATATCCTCATGTCTCTCATTAATAGTCAACCCTCCTTCCCTGATGGTATGCCTAGGTCCACTCGATCATTCCTGTTCAGGGACAAGGCCGATCTTCTTGAGGCCACCAGCAAGCAGATCATTCCACCTGCACTTCTACTCATCAATAGAATGCTTGCCAAGATCGAGGGAGTGAGAGGACGAACAGCTTGTGTGGGATATGTACAGTGGAATCTCATGCACATGCACGCACGCGCACACACACACACGCATGCACACATGTACGCACACACACACACACACACACACACACACACACACACACACACACACACACACACACACACACACACACACACACACACACACACACACACACACACACACTTTTCGTCACTTTCATCTCCATTATTATCCACATGCAAGTGCAGTACTGAGTAATATACAATGGTAATAAAGATCAAAAGAGAAAGGAGTCAGATAACAGAATGCACTACCAACATGCCCAAGTGCTATGAGAACATGGCACAGTGGACCAAGAAAGGACCGACATTCTACTAACTCTGGGAGAGAAAGAACACATTTATTATTCATTTAAGTACAAAGCTCAAAAGCACGAAGGTTAACAGTGAAACAAATTAATTAACTAGATAGTGTTTAAACAAAGGTGACCGCAGGGTTGCTTGCTGTTACAGCTATACCAAATGGAAAAGGAGCCCATAATGGCTGCTTTGGCCAGATCCACCATGAATGACCTCCATGCCTTAAGTGGCTGATGGTTTGCACAAAAGCTATAATCTGGATAAAGGATGGAATGTCCAGAATTTCTTGTGACCCGACCTGGATGGTCATCAGTTGAGCTTGGTATGCATGGCTGGTGCACAGACACAGGAGATCCACATATCGATCCTCTTTCACTTCTGTGCATCTACAAAGTACATTGTCCTCGAAAGTTACACAGACGGTTGTCCAGATGACAATGTTGGGTCGTTCTCCAGTGGCAGCAACGTGAACTGGAAAGGTGTATTGTTGATCAGGGAGGTCAGCAAAGATCTGTGATCCTCTGATGTGAAGAGCGATGAAGGTTACGATGATTGATAGAACTGAGTCATGCCTAACATTGAACTTTCTCTGGTACAGGGCTTCCTCACTCTTCTTTGAAACATGTCTGAGGGTCTGTGTGGGAAACTGGTATGTAGGCCCTGCATTGTACTGAGACCTGGCACTTTTACCAAAGAGCCAGCTGCAGGTTGGCATTGGATGGCAAGGTGTCGATGGCAACATTATAAGCAAAACTATGTTTTTGGTCAGAGAGGGAAGAGACAGCCTTAGCCCAAGAGAAAGGTTACTGTCAGTGTGAAACAACTGTCCCCGTATCCTAAGAGCCGTCTCCAGAGTTGTGCTCTACAGATGACATGCAGAATGTTCTGCAAGAATCTGCTGTGACACCTTAGTCTTAAGGGTTGTCCTCTTGCAAGCTGTGCTGTTTGTGTGCACATCGCTGATCGCTGACAACAGATGCTGAAGAGAATTTTCTTCCTGGATGTCTTTCAATGAAGTGAACACAGTCATCTTGCGATGTACAAAAAATGATGATGTGTCTTGAGACTTGCTGCTTCTTATATAGGATTGATAGTGCAGGTAAGGCAAGTCCAACATTTTCTTTGGTAAGATAAAAGCATGAATACATGGATGTTGTTAGACATAGTAATGATATATATTTTGTTGGGGCCTTATCACACCGATACTCCTTTCACAAATCATATAACTGTACAACATTTCTCCCATCACGGGCTTCATCAGATACAAGAATGATCTACATTGAAAACATTTAGTTATTGGCTAAAGCTAATAATCCGTTGGTCACAAGAAGTGGCCAATTAGATTGGCAGATGACAGTTCACTTTATACCCTCAATATTATATAAAGTTCCCCTGTCTCACTCCGTTGGTACACCAAGTCCAGGTTGTAGGTCATGTGTCTTCTGATGTGGATACCTTCTTTAATCTTCCTTTCCTTCCACTTCTCCCTGTCAATCACTTTTGACCTGTCCCAGTTTATTCTGTAGCTCAGCACATCTGCATGGTTCACAGCTGTTTGTGCTCTGTATATAATATCCTTGTCTTCGAAAGTCTTCCTGTTTCTCCGACGCAAACCTCACTGCAATCCCCGCATAGTATCCTATATACAATCCCCTTGTCTTTATTCTACTGCTGATCTTTCACTCGCGTATGTCGTCAAGATGCTCCTCAGAGTGTTGTGTTGTTGAAAAACTGGGTATAATCCAAACTTCTGGCAGATGTTCCCTACTTGGTGTATATATATTTCTGGGCTGATCGGCAGCTCTCCCCTCTTCGCCTGATCCCCTCTCTTCTTCTTCTGTAGTGGGCTTATTCCTCGTTTAGTGCTGTTCAAATCATTCTGATTGGGTAGACATTCTTCATGAATACATTCCTCAGGTGTTTAACTTCCCCCCTCATGTGGTTGTCATATCACAAATCTTCTCTGCTCTAGCTTTCAGGCATTCTCCCAGCTTTGTCTTTGAATGGTGGCTGCATGGAAGTATAATGAAATGTATTGGACTGTGTGTGTGTTCTTCCTGAAGACAGTGGTAGATAGACCATCTCTTCCCTAGCAAATCAAGGAACGACCATTGGCCATTCTCTTCCGGCTCCACCATAGAAGATATGCTTGGTCTATATAAGGGAGTTCAACATTGAAGGATTCAGGAGCACGTCTTTTACAGCTTTCCATAAGACAATGGTGTCATCTACATATCTTAGCCATGTTTCTGGTTTCACTGGGAACATACTGATGGCCAGTTCTTCAAAATGCTCATGAAGATGTTGGCAATGACTGGAGACAACGGGTTCCCCATAGTCACCTGAGTCTTTCACATACAATTTGGTGATTTACACAAGCAAGCTAGGGGTGACATGATGGTTGTTAACCTTGGCTAGATGGTAGGTGGCCAAAGCCAATGCTTGAGACTGAGTCTGAGTGGGTTTTTCCAGGTTGGGATTTTTCGGTAGTCCATACATTTGTGGGGTGCTAGCGCTGCAGAAGGAGGATCTTAAATGATCATATGTTTCCTTGTCAATCTCATCTTGAGTCTACAGTTCCTTTAGCTTAAGCTTCTTATTCGCTTCTTTCTCCAGCTTGGGTGTTGGGTCTCCCCTCCGGGTTCTGTAGCTTCCTTCATCTAGTAGGACTTGTATCTTCCTCTGGTAGTCTATTGATCCTGTCAAATGCAGCTCTCATGATACAGCAACAATACAGTCATGGTATACTACTTGTATATAGTACTATGAACAACCAGTACAAAAGTAACATGTATGATGTGAATCAGATGCGTCTTGCAAATTATGTACAGCAAGTCATTGTGTGATGACTTGCTGTTCCCTATTAAAATGTACTGTAAGTACATTTTAATAGGGAAAGATGGAAACATGCAATCAGTTGAATACATACTTAACTAGTTGAATTATGCAAAAATACCTCTTCAAGGAATATTACAGATATAGGAATAAGAATTTTAAATCACTTTTATTCACAGAATATATAAATCATACTGCCTATAAGAATAGCATTGGTAACTAAAGTTTATCCAAGTCAGTTATATCTGTAACTGCAATAAAACATCAATGACATTGCTTGCTATCTCTTAAAATTCCCATTTGAAACATGTTTTGAACTTCACTGTGTATATTTATAGTAGGGTCTGGCTACATGATACTAATCTCAAAGAGAGATCCAGTCTAGTGTGTTAGATCGCCTTTAGTTATTCTTTTGTAGCTGCGATCAGTGAAGCTCTTCAATCAGTCTATCTGCTGTTTGAAACCCCCACTAATCCACTTGGAATATCCTTGTGTCGCGAAGGAACACATGACTAACACGCACATACAATTCTGTTACTTTTGTACAAATTCTTTGTAAACCACAAACGCCCATCAATTTCCGCAAAGTGGACCTGCCATACATGTACCCGAGTGCAAGTCACTCATACCGACTATTCTCAGGGTAAGGGTAGTCTACTCATATACTGAACAAGAAAAGGCACTGTATATCAGTTTTGTGCTGTGCTCTATTTAATACAGATAATTATTGCCTATATAATCCAAAACTATTTCCAAAGAAGCCAGACTGAGTATATTTCTGAAATTTCTCTCAGACCTTGATGTTTCACATTCCTAGCACTTGATTCTTTGTATGATGAACTGGGCAAGTTAATTTGATGACCTTGCAATAGGATGTTACCACACTTCCAAGCAGTTGCATAAGAACTTTATACATGTCTCAAAATTCGCATATTTACTGTACATAAATTCTTATCATCACACATACATTCCTGACCAGTACAATGTTTGAATCCCTCAATGTATTAATTTTTGTCATTTCTCATGAGTCTTTGTTATGGTAATCGTTGCTGCACTTTATTGTTGTCTCTACTTGGAACAGAACACAAATGATGCCATTTACAATTTTGTCTGCTATCATTGCAACTGTTGCTGGTGTTCATCTCTCTGATGCCAGCGATGACTACATTGAAACAGAATTCTTTGAAGTTGGGATGACAGCTACAGCCATCTACACTGCTCCTGGTAATGGTCGTACTACCATCAACCTGGAAGATGCCAATGGAGGTGTGGTGCTCACCATGGACTACAGGTTTGAATGGGGAGGAAACCCCAGAACAGGACATACAACCTTGGGAGGACATTTTGGCTCTCAACTCAAAGCCATCCAATGGAGTTTGGGGTCCTGAACAACATGTCAATGACTTCTACTTCACTCCAGGAACCAAGATGATTCTCAGTGCCAAAGCACAGAATACACACTTTGCTATCTCTGTCAATGGAAAACAGGTTGCCACCTATCGTTACAGGCTCCCAGTGAATTCTTTGAAAAGAGAGGTCTATAGATCACAAGGGGATTCCGTTCTACACGTTTTAAGCATTGACTTCAACTAGTTGCTCATAGAATGTGGATTCTTTGAGATTATTGCAAACATTATAGCTTCTGGTACTTAAACTAGCAACAGCTGTTAGATGATTCCTGCCCATGAACTCAGAACATGTAACCTCTCGAAATCAAAGTTAATTCTTAACTATTTAGGATTATAATATTATCCAGTTCTTGCTAATATTCATGTGATATTCTCCAATTGAGCACATATGCACAAAATTATATATTTAAAAATAATCTATGTCCTCATCGAGGCCAATTAGGGGCATTGCTGCAGTGTTTCAGTTTGGAGAGTATTTTGATAATTATAATGGCACCTATATTATATAGAAGGAAGTGTGTGCTGAACAAGTGCTCTCAGAGGGGGAAGCAATTCTGTATGACTTCCAATAATTGAGGTGTCTTTGGTGGAGGAAGGAAGACAAAGTAATGCCAGCCACTGTGTCAGGGTACAGACCAATCATCAATGTCCACATACCAATAGGAAGTGAGTGCTTGTTTGCAGGTAGTAGAACACCAACCATGCACAAAATAGATACATACAATTTATCTTTCATATGCGTACACATGCACACACACTGTACACACTTACACGTATGCATACACACAATATATATACGGAAGATTGCACATAGACACATGCATGCGCACGCGTATGCACACACGCACACACACACACATGCACAGTTTGGTAAATTGAAACCACTATGTGAGTAGTACTAATCATGTATGTAGACAGAAGAATAATTATTATATATGAACATGTTGACTAGAATTTCTCACACACAACACATCTGAAACACCTTTCATTTTATAACAATGGCCTTGGTCAGGGTCAGGGTATCATTATTTAGACTGGGGAATATTTAGCCACAGGCTATGTCAAGTGGCAGGATCCACAAATTTCCAGCAAACCTAAGAGATATCAAATGTTCCCACTTCTAATCCACTAAAATAATTGTTTGTTTTTTACAAGCTCACCTAGCAAATTGCGTCTTAAAAGAGAAGGATATCTTTCAATTGATGCAGTTCAGTAACAGATCTGGAGGGCAGGGGGCCTGTGCCCCCTTCAATCAAGCATTCAAGTATTTCAGACCAATTAAGGCTATAGTAAAGTACAACTATAATGTACTTGCCTTAGGGCAAATAGATTTATAGATAACATTATGATCCAAAAAGAATGCTTTTAGATGGCAAAATAGCCTTTGCTGGTCTACACTGATTCTCCTGCCAAAGAGAAACGCATTTTAATTCAATCCACTCACAATCACGATACGATGGGCTGTCATTTTCATGTTATTATCAAAAGTAGAGCAAACGCTATGTGCGCAAATGTAGTGAACAATGTGGAAAGTGATATCAAAAGTCACTATAATTGATAGTCCAAAGCATTAGATATTGATTAATAATAATGTATGAAGCATATATGACAAGGAAACCTTGAGTCCCCCCTCCCCACCCCTTCCCCCTCCCCACCCCCCACCCCCCAAGATCTTTCCTAGGTAGATTTGTCCCTGTAGCTATATAGCTTATGATGGAAAGCTTTGATGCAGAATGTACCCACATTTGTAGCACAAATTTTCATTCATTGTTATGGAAGCATTGAAAGGAGGATATAAAGTAAATTGTGATTTGAAGAGCAATCCTTTGTGAAACAATGAACCATGCACCATTATTGCTCACCTTCTTGAAGACTGTTGTATTATACTATTATTATTATTATTATTATTGTTATTATTAAAGGTAACCCCATCAGCACAATAAGGCTGTTATTAACGGGGAACCAAAAAGGAAAACATTTACATCATATTCAAGAAACAGACATAATGATAAGTGCAGATAGCACAGAAATAGAGAACCATGCAAAACTGAGAAAAAGAAAAAAAGCAACATAATAGTCAACAAACGAACAGGAAATTGATGTTCTGATGGCAATCAGTGGTAAGATCCCTAAAGAAAACTGTCTTGGCTATGACGCTAAGTTTACTTCTTGTAGTGGCAAAGATTGCCTTCTTATGGGTACAATTTAGAGTGTACCTCTTTGGAAAGCTATTCATTTAGACGCTCATGTTTTATACATTATAAAAAATTATTGCTGAATAATTGTGCTGTTGTCATGGTAAAGGATGCTACATAATGATTGAAACAATCAAACACGATTGGCTAAACTACACACTGGCTGCGGTCTATTCTGCAGCACTCACTACTACACATGGCACTGCACATGGCACTGCACATGGCACTACACATGGCACTATATACACATGGCACTGCACATGGCACTGCACATGGCACTGCACATGGCACTACACATGGCACTGCACATGGCACTGCACATGGCACTGCACATGGCACTACACATGGCACTGCACATGGCACTGCACATGGCACTGCACATGGCACTACACATGGCACTACACATGGCACTACACATGGCACTACACTTGGGACTACACATGGCACTGCACATGGCACTACACTTGGGACTACACATGGCACTACAGAAGTCTTTAGTTTGGAATGACAGTTATATGATGTCATCTACACTGCTCCTGATAATGGGCCTGCTACCATCAACCTGTCAATGGAGGTGTGGTGCTCCACATGGACTACCTTGAAGCACAGGACAACCTTGGGAGGAGATTTTGGTATACAAAAAAATTATACATAATAAAAAGTAGGCAAATTTTGCTTCGCTGCTTTTAAAAGTGAGATCATTTGTAATTGTCTCTTGTACTGTTGTACTGTGTAACTGCTTCTCTTTGATGAGTTGTGGCTTGAATTGATTTTGGTTACACGTTATTAATACCTAACGTCAGGAAATTTTCGTGGTACAAAAATCTCGCAGCTAACCTCATTTTTTGATGTCATAAATTTTTGTGCTAAAAATTTCACGGTCTCTCACTATAGATTGTACAACAATATTGAAAGAGGATTTTGGGCAAGTGTACTGTATATCGTAAATCGTGTTTTGTTATTCTTCTGTAGCTCTTTCCTATCTCTAGAGTGATCATGATCAGTGAAGCGTTTCAACCAGCCTATTCTGCTGAAACCAACATTAATTGTAATCCACTTTAATACTTTTGTAGTCACGAAGGAGCACATGACTGACAGCCGCAACCCCTGTATTAGGTGTTAGTATTGTATCAAATTCCTTATAAACCACAAAATGCCCTTAAATTTCCGCAAAGTAGACATGTCATACCTGCATACAAGTCATTCATACTAACCATTCTACAGGATGGTCTACTCCTGTACTGAAGAGCACAAAAACACTATTATTATACTATTGTACACACCAATGCAATGTTATTTGAGGTAGGGGTCTGGATCATTAATTGCCTATAAAAGATCTCTGAGCAAGTCATTCATACCAGCCATTCTACAAGGTCAGGGTGGTCAACTCGTACACTGAACAACAGACAAAAGGTACTGTTTATTTTGTCTTGTGCACTTTCCTATATAAGGATAATCATTGCCTATATAATCCAAAACTGTTTCCCAAGAAGCCAAGATATTCCTGAAATTTCTCTCAGACTTTGATGTTGCACATTCCTAGCAAATGATCCTTGTGTGATGAACTGGGCAACTTTATTTGACAACATGGTAATTGGACATTACTACACTTCAGGGGCAGCGAAAGCTACTTTTCTTTAGAGGGTCAGACCACATCGGCTATAGTTACATATTTTACATATGCAATCATATACTTGGCATTCCCCTCTTCACCCTGATGTTGCGAGCAATAACGATTAAACAGTTTCTCACATGAACATGCAGGAGATATCAGTTAGTGGAAGTTATATGAAGGATATTAAAAGGATACCTCCATTTATAATTATGCATGCACAAACGCTGGCATTGGCCTCACCTTTAGTATAGTAAGACTTAGGCTGCATGTGTGAAGGCTTGACAATAAAACTTTGAAGATTATATATAAGGTCTGTTCTCGTATTCAAAAATTAGTTACTGTGCTAGCTTAGTCTAGCCTCATCAATGACTTTGGTTATTGCTAATAACAGGATATAAGCCTATATAAAAATATATTTCACAAGACATATTCTATTAGATCTGTCTACTTGGTTTTACCCCCCAGCATTTTTTTTTGCGTATACAGACCCCCTGATGCCCCAGGCCCCCCAACCCGCTGCCCCTGCACTTCCAGGCAGTTGCATAAGAGTCTTATATGAGTCTTAGAATTTGGACATTGCAGATATTACATTCTTGTCATCACACATACATTCCAGTAAAATGTTTAAATTTCAATGTATTTTGTCATTTCTTGTGAGCATTCATTATGTTAATCATTACTGTACTTCATTGTAGTCTCTACTTGAAACAGACCACAAATGACCTCATTTACAGTTTTATCTGCTATCATTGCAACTCTTGCTGGAGTTCATCTCTCTGATGCCAGTGACGACTACATTGAAACAGAATTCTTTCGTGTTGGGATGACAGCTACAGCCATCTACACAGCTCCTGGTAATGGGCGTACTACCATTAACCTGGAAGATGCCAATGGAGGTGTGGTGCTCCACATGGACTACAGGGTTGATTGGGGTAGAGACCCCAGAACAAGACAACCTTGGCAGGACATTTTGGTCCTCAACTCAAAACCATCCAATGGAGTTTGGGGTCGTGGACAATTTATCAATGACTTCTGCCTCTTTCCAGGAACCAAAATGATACTCAGTGCCAAAGCTGAGAATGGACACTTTGCTATCTCTGTCAATGGAAAACAGGTTGCCACCTATGATTACAGGCTCCCAGTGAATTCTGTGAAAAGAGTGCTCTACAGAACAGAGAGAGATTCTATTCTTCACACCTTGAGTATTGACTTTAACTAGTTACTCACAAAATCTGTATTCTGTGAGATTATTGCAAGCAGAATAACTTTTGGTGCTTAGGTTATCAACAGCCATTAGGTGATTAGTGCCCATAAACTCAGAATAAGTAACCTCTTGAAATCAAATTCAGCATTATATTTTATATCATTATTTTATTTTATATCATTTATATCATTTATTATCAAATTGAACACTATATTGCCATGTACTTGCTAATTTTCATGTGACATTCTCGAATTAATTTATCATTTTCCTGTTAGGGATAAAGGTAGACACAGTCATTGGAAATGCTAAGAATATATATCTTTGAAGTTGCCAAGCTAAATGTAAATATAAGACATTATGGTACACAAGAGTGGATATATAATCTAAAAAGAAGTTGAGGTTCATACAATCGTATTGCACAATTAAGACTAAATAAAATGGAGATATGACTTTTCATTCCTGGTCAGACTCAACCCTTCATGTAGCTTAACCCCCAAGTGCGAAAAAATCATTTTGTTTGTGTGTTCAGCTTCATGAAGACCACTCCCACCTCACATTTGTGAAGCAAAAAACGTCAAGCCATTTTCTTATTATTGTGTGTATTATTATTATTGTAACTATTGTCCTGTTAGCACACTAAATTAATGAATTGCATGGAATATTGAACTTTCTGAAGATGCATAATGTAGGCTCATGGTCAGGTGGTTTCGGAAATCAATTTTTGGAATGAGTGTGGTTGCAGGTAAAATACTATCTCACATGGCAGGAGGAGCATGCACACGACACGTAAAATGAAACAGGCAGGGTCTGTCTGGATTGAAGCTGTACACAAATAATTCCAGAAAACAAATGTATTTTGGTGTTCGGTGCTAAGGAGTGGTGTAGACAAGTGAGAATATGCCTGTTTACCATTCTTTTTCCAAGTGAATCATCCCGGGCCCCTTGGCCTATATCACAGTCTGTATATACACACATCTCACCTGTTATACGTAGTTCACATTCTTTTTGTTTTGTCTTTCAGGTGTCACCTACAGTGGTGATTGTTATTGTTAATAACAGGATATAAGCCTATAAAAAATTTATTTCACAATTGACATATTCTATTAGATCTGTCTACTTGGTTTTACCCCCCAGCATAATTTTTTGTGTATACAGACCCCCTGATGCCCCAGGCCCCCAACCCGCTGCCCCTGCACTTCCAGGCAGTTGCATAAGAGTCTGCATGATGTTGCTTATAATGCTGTGTTATATTGCAGTTTGCTCAGAGTCTTGGCTCAGGACATAAACAATGTCATTTACAATTTTATCTGCTCTGATTGTGGCCTTTGCTGGTGTTCATCTCTCTAATGCTTGGGGTGACTACATTGAAGCAGAATTCTTTCATGTTGGGATGACAGCCAGGGCCATCTACACTGCTCCTAGCTGGAAATGGTCGTACTACCATCAACCTGGAAGATGCCAATGGAGGTGTGGTGCTCCACATGGACTACAGGTTTGAGTGGGGTGGAAACCCCAGCACAGGAAAACCCTGGGAGGACATACTGATCCTAAACTCAAAGCCATCCGGTGGAAGTTGGGGTCCTGAACAACATGTCAATGACTTCTACTTCACTCCAGGAACCAAGATGATGCTCAGTGCCAAAGCAGAGGAAGGGAACTTTGCAATCTCTATCAATGGCAAACAGATTGCCACCTATGATTACAGGCTACCAGTGGATTCTGTGAAAAAAGTGATCTTCACGACAGAGGGAGATTCTGTTCTGCACACCTTGAGCATTGACTTTAACTAGTTGCTTATAAATTAAATCTGGATTCTTCAAGATTATTGCAAGCATCATAATATTAGCTTTTAGTATATACTTAGGTTAGCAAGAGCTACTGGGTGATATACTGTCCATGAACTCTGAATATGTAACCTCTTGAAGCCAAATTTCTTAATCATTTCTTGCAAATTTCATTATTATTCTGCAAAAAATTATCACATGCCTGCTTGGGATAAAGTACTATATCCTCTCTTTGAATTTATCATATGTAATGGTAAGATGTTGACATTGTGTAATGGTCACAAGTGTGTTTTGACCCTAATAGGAAGAAAACCAGGTATTCTAGTGGTGGGGCTAAATCATGAAGGAGATATGACCTAAATTCCATTTTCCTATACCTTGTACCCATCCATGTATGTGCATCGATATCCTTGACCATCGATATGCTGATCAAGGCACATTATATACTACCATAACATACTACTCTTTGTACACACTTGCACACACATGCCCACATGCACACCCACCCACACACCCACACACCCAACACCCACACCCACACCCACACACCCACACCCACACACCCACACCCACACCCACACCCACACCCACACCCAACCACACCCACACATATGCACACACACACACACACACATACACACACACACACACACACACACACCGTACACACTATATATGAATATGCATAATATACATGCAATACATTATGAATGCACACTACTATAGTATTATAGTAGAAGGGTTCTATCCGGGAAGGGGGGGGGGGGGGGGGTTCCACCCCAAACTCTCCGGTTTCCACCCAAAAACATTTTACAACTGTGGTGCAAAACTACCCTATTTAAACTAAAAACTCTTACAATACCGCTACATCATTGCACTGCAGGCCCGTAGACAAAATCTGTTGGAGGGGTTCTTTTCCCTGATACATGTGGGCATACATGCATTTGAAATTGTTTCAAACTCAAGTATATATACAACCATTGGTGTACTTATTATTGTTTTGATAGATAGAGGATTGCATGTGCTTATCAGCTAGATAACAGACACAGAATACAGTCTCTAAATTCAAAAATCTATCAAAAATCTCTAAGTTTCCTAGGAAACTTAGAGATTTTTGATAGACTTTTTTGATAGATTTTTGATAACCCCCCCTGCCTATGGGCCTGCACTGCACAGTCATGTCTTGTGTGGCAGGCATCCACTCTAACACTGCAGCCACCCCCCTCCCCCATAATAAAGGAAAATCATCCTAGATAGAACCCTGTGTAATATATAAAGTCACTGTGCATGTAGGTAAATTAAAACAGACTTATACAATGGAATATGTGTGTACATACATATGTACACCTATCTATATAGTCATAATAATATTATAAATAACTGTGTAAGTCCATAATTTGATACTGATTAAATCTCTGGACACATACACACAGTAATTTAAAAGGTGTGGTAAGGAGGGTTGTTGTTTGTATGGAGTGTGAGAGGCATAGGAATAGATATGCTTCTAGGGCTAGACAGGCATATAGGGACAGCTGGTCATAGGGCTAGAAAATTAAGTAAGTGTATATATTCATATTATTGTGTGCAGATATACTAGTGTGCAAATTACTACTACTTAAATCCTAAAAATATAATTAGATGTATGCAAAGAATAGTACTTGCAAACGGGTGCATATTTGAAATTAAAGGGAAATTAAAAGATCTATTAGAGGAGGTACCGCCCAAGGTGTGCAATATATGGTATATGCCATTAGAGCATGACCATTAATACATCAGTTTTACAACATTCCCATGCATGCAATTATACATGTGGATAGCCCAGCAGCAGGATCAACCCTACCAATCTAAAGTCAGGGTTAATGTTGCTTCCATGCAATGGCTAACTTTGAAATAGTATAAAACGTCACTTACCTGTGACCGTCATATGGCAGAACATGTCAACACAGATGGATGAACAATTCACAGCCCCCCAAACGAAAAACGTCCCAACCCTCCCAGTACAAAAGTCAATTTTTCACAAAACTATTATGGATAAGTATGGGGCCAGCAGCCAGACTTGCAGTAAATGATAAATGATAAATGATAAATGATATATAATGATAAATGTCCACCCAGACCAAAATAATTGGCTGGATCAGATTTACCGTGACAGATCGACCTGTAAATGGTGATGAAAAATGGACACTACAGACCACGGAGCATAGGCAGCTGTACTGTTATGCTGGACAAGTGATTGTGATTTACATGAATCGCATGATTTACATGAATCGCATGGGATGTCAAGTGTTTGTGCATATTTATTTTCAATTGATTCCATCAGCAAAGCAGACTTTTGCCAATATATGCTTTCCATTGAAATGATGCTTGTACTTTCATAGATATTAAGAATTCCATTTGTAGCTTTCTGCTCACTGAAACTAGTTTGAACACTTCTGCCAACTATCTTGCCACAATTACTGTCATGAATACATTCTGCACCACTGAAGAGTAGTTGATAGTTGGGGCGTACCCAGGATATTTCTCTATTGTAGCAAAACTGTGGACATTGTGCTGTGTATAGTATGCATAGAAAACTACATGCTGCTAAGTCATACAGTGTTAGCATGTCCTGTTCCATTCTTTGTAACAAAATGGCATGAGAAATTAAATCGCTTCAATTACTGAAACAGCACTGGGTATGTAGTTTGAAGCTTTAAATCAAACTTTCAGCTTGGCACAAGCTTACCAGCCTTCCGTACCTTCACTTTGGGGGTAAAGAGCGAGTATTTTGGACTGAGACAGTGGTGGGTCCATGATTTTTGAAGTAGTAGATGTAGTCTTGCCATGAGTCATAATCATATCCCTGCACACATGCAGGAAAGTTTTCCAATCATGTGTAGGGATATGACTACAGTAGACTATAGTCAGACTAGACTTCTATAATCTGGTAATTTAGAAAATATGAGCACAATGTCATAATCATGACAAATACCAGCTCCATGCATCAGATGAATGTCCGCATACAATTCTAGACAGGGGGAAGTATGTGGTATTTGTGAAGAACCAATAGCTAGGGAACCATTCTATCCTTTGGAAAATTGCCATATTTTGGTTTGCAAGAAGTTATCGATTACCACTAATGTTCTTTTGCTTGCTATGCACGTTAGTACTGGCATTGTAATGTGTGTCTATGATGCTTAGTGATGTCATAATAAAATGGCGACAGGCGGAGCGCTGGAGAGCTATTATAGTGGTTTAGAGGACTAAAACAGGATTCTAGTGAACACAAGCTAACCACCAACATAAGTTATACTAGTTTATCTCATAAATTATGCAGCTTCTAACCCAAATATTCTATATATGGCTAGATCATCTTGTGAGTGCGGCCTCAGTAGCTAGTAGTGTCCGCAGAGGCTGACTTCAAAATTTCCTCTGAGAGGGGTTCCATGGAACCCATGGAATCCCCCAGATCTGCCACTGCTAGATAATGTTTGTGATGATGTTCAGATCTTTCTCAATGATGGGTATGCCTATGATAGTGGATAAAAAGTCTATACCCAGGCCAAATGGTGAAGAATCCATTGGGATTCTTCACCATTTCGCCACAATTTAGGCATTGGACAACATTTGGGCAACAGAGATCTCCAGCCAACTCAAAACAGAGATTTCCAATTAAAGCAACGTAGTGTGGTCGGTGTCGACGTTACATACAAGACAGGCAATCATGTGACTATTCGCAGCCCCCAAACAAAAATGTCACAACCTGCCAAAACCAAAGACAAACTCCACAAACAAAAAGGTCGTCCTGAGATATGACCTAGTACTTTACATTAATGTGTTGAATGGTTATATACAATAGAGCTATTTGGCACTGCAGGCAGAAAGTGAGTTATATAATTCTCTATCATAGCCAAGTTATATGGTTGGCCTTTGGAGTGATTGTCTTTCCTAGTCTTGAAGAGCACAAACTCTGCACCAGTGATAGCTCATTCCAAGTAATAATAATAATTATTGTAATTCAAAGAGACCTGGCATGGGACTCTTCCAGCTGGGAGGCAATGTATCACTCGCGATTAAATATGCAAACTAATTTATACTTGAGAGGGAAATAAGCAACAACTGTACCCATATTATGTAAATAGTCAATTATTAACAAACACTATCCAAAATTCCCACACAGAGACTTTTAAATGGGTACCCCTGGACCCTTCACTGGTTGCGGTCCAGGGGGCATCCTTGATTAGGGAAACCATAATACAATCTTTAAATTACGTACCACAGTGGTTAATCTCCAAACTGTGACCTCATCTCACTTGTGCTAGGAAGGGATCGAACGGTTGTACTGCTTGAAAGGTGTCAAGTTTACAATGATTCAAAATTGTCACAACATGCACTGATTCTTTGGCTTGCATTCGATAATCCTGAACTGCTTATTTAGTGCTTGTTATCATTACGCTACCACATGACTAAGATATGTCTACCACCACGTGGCCTGTGAGGAAGAGGTGTCTTGAAAAGAAGGGAATGCTGTCCACCATTACAGAGGAGGATGAGTAAGAAATGAATTTAATTTTGGATGACATTGTGGAGCAAAAAGCCATGATGGAGGATACGGTGGTGGCGACCAGGTAACCCCTATGCAAAAATGCACTAGCCGTTCACTAGCTGAAGTTAATGAGCCTGATCTACGAGGATGTCATCCTTCTTAACCTTTGCACCTTCCCAGAGGAACCATTTCCCACAGGATGATCACTGGGCCAGCTAATTCTTGAGGAGATTGATTTTTTTCATTTGTAGACGGAAATAGACTACCACTGAAGTAGCCTAAGAACCATTGTACCTTGCCAGGTCATTGTGTTGTATCAATGTCTATCAGCATTCACCCTGATTGCATTGCATAATGCATCTCAATGAACAACCCTGAGTCCTAGGTAATTTCTTTTACACACATCAAATCATTTGCCATCTTCTAATTATCTGTATGATCACCATGCATGATTGTTGTAAGTTTGAATAATGAATGATGTCTCTCCCCCTATAAATCACCAGTTTTCACTCAAATCAAAGCAGTTATATTGCAGTTGTACTACAGCCTAGCTCCTTGCTGCTGATATAATATAGAGTATACCTGTACCATAATATTATGTTGCTACATTTGAATAATAATTTTATATATTATATATTATTATGCATCCGTGATTATTCCATAAAACAAAAATATGCTTACATAATATTATTGTAGTGTGCCCATTTATGTAAATACATAACTATTATAGAGCTCAGGGAATCATTGCCTATAAAAGAGCTACAAGTCGCCATTCAACAGTGTAGTCTACTGAAGAACAAAAGGTACTACATCAGATGTTACTACACATCCAGACAGTTGTATAAGAGGTTGATAGTAAGTACTGTATCTCTAATTAAATTCAGACATTTGCCAAAGCTTTTCTATTCTTTTGTTATACAATTACAGTATTTCAGTTATTCCAATAAAATTTTTACACAACAGATATAATAAGATTTTAATTATTTCTATTATTTCTACTTATATTATTTCTTTTGAGTCTTTGTTATGAATGCTGTGTTTTATTGTAGTTTCCGATTGTGTTTTATTGTAGTTTCCAATTCAAGTTGGCTCTAAAAATGTGCAAATGATGTCATTTACAAGTCTATCTGCTCTGATTGTGACCATTGTTGGTGTCCATCTCTCCAACGCATGTAAAGACTTTACAGAAGTAGAATTTTTTCAAGTTGGGATGACAGCCAGGGGTATCTATACAGCTCCAGGGGATGGTCGCACTACCATCAACGTGGAAGATGTCAATGGGGGTGTGGTGCTCCACATGGACTATAGATTTAAGTGGGGTGGAAATCCCAGCACAGGAAAACCCTGGGAGCACATTTTGGTTCTGAACACAAAACCAGATGGTGGCAGTTGGGGTGCTGAACAGCATGTCAATAACTTCTACTTCACTCCAGGAACCACGGTAGAACTCAGTGCCAAAGCAGAAGAGGGACACTTTGCTATCTCTGTCAATGGAAAACAGATTGCCATCTATGATTACAGGCTCCCAGTGGATTCTGTGAGAAAAGTGATCTTCACAACAGAGGGAGATTCTGTTCTGCTTACCTTAAGCCTTGACTATAACTAGTTGCTCATAAAATCTGGATTCTTGCAAACATAATTTAATTTTAGTTTTTTTTGTATTCAGATCAGGTTAGCAGCATTTAGTATACATAACTAGTTATTCTTCATAGACTCAAAGAACATATACCTCTTGAAATCAAATTTCTTCATCTTTGAGTATTATTCAGTTCCTATACTACTAGCTTTTGGTTGTGTTGGGTAGTTCAGTAATCCAATGGCATGCAGTGAAACATATAGAGGAACAATTAGATATTGCCTGAGCAACTGTATTAATTATACTACCTAGTCTGGCCTGCTACGACCGTCCCCTGGAACATACATATTAGTTATAGCTACTGTATAGGGTTGACAGTCGTATAGCAGGCCCGACTACTGTTCTACCATACATATTCAATGTCTACCCTAGTCTACTACATCACATGGTCAGTCACTGCATATGTCTCTAATAATGATAATGATCGATGCAGTACACAATAATACTTAGCATGGACAATTACCACGGAACATGTAACACACAGCAACGAATAAAGGAGTTCAAAGTGCACCCCAAAAACAGGAATGCAACACACTGTATGTGTACACCCATTACGTATACTCTGTAGAGTCAATGCCCTGGTTTATTATAACAGACTCATACAATAATATGCATGCATGTGAGCAAAAATACTACTAACTTACCTATCTAATCATAAATAAACACATGGGTAAGTGCCTAATGTGATACTGATTGCACCTCTGGATGGTACACTAAACTACTGACAAGCTTAAGGAAAGGCCACCAATTCATTAAACAATGTACAGTAGCTGTACCACTCTCTGTACTTGTCATAATGTTGAACAAGCTAAGGGTTGTTTATGATTGTAGCCTTGGGCTTGACGGCATAGGGATAGACACGACTATAGTTAGAAGGGTACGTATAAGGATATCGATATTGTGTATACGATTAGACTGGCATAGGAATCGACATAATATAGAGGGTTAGACAGGCATGAAGCCAGGCATGTGTGTACATTGGTGTACGTATGTATTATTATTTGCTGAAAGTTATTCAAGAAGACACATGCATGGCACTATATAGTGCATGAACATACCAACATGAATCAGGGAATCAGAATTGTGCCCATATTAGGCTATTCAACAAGTTCATGTACTGTATGGGTTGAAATATACACAGTTAATCCTCTCTAATCCACCACATGCAATTGGAAACATCAGTTTTATATACATATAATACGTAAAAGGTGGATTAGCGGGGTTGGCAGATTAACGAGGTTTGCACTCATTGCTCTTCAGAAATTCTATATACGGCAAATAAGCGGGGCTGATGGGTAATAACGGGGGGGGGGGGATTGGTGGGGCTGGTGCTATAGGGAGTAATTTAGATAGACTTCACTGTATCAGAAGTCCTAGCTTTGGGAAAC
The DNA here is from genome assembly GCA_963170055.1 of Halisarca cf. caerulea. Lineage (NCBI taxonomy): Eukaryota > Metazoa > Porifera > Demospongiae > Chondrillida > Halisarcidae > Halisarca > Halisarca cf. caerulea. The sequence goes on from CAUJGJ010000403.1 coordinate 257,052, forward strand.
CATAATGATTTTATGGAGAACAGTGATAAAACTGCACAATGTGACCTCATCTCACTTGTGCTAGGGAGGGATGGAACGGTCATACTGCTTGAAAGATGTCAAATCTTCAAATAATTCATCACAACACTGAGTTGACTGACGAAGAAGTTGAACTCCTGCATGTTCTGGCAGTCTTGTATTTACAGTTGCCAACGCATATACACATGCAGGTTCATAGCTATTACTACTTGCTTCTACTACTGAGTATATCTAGCCATGAATATTAAAAGATATAATATATACTTGCATCTGTGAGTATTTTAGAATTGAACACTATGCATAATAAATATTATCCTAATTATAGAATTATAATTGATATTATATACATAAATGCATTATAATTATTACAGGTTAGATATTGGGATCAATGCCTATAAAAGAGCTGCCAGCAAAACTTGCAGCCATTCTATGGGTGATCTATTCTCCTATACTAAAGAACAAAAGGTACAGTACTTGTATTTCAGCCTTATCTTGTGCTTTTTTCCATGTACTAGATTGTTTATAATCCAAAATTATTTCCCAAGAAGCCAAAATTATACTTCAGTTCCTGCAATTTCTCTAGTCTATGATGTTTGATATTCCTTTATAGCTCGGAGTTTCGTGATGCATTAGGTGATTTTGCTGCATGGCATTAATCATGCAGATGTACATGCCTCAGACTTTGGACGCTAATTTAATAACTGGCAATTATCCATTCTTGTGATTATAATATTATAATGCGCTTTGAACATTCCAGTAAACAATTATTTTCAATCTTTGATGTGTATGACATTCTTAGGAGTCTTTGTCAAGTTAATCATTGCTGTGTTTCATTCTATAGCTCCCACTTGGCTTATAACATAAACAATGTCATTCACAATTCTATCTGCTCTGATCGTGGCCTTTGCTGGTGTTCAACTCTCTGATGCTTGGGGTGACTACATTGAAGCAGAATTCTTTCAAGTTGGGATGACAGCTACAGCCATCTACACTGCTCCTGGTGATGGTCGTACTACCATCTACCTGAAAGATGCCAATGGAGGTGTGGTGCTCACCATGGACTACAGATTTGAGTGGGGTGGAAACCCCAGCACAGGAAAACCTTGGGAGGATATTTTGGTTCTCAACTCACAATTTCCCAATGGATATTGGGGCCCAGAACAGCATGTCAATGACTTCTACTTCACTCCAGGAACCAAGATGATACTCAGTGCCAAAGCAGAGGATGGACACTTTGCTATCTCTGTCAATGGAAAACAGGTTGCCACCTATGATTACAGGCTCCCAGTGGAGTCTGTGAAGAGACTGGAATACTCAGGGCAAGATGGAGACTCTGTTCTGCACACCTTGAGCATTGACTTTAACTAGTTACTATTATATACTAAATTTACATTATGATAATATTATATACTTTGAAATTTATATTTTACTGCAAACACAATAGCTTATATAAGGTAGAAAAACAACATTCAGAATATTATGTAACCTCTTGAAATGTTTCATATTATGCACTTTGTGATGTGCTTATTGAGTTTCTCACTATTAGCTAATGTTATGTTTGTTAAGTAATTACACAAGTGTTCTTAGGGCACAACGCAACCATGTAGTCTGGCTTCAGCGTGAAGCAAAATATGATTATTTTCATAAACCTTTCAAAAGAAATGCACAACCTTCAGCAATTTGGAATACTCTTAAGCTTGCCACATCCTCACCTTCTCCTTCTGGTGCATGGTGCATCCTTTAACACTGAACCTTTAAACGATATTGATGAATTTCCTTCTGAATTCTACTCTTAGTGATGCTTTCGATCACTCTGTCATCTGTGATCCTCTTTGCTTGATTATATATTCTTCCATTTTTCTTCAACTTTCCTAACAGCTTGGAAATGTGTATCTATCTTTCCATTACATAAAACTGGTGTTCCTATTGTCCTAGCTATCTCTCTTCTCCCTTTCACCAGTAAACTTTTTGAAAGACATGGCATTGTCCAGCAGCAACTTTCTTCGCATTTAAACCATGCAAAATGATCTTTTATTCCCGTTTCAATCTGGCTTTCGCCAAAGCCACTCTTCACAATCACTCCTTCTTTATTGCCTTGACTAATGGTAGAATTGATAACAAGAAATATGTAGGAGTATAGTGTTTTTAGATATTTCCAATTAAGGCTTTTGACACTGTCAATCATAACCTGCTTCTCTTGAAACTTTCTCACCTAGGTCTGTCTCCTCCCACAATTGCCTGGTTTAAGTCTTACCACAGTGACTCTATAACCATTGCCATCAAACATATGCGTTGCAAATATGTATTCCTCTCTTTGTTTTTCTACTAGAAAATAGTACTGGGGCTCCACAAGACTCCAGTCTAGGCCCAACCCTTTTTCTTGCTTTAATGACCTGCGCTTTGTCCTCCCTTCTAACATACAACCAATTAGTGATGATATTCAGGAACTAAACTCATGCCTCCAATTCACTCTTAATCTAGCAAATTTATTGTTACAAAGAAATGGCCTTAAACCAAGCATCTCTAAAACCAAGACCATACTGATCCACTCCACTATATAAAGAAGATCAGTGACAGATTAGCCCTCAAAGTAGAAAGTGTAGACATAGAACAGGTTCAAAAGTTCAAATTTCTTGGAGTAATGGTTAATGACACGTTAATTTGGAGTGATTACATCAAACGTGTTTGTAACAAGGTTACGTAGTCTTAGCCTCTCTTGGTTTCTCCCTCGACCTCTTCTTCTTTTCTATCTGAAATTGTACATTCTTCCTCTATTCAACTACTGTGATAATGTGTGGTCTGTTTGCACCAAACAGGATAGTCATTGGTTAGAAATGCTTTTAAAATTTGCTTGTAGAACTGTCCTTTGTAAATGTAGAGATTCTTCTTCTTCTTCTGCTTGTTAAGAATAAGGTATATCAATTCTTAGTGCTAGACAAAAAGTGCACTTGGCCAAAACCGTTTATAATTTAAGTGTTTACCTCTATAATCACCTACATGTGGAATCCCTCTAATCCAGCCCCTGAATTGGGGACTCCCCTCTAATGTATACACATACCACTGGAACCCAATATTCCACTATAATATGCTACGGTATATCTCCAACCCCTGAAATGAGGACACCTTGATATATTATCAGGACAGTGCTTTCAGGTCCCAAGGTGTCCCTTTTGTTGAATACTTATGCACCCCCTTTATTTCTTTTGCCTATTGTACTTTTCCTCTTTTCTGGGTGCCACTTACAGTAGCCTCCAGCTAAAGGTTCTCTAGGTTAAATATGAATATCCTATCCCTTAGTCCGGCTTGCTCACCCTGCTGGCACTTGTAGGGACGGTTGTGCAGACCAGACTACCTATACCCTATACCCCATAGTTACGTAGCGTACAATCATTATTACTATCATTAATATTATTACAGTGGAACCTGTGTCAGCGGTCATCTGAGATATGCGGTCACCTAGCGTAAGCCGGTCAGAAGGGGAAGTCCCGAATGAATTTGTATTGATTTGTGTGTAATGTTAACCTGTATTAACGGTCACCCTGTAATACGTTAAACAGCCACTGTATCGGGTACCAACAAAACAAAGTGTAACTATTAACAGCGGTCAGTAATGTTCTTTGCTACTGCAAAAGGTTCTTGTCAATGAGTCTTTCTATGTAGGCCAGCCGTCCATAAAACAAGTATACGCATGGGATTTCCAGGCCAAATCCAGCACCGCGGTTAACCATCTCTCCAGTTACTTCGCAGAAGCCGACACTCCCGTCTTTCCGAGAAAAAAGGAAACTGTCCAGCTGACTGCCCTTGGAACGTGTCCCACTACAGTATGTTTAGGATTATTCAGAAAGCGCATCATACCAAACTTGCACATTCATGACAGACATAGCTTCTCGATTACACTACAGTGTAGTACTGTAACAGTTTGCTGACTTCGGTTCTCTTATTAAACTAAGCCTGTAAAGGATACAGTACTAGTGCATATTAGCCATGTTGATTATATTGTATTAATTGTTACTAGTAATAATTAATTTTGATGCAAACTTTAAGCAGGCCACCCCTGTATAACAGCCAGTTAGCTGTGTCCCAAGGTGACCGTCTTATACAGGTTCCACTGTATTGTGTTAATGTATAAAATATACATTGATATTTTGACTACTACTATTACTATTACATGATTATTATTATTGTTCGTGCAAACCACACAATGATGCGCACAATGAAATTAAAATATTGTGATTATGCAATGTCAATAAGTCATGCAACCAGTGCATACAAACACATACGATCGACACAGCTATACATATATGCATCCAAGGAAGGCAAACAAACAAGCAATCAAGAAATAGTCCATCCTATTGTTCCGCAGACACTGAAGTATTACCTTTTGAACGGCAAACAACAATCGTTGATTATTATTATTATTATTCTTTGCTTTACAGCCAAAAGGAAGTACATATGAGGCAATATACTGTATGAGGCACAGGTGAGATTAAAATGGTGAGTGGCCCGTATGGTTGAAGGTGTAACATCCACATGTGATGGAGCCGATACATAGCAGGTCGAAAATATATGGCAATGCGCATGCATGCATTGCAACACTTAAAGCAATTGATATATCACGTATAAACAGTGGAAAAAATGATGGTTCGAAATCAAACGTGTCCGAGCAATTCGATAAGCGCGCCCGCCGGACAACTTTTAGGAGGTCCATTACAATTTTGGTGTGACCACACAATTGAGGCCGGGTCTATGGTGTGACAGGCCAAAAATGGCTGCCTACAAGTTCTTTTCGTCTTTGTCGAAGAACGCCTACTTTAGAATGTTTTCAAGTTCAGCGAAGGAGATTAAGAAAATTGCTGTTATAGGTAGTGGATTGATGGGGTCTGGGATAGCTCAGGTGAGTTACAATATAGGCGAGATATTAATTCCAAGCCGAATTTTGCTAAACATGAGATTTGTTTCTGAATATCGTATGGACTAGTATAAGCCAGGACAGCTCATTTTAGCTGGGTGATCGACCACTGTTTCAATAATCTTAATACTGTCTAAGTAGTTTAACTGCATGTACGTACGTCAAGGGATCAGACCCACAAGCTATGTACAGTAGTGCCACTTTTGAGAGGCCACCCTCGTGAAAGACCACATATCTTGTAAGTTTTCTATCACTAGGTTTTCAACACAGGCCTAGCCAATCCATCATTATAGCACTTTGTATAGAGTGTCCATGCTTTGACTAATCGCCTACAAGACTAGCGTGTACAACAGCTGTACAAGTCCAGCAAGAACAGCTGTACAACCAGATTCATAGCATAATTGGCGGCAGCAAATTTAGATTTTGTGGTCAAATCAGAAGACATTTGTATCTATCTACGACAATCCCTAACTTGCCTCCAAACCAGTTGGAACACCTTACACATTGAACTGGGTTGATATTTCCATCCTCCTGTACCAACAGAAAACACAGTCTACGCAATTTGTCACATACAGTGATGAGATAGAGAATGAAGTACGCTTTCTAATTGTGTGTCCAAAACTTGGTCATCTCAGAGAATCTTATTACAGTTTATGCAACATGCCAATCACCATTTCCAATGGTTTTCCAACTTCAACAAGACCTTTTGTGTCATGAAATCCAAGCAGCCTCAATCACTGCTGGCATGTGCCAAATACATGTACATACTTGTTTTTATGTTAATTGTGTAATGTATTGCAAACTTCATGATTGTCCATAAAATTTGTAGTCTTGTAAGTTTCTTTGAAGATCTTTTGTTTTTCCACGTGTACCCCAGACTTACATATTTTGTGTACCAACTTGGATGTTTGCTATGGTATGGTCTCACAAGACATGCACTGCCTGTTTAAATTTTATGCTTTTTTTCCTTCCAATAGCACTGTTTCCTTTATTGTTATGTTTTCACTCATGTTTTGATTATGCTTGTCTTATTAAAGTCCATCGTATATTTTGGCCCATGGGCCATTTTGGCCTACTATAACCTAATGCCAAATAATGTAAGACTGGTTTTGCTGGTCACAACTATAGTATGTCCCATGCATACTAACTTCCCTCTTGTGAAAGAACACCTCTTTGAGAGACCACCTCTTGAAAGCTAGACCACGTTTCACAGGTCACTACGGGTGTGAAGTGTGAATTGATAGTACTTGAAGCTGCAGTTGACGTGTCTTCCGTTTTAGAATACCGGCAAATCATGTTTTTTCCCCCAAGTGAATAATACACTTTGTTTCAGCATAGATAGTGATTGCAGCACACAACATTAGGAATTATAAGATGTGCTCACTGGAATTTATGTAAACTGGCAGCAGCAATTTGGAAGGAATTAATGTGTTCTCTGATAGTAGTTTGCTGGCAGCTTAGGTGATCTGACACGTCTGACTTCCACATACGTAATACATAGGTGCAGCTAGAAGTAAGGACACAAGTGTTTCTACCTTTGGAGATTTTTTTGGTTAAGCTAAATACAGAAGTCATTAATAATTGAACATTTTGTTAATGCTGGATTGAAAATGCATGTACGTATGGAATGCAAAATGGTTATCTGAGTTAATCAAAGGACGATTCGGAGATCAGATTTCACAGCAAATGCACTTGCTGTCTTGCATGAGCTCTTTATGCACAAACACAAGCAAGTGGTGCGATGTGTTTTCTTTAGTTATGGCCTAATCGATTCAGGATAGATCAGTGTCAATGTGCACACAACATGTTACTGGAAAGAAGTGCAGGACAGCTGCTGTTCATGTCCATGGATCATCTGCCTCATGTGACTGCATTGCATTTTGTACTTTTATGTTCAGTTTTATGTTTATAGTGTAAATAGCATGTCTAGTTAATGCTGTATGCACTTTAATTTTCACATGGCAAAACTTTCACGGATTTCAGTGATTTTCGAGTTTTATAATAATATATATTATATTATTATTATTAGGTCATAATAGGCGAAAATGGCCCTTGGACCAAATACGTATATTGAGTGGCTTAAGATAGCTAAAATTGAAATGTGTACAGAAAGAAAACATCGAATGACAAAGTTAAGGCATGGAAATGAAAGTGTATGTCTTGTGAGGCCATATTTAAATGGATAAATATAATATTGGTACAAAGCATATGTGCTTAATGAGTGAAATTTCGTAAGTCTTAATCAATTATTAAGTACACAGTAGAAAATAATGTTAATTTACAATTATAATAACATGGCAACATTACGCAACATAATTTATACTATCTGAGTACAAGCACATTTAATACTTAACCTATTATAATACTATGAAGGTCATATAATAGTGGGCGGCCGTGTTTTGCCATTGTACAAGAGCCCCAGGCTAAATTTTTGCAGGTGTTAACTCTGGCAGATGGTTTCCAATCCACGAAAACTGGGAATATAAAATTAACCATGCGAAAATTGAAACATTTACAGCATTGCTTTTGGTAAGTAACATGAGGGCTTAGAAAACAAGTCACTAATTCTGGATGTGGTGCTATTGGATTTATGGCTAAAGTCGTATTGTGTACTGTACATATTTGTATGTACTGTATACTGTGTACCTTCTGCTGTGTATGTACATACGTAGGTGGCAGCGCAGAACAGTGTCCATGCTACACTGGTGGATGTCAGTGATGAGATTCTAATGAATGCTAAGAGCAGAATTGAGACCAGTCTAAAGAGGGTTGCTAAGAAACAATTTGCAGAGAAACCACAGGTTTGTTCAGCTGTAGCTGCAGTAAATGATGAGGAATTACTTTTCTCTACGGCCTGTGCCTTGATCATGCTAGGGTAAGGCAGTCCGAAGAAGAAATATGTGTATGTGTGTATGTGTGTGTGTGTGTGTGTGTGTGTGTGTGTGTGTGTGTGTGTGTGTGTGTGTGTGTGCGTGTGTGTGTGTGTGTGTGTGTGTGTGTGTGTGTGTGCGTACGTGCGTGTGTGCGTGTGTGCGTGTATTTGTGTGTATGTGTGAGTATAGCTGTATCTATTTATGCACATTTATGTAATGTCTTTCAAGTGTTTATTATTTTAGTGGAGTGTAGTGATGTGTACATCTCAGTGGAGTGTAGTGGTGTGTACATCTCAGTGGAGTGTAGTGGTGTGTACATCTTAGTGGAGTGTAGTGGTGGGTACGTACATCTCAGTGGAGTGTAGTGGTGTGTACATCTCAGTAGAGTGTAGTGGTATGTGCATCTCAGTGGAGTGTAGTGGTGTGAACATCCGAGTGGAGTGTAGTGGTGTGTACATCTCAGTGGAGTGTAGTGGTGTGTGCATCTCAGTGGAGTGTAGTGGTGTGTACATCCGAGTGGAATGTAGTGGTGTGTGCATCACAGTAGAGTGTAGTGGTGTGTGCATCCCAGTGGAGTGTAGTGGTGTGTGCATCTCAGTGGAGTGTAGTGGTGTGTACATCCGAGTGTAGTGTAGTGGTGTTCACATCTCAGTGGAGTGTAGTGGTGTGTACAGTACATCAATTGTGGTAAAGTTAAAGGGTGTGTTTACACCCTTGTAGACACGTGGAAGTTGTGTGTAATCAACTTTGTGGTTTGTTGCTAGGAAGGAGAAGAGTTTGTGGCAAAGTCTTTAGGCTACATTGACTTCACTGTTGATCCTGAAGAAGCAGCAAAGAATTGTGAACTGGTCATTGAAGCTATTGTTGAAAATGTGAAGATCAAACAGGACTTATTTGCAAGACTGGATAAGGTCGCCCCTAGGTGTGTGTGTGTGTGTGTGTGTGTGTGTGTGTGTGTGTGTGTGTGTGTGTGTGTGGTGTGTGTGCACGCGCGCGCATGTGTGTGTGTGTGCATGAATGTTGTGTTAAGGTACGTATTTATGTGCATGTGCACAATTATTTACCAGTGATTACTACAACAACAACTCCTGCATATTCTTTTGCTCAATTTTTAGTTATTTACGTACCATATTTGTGACTTGCAAGCCATGTTCATACATATGTGCTATACAAAGATCTCCTACTCTCTCTCTTATCCAGTTCAACTATATTTGTTAGTAACACATCATCCTTGTCCATTACTGAGATCGGAAGCACAGTATCTCGGCAAGATAGGTAAGCCTTCGTTATTTCATGTGTCATTGATGACGCAGCACTCCACCCATTTGCAGTAGCATTTATGTACTACGTATGTATAGTTTTGTGATATGTTCACTAACTGTATGGTTCTTACGTACATACGTGCAATGGTAATGTGCAAGTATTATGGTGTTAATAACTTCTGATTGTGAGAACTACTTTTCGTGGGCCCCTAGGCTACAGTTTGTTTTAGCAAGGTTTGAGGTTTGGTCTTTTCCAGTGTAATTGTAGGATCGATTGAGTGTGTTTTTATGCATTTTACTAATTGTTTGTATACTTTGTGATGTTGTACTATCTCTTTAGATTTGGAGGTCTTCATTTTTTCAACCCTGTTCCTGTCATGAAGTTAGTTGAGGTTGTGAGAACAGACAAAACTTCTGAAGAAACCTTTGAAATTTTAGTGAACTTTTCGAGGGCCATACAAAAGGAGCCTGTTGCGTGTAAGGTGTGTGTATTGTGTGTGTGTGTGTGTGTGTGTGTGTGTGTGTGTGTGTGTGTGTGTGTGTGTGTGTGGCTGTCATCAGCATTGAAAGAGAAGTATTTTTCGAGATAAAGTGCACACTTTGGGGAGAAACAGGGGCTACAGCTTCGTGCACCCTCTACTGAGCATACATAAAGTTGGACATTTGAATTAACAAGATAAGATTGAAGATACTAAATGGGACATTAATTTTGTTCACCTTTCTCATCACCCATTCACACAAGTTATGTACAACTTGCTAGCAAGTGTCAGCATTCAAAGATGAAGATTTGAGGATGAATTGAGGATGAACATGAGAAGGGAATTTCTTTGTACGTAGCTCCAAACTTGTACTGTTCAACTAAAAAGCGTTTCTTTAAACTTCAGATGAGATACGTACATGGAGTATGTAATACATGTGTGTTGCATCCTTTGCAATACACTGTTAAGCCAATGGAAAATTTCATATTGTCTTATTATAATAATAATATAGTTCGCCTAGTTTTGTACCATTATTATATAATAATTATAATTATAATAATAATATTAATTTAGATGATAAAAATATGATAATAGGTATGTACAACAAATTAGACACTAAATACATAGATAATTAATATGATTGAAATACAGAAAATTAAAGTAATATATGCAGCTAAGTAAGTACTACTACCAGTAAGTACTACACAATTTACTTAACATAGAAACTTAGTAATCATTGACAAGTGGAATAGGGGAGGGCAATGAACCCATCACCGAAGCTGCATGCCTCTCTGCATAATAACAGATAGTCGCTGAATCAAAAATTGGAGAGAATTTTTGTCCCCGGCAGAAAGGCACAAGTGGTGACCCAGGTACTTCAGGAAGGCTCTTGTCAGAGGACCAAATCC
>CAUJGJ010000404.1:0-29000 GCA_963170055.1 Halisarca cf. caerulea
GCGCCAAGTTTATGCTGAGCTCCAAATTAAGTACATTTTCATCCCAATTGCCGTGGAATCATCCGGATCTTTTGGTAGAGATGCTCTCTCATTTTTTCATGATCTCAGCATGCGTACTAGACAAATAACTAAAGATCCACTGTCTTATTTGAAACTGTGTCAGCAAATCAGTGCTTGTATTCAAAGATTTAACACATCATCCATCTTAGGTTGTTGTACAGGTTGATTTCTTATTTAGCATGGCATTGTGTGTGTATGTGTGTGTTTGTGCAGTAGAGCAGGCCTTTTTTTTCCCTCCTTTTTTTTTAATATATAATAATAATAATAATAATAATAAAAAACAAACAAACAAGTAATTCGAGTTAAAAACTCGTGGGGGCTGCTGCCCCACACGCTCGAATTACTTGCAAAGCATTGGAGTGCAAGTGCACAGCTGAACATTCATTGAACATACTGTTTATTGTAACTGGATGATTGTTTTGAAAACAATTGCCATATTTGGCAATTGTTTTCAAAACAATTCCTATAACTCATTCCTGTATAAATTCATACTTCTCTATTACTATTATATAAATTCTCTATTATAAGACTTTTCTTCAAATCTATATTATATATATATATATATATATATATCGGACGAGCGTTACACACCGGAAGTCCAAATGAAAACAATATAGGAGCTGCCTGCGGCAGCCCCTAAAAATGTATATTGACATCGTTCCGGACGTTCCGGACACTTCTGGTGAAAGTAAAAACAATATAGGGCCGCCTTCCGGCGGCCCAAAAAATACTGTGTACATGTTTTCTATAATTGACTACATTATACATGGAATTATAATTTGTTGAAATACTATTACATGGTATTGTAATTTTTATTTTTGGTCCGCCAGAAGGCGGCCCTATATTGTTTTTAATTTCACCGGAAGTGTCCGGAACGTCCGGAACGATGTCAATATATATATACAGTGGGCTCTGACTTATCCGGCCTCGATTTATCCGGAAATTTGGTTTATCCGGTTCATTAGTTGGGAACCGAAATTTATGTGTACATAGGCATGGGGAATAATACAGAGTTATCCAGAACTGGGTTATCCGTATCCGACGTTACCACATGGGAACCATTTGCATTATCTCCATACGTTGTTCTACCTCGATATCCGTCAAACTCATGGCTACCAAAGTTTCTACCAAGCGTCCTAGGGTTTCGATTTCTATAAACTTGAAAAAGAAAATCTGTAGCTACAAGAAGAATCATCCTAAGGCTACACAAGAAGAAATCCGGGTTCGCATTCTTGAAGAAGATGCCGTGGAAATCGGACGAACAACCATCAGTGATATCCTTCAGGAGTCAGACAAGTGGCTTAGAGCCGATGATTCCAGTTCGACCAAAAAGTCAGAGGGACGTTTCACACAGCTTAAGGAAGCTCTTTGGATTTGGTTTGGCAACATTCGTTCGCAAAACCTTGCCATCTCAGACGATATGTTGAGGACAAAGGCCAGTGAGTTCGGAGAATCGCTAGGAATTGCAGGCCTTAGATATTCCAGTGGGTGGTTGCAGGGCTTCAAAAAGTGCCATGGAATCAAGGTACGAATCATTCATGGAGAAGCAGCCAGTGTAGATGCTGAAGTGGTTGAGAATGGGAGGCAGAAACTGAGGGAGGTCTTATAGATTGTATCTATAACATGGACGTGACTGGGTTGTTCTTTCGGTTGGAACCCAACAAAACCCTTGCTACAGTACCTGTTTCAGGCACAAAAAAATGCAAACAGCGTATAACAGTAGCTTTATGCTCCAACGCTGATGGGACAGATAAGCTACAACCGTTGGTAATTGCCAAAGCAGCCAGACCAAGGTGTTTTCCAAAAACCTTTGATGTGCAATCTGTTGTACAGTACCATCACAACACCAAGGCATGGATGACAGCAATTATTTTTACAGAGTGGCTGAAATGTCTTGAGAGGAAAATGGCTGCCAAGAAGCGTCATATTCTACTCTTGCTTGACAATGCACCAAGTCATATCCACAATGTAGAGCTAACCTATGTGCACATTGAGATGCTGCCTCCAAACACCACATCTCATATTCAGCCGATGGATGCCAGAATTATTGAAAACTTTAAGTTGCACTACAAGACCAAGCTGATGCAGCATTACATCCGAGAGGTAGATGCAAAGGGCAGCTTCGAAAGAATCAACCTAAAACAAGCTGTCTACTTAGTCAAGGATGCATGGGCAATGGTTACTGAGCAGACAATTACCAATTGTTTATTGCATGTTAGAATCATGCCATCCAGTGATCCCACACCATCTGAAGTGATGCAACTAAATTCCGTGGGGGAAGCACAGAGGGAACTATCGGAATTGGTTAGAACTGCTTCCATAGGCAATGCTTTTACCCTTGAAGAGTACCTCAACATCCAGGACGAGAGCATCACGGAAGAACCAATGACTGATGAAGATATTCTTAGAATGGTCCAAGGGGTTACACCAGCATGCCACAAGGATAGCGACAGTGAGGATGACAGTGAAGAAGGTCCACCTTCCATTCAGCCATATTCATTATCAGAAGCAATTCCCATATGTGAGCGCCTCCTTGCCACTCTAGAGAGCTGTGACGCAATATGTCTTCCGCCATCCTACCTTATCTGCCGGATGTGTTATGACGGCAAAAACAGAGCCACAACTCATCCCGCGTTGCCATAAAACTTCCGGTTATTTTTTTTTGGCGCAATGGACGAGCAAGACAAGCAGTTGCAAGAGAAGGAAATCGAACGTGATTTAACTGGAGATGTTTATCGTTATTTAACCGAAGGTGCATACCCTGGTGGAGCTACTGCCAATTCAAAGCGTGGAATCCGTTTGAAGGCCAAGAAGTTTTCAGTTAAAGACGGTGAATTGTATTATACCAATACGAAAAGAGGTCGTGGACACCACAAGGTATGCATAAGCCTCACATAATTTATATAATTAATGGAGAAGTAATATCAATTGCAAGACTCCATAATGTGCTGTAATGCTAATAGCGGCTATGCTAACTTGTTCACTGCATATGTTTTATTGGTTTCCAAAACCACAGCCAGCCAATGAAGTGAAGTATATTACCAGCAAAGCAGAAAGGCAGAAGATACTGAAAGCTTGTCACATGGAACCAACTGGTGGGCATATGGGTATCAAACATACCTTATCCCGTATTACAGATCGTTTCATGTGGCAGGGATTGCAAAAGATGTGGATCAGCTGGTAAGTCATGCAACTTAATTTGTCCAAGATATCAGGCCATTCTGAACTGCATGTTTATATTTGTAACTATTATAGGTTCGTACCTGTGATACATGCCAAAGAGGCAACAGAAAAATTACAACCATGTCGCCGGAGTTACATCCAGTACAGGTGAAGACCCCATGGTACCATATAGGTGTTGATTTCATTGGACCTATTCATGCATCCAAGCAAGGCAATCAGCTCATCTTAACACTGAGTGATTACTGTACCAAGTATGTGGATGCAGTTGCCTTGTCAACAAAATGTGCATCAGTGACTGCTGGAGCTCTATTCAAGGTACTTGCGAAAAATTTCAATATTCAATACCATCAAATTGTACGTATATACATGTGACAGTCAAGAATAGAAAGGAGGAAGTGTGTACATCAGATTCTGTGTATGTGTGTATTGTTTGTGTCTATTGTGTGTATGTGGTTTAGATCACAGCAGCCCCTGTATTGTTTTGATTCCAGCTTCAGGTGTAAGTGTGCATGCATGCGTGTGTGTGTGTGTGTGTGTGTGTATGTGTGTGTGTGTGTGTGTGTGTGTGTGTGTGTGTGTGTGTGTGTGTGTACTATACACTAAAATGACTTACCTATGCCACATGTTACAAATATCTACTGATAATAATACTAAATAACAAATTATTGTTTCTTTGTAGATATTTATTAGACTGGGGATTCCTAGAGTGATCACCACTGATCAAGGCAGTGAGTTTAGGAATGAGCTCAACAAAGAGTTGACAACCTTACTGGGAATACAGCATCGTTTAACAACGGCATACCACCCTCAGGTAATATTGCAATGTAAACTATTATATAAAACATTTTCATTCTTCATGAAACAATTAACATCCCTACCGGCATGCATGGCTGTGATGCATATTCGTCATTGCTTGTCATACTTACATCAATGCATTTACGAGTTCAGTTTCTTTCCTTGTATAGGCTAATGGGTTAGACGAGAGGTTTAACCAAACCATCCAGACCATGCTGACCAAGTTCATACAAGGAAAAAAGGATGACTGGGAGGACTTCTTGCCAACTTGTTTGTATGCATATAATACCTCACGTCATGAAAGTACAGGTTTCACCCCGTTCCAGTTGATGTTTGCAAGACCTCCTTTCTTGCCTATTGACATTGACGTTGACAAAATGTCTGCAGAAGAGGTATTGTTGCACTGGGCAGAGGCTGCTGACATGTCACCAGCAGCAGAAGAAGAGAGGTTGAAAAGGCACCACCAACTAGTGGATCTAGCTAAGGAGAAGATTACAATTGCGCAGGAGAAACAAAAGCACTATTATGACTTAAAGCATGCCACGCCTTCATCCTATAGCTCAGGTATGAGAGTCCTATTAAAAGATTTTACAAGAAAAAAGCGAAAAGGGGGAAAGTTGGATAGCCGGTGGACAGGACCATACATTGTTAGTCAGAATCTTGGGAAAGGCTTGTTCAGAATTACTGAAATTGGTGGAAGTGGTGTGTCTAAGCGGGTTCATGGGATACACTTAAAGCTCTATCACACACCTCCACCAAGCACTAACCAGACTGCCACATCTATAGATTTTGCCAATGCTAGCACCCACAATATATCTTCCGTGCACATGGATCCCAATCATTCTTCCATGTTGATGTCAGCACCGCTGGATTACGCTCAGATTCTCGATGAGAAAGTTGCTGCCTTGCATTCACTACTTGCTTCATCATCCGACTCCTCTGTCATTACAGAGCAATTGGCATGTTCTTTGCCCAAACGCAGCATGAATGAAGGACCTACCATGGACTGTGATGAATGCGTGGTGTCATTTGACATCAGTACACCAGTAAAACGAGGTGGTTTCTTCCCACCGTTTGCCCTGGAAGGCAGAGACAGCCCTTCACCCATCAAATCCAACCCATCTGCTATGGAGCACAGTCCATTCAAACAACGATCAGGGCCACCAGCCGCACAGCTGTACATGCAACCCTTTGCTATTGATACCAAGCAGCCTACTCCTAGCATCATAGAGCTGTCCAGTGATTCAGAGAGCGTATCTTTCCATCAATCGAAAATCTGGGTGAGAAGTCTGAATTTGACAGAAATTGACAAGTCTGAGCTTCTCCGTGGGGCATGGCTGTCTGATAAACACATCAATGCTGCACAAAAGTGCCTGTCTTCCCAGTTTCCAGGGCAGATGGGCTTGCAAGATACATTATTGTTAGCCCAAAAAGACCGGTATCAATCGCAATACTCTGATTTCATTCAAATTGTCAATGTGGAGAGGAATCACTGGGTCTGTGTTTCGAATGTCAAATTGACAAGAGGAAGGGTTGAAGTCTTCGACAGTCTTCCCTCATCATCCATCGCATCACAGTCGCTACAGAGGCAGATTGCAGTGATAATGCAGTGTCAGCAGCAGTACATTACCTTGTCACACGTTGATGTCCAGCGACAAGAGGGAGGAAGTGACTGTGGTCTTTTTTCCATTGCCTTTGCAGTGTTATTGTGTAACCGGCAGGATCCCCACACGATTCACTATGATCAGAAGCCAATGCACAAGTACCTTGCAGCTTGTCTTTCCCAGCAAACGCTGACTCCATTCCCAACCAAAGAGCGACCAAGAAGATTACGGAAAAAACGTGTATTGCATGATCAGCAACTTCCTGTATACTGTTTGTGCCGCATGCCTTGGAACAAAAAGGACATCAATAAAGGTCCCATGGTTTGCTGCAATGTATGTAAGGAGTGGTTCCATCAGCTGTGCATGAGCATTGATTCTAATGTATTTGTTGAAAATCAAAAAACTAACTATATTTGTAAGCTATGTGCATGAATGCATCTTTTATGTGCTGTAGTTTTAAGTGATAACATTTTCTGTCAGTTGCATGTGGTTGTAGTTAGCTATAGACAGACTATACAGGTGTTTGCTGTTTAGAGTCAACATGTACATATGCATTTGGTTGCATGCTGCAGTTCATGATTCATTCAGCATGGTGAAAGTGTCTAGGGAAAGAGGTTAAGGTCAACTGTACTGTATGCCGCAGACGATCCCGGGAAAGAGGAAGGGCCTGTGTGTGTGGGGGGGGGGGGGAGGTTATCTGTATACTGCCACAGATAATACCAAGGAGAAATGGGGAGGGGGCATCTGTACTGCCACAGATGATCCCGACGAGAGAGAGAGGGGGCATCTGCACTGCCATAGACGATCCTGACAAGAAAGAAGAGATTGGGGGGGGGGGTGTTATCTGTATACAGATGATCCTGGGGAGGGGCATATCTGTAGTACTGCCACAGATGATCCTAGGGAGAAGGGGGGGAGGGGCATATCTGTAGTGCCACAGATGATCCTGGGGAGAGGGGGGGGGGGCATATCTTGCATACACAAGTAAAAGGACTAGCGATGCGCCCTAAACATACCTGCACCGACACCTTGAAGGAAAAACGTTTTTATTACTGAAAGGATCATTTATAGCAAAGTGAGATTATCTATGGCAGCGAAATCTAATCCGGGGGGATTAGTTGCGGCAATCATAACTTGTCCCGGATCGTTTATAGCGACTATAACGCATCCTACCAGGAACGGTTATAGCCAGGATAAGATATTGCGTGACAGAGCCATGATGGGTTTACAGAGGAAACATATAGTTCCCTTCGTTCTGTTATGGGACAGATCTATGTAGCAAGAGCAAAGAACCGCAAGCAGTCTACCCTGACAGATTACTTTCATAGAATCTAGATCTAGATATATAGGATAATGTGCTTCATTTGCTTGTGCTGTTCTAGTGTATGTCAACTGCCATATTAGTTTTTCCATGTGATCTTATAATACACTTGTTATCCAATTAATATTAATACAACACATTTTGTTATCCAGCATCTCATTTATCCAGCACATTTTGGCAGGTACAAATATCGTCGGATAAGTCAGAGCCCACTGTATATATATATTGGCAACAACATGGCGGACACGAAGTCAGTACAAAATCTTTCGGCTATATTTTGGTGAAATTCATTCGTTTGCTCCTGATTTTATCAGCGAAGGGTCTTTTAGACCAGAAGAGTTCTTTGAAATAATATTATAGTCAATAACGCTGATTTCCAAGCGATTCGAGTTTCCAGGGCCGTAGGCGGCCAACGAGTTTTTTAAACTCGAATCGCTTGTTAATATTATTATTATTCTTAACTCTCTCTTATTTATTCCTATTATATATTAATTTATATACATTATAATTCTACAGTATAATTGTATATATTATTGTATTCATGACATTATTTGCATACTAATTATTAATAAACCATTACAATAAAGTAAAAATTACAATAATATATAACAGTATTTCAACAAATTATAAATCCATGCATAATACAGTCAATTATAGAAAACATGTACAAAGTAGTTTTTCAGAATCAAGTTAGATTCTTTGCATAAGCATACAATACACTGTACTTTCTGTGTATCAAATTCCTGCAAAGGACAATATAAATTAGCATAGTATGTGATAAACACACATGAAGTACATACAAACATGAATATTCACTATACATGGACATCCTCACACACGCTAAATGTGCGTAATCAAACACATACACACACACACACACACACACACACACACACACACACACCATGCACCCCCCCACAACCACTGAAGACACATAAATTTATAGAGGTACACATCAGGGCTGCATACACAATTAGGGGATAGGGGGCAAATTGAGATTTCTAAATTTTTTGCAATATGGAAGACATTATGGGATAGCTATTTTTACACACACACACACACACACACACACACACACACACCACACACACACACACACATACACACGTACGCACGCATGCACACACACACACAACCACACACACACACACACACACACACACACACACACACACACACACACACACACACACACACAACCACACACACACACACACACACACACACACACACACACACACACACACACACACATCTAAATATACATTTACAATTTCACCAAAGGTCTTCAGAATCAGTACTGATGTAGTGTATATTCTGAACATGAAAATAAAAAAAACAATAAACAATGAAACCACAAAAGGACACATGCATACACACACAGTCAACACTCCACTACACCACTGGTTCTACCACACCATGCTGCTATAACCAATATGATATATCAAGTGATTGTAAACAGGTCACACACACACACACACACACACACACACACACACACACACACACACACACACACACACACAGAGAGAGACACCCACCCAGCCATGCAATATATACACGCAAACACAATTTACATAAATATATATACACACTACCACTACCTACACACACACACACACACACACACACTCACCATACATACTCTACCTAACACAAATACACACACACACACACACACATTCCATACATGCTCTACCTCACACAAACAAACGCATGCACACACACACACACACAGAGATGAAACAGAAACAAAAAGCAGATTACGATCGGCGACACCGAGTTAGAGATCTCTCTCCATTAGCTCCAGATGAAACTGTTTGGGTCCATACCCAGGACCAAAGAGAACCAGGACAAGTGATTCAGACAGCACAGACACCCAGGTCTTACATCGTTCAAACCCCTTCGGGCCATATGAGAAGAAGTCAAGCACATCTTACTCCTCGTCCTACCAGAGTTGACCGCCATGTTGAGAGCAATGAGGAAACAAGCACCAATGAACCCCAATGTGTTGTCACGCGATCACAATCAGGTGCAACTCTTCGTCCACCATCCCGACTCACATACTGGAGAAAGGGGGATGTAGTGTACACTTAGGCTATAGCTACTAGTACTAAGTGTTGTGCATGTGCATGTGTCTATTAATGGTATCATTATATCTATTACCTATTTATAGTTCTGTTTGATATTGATTGATACTTTTTATGTAACCACGTGTGGTTGGATTGGATTGAATTGTTGTGAAGTGAACTGTTTTCGAACCCGAATTCATAAGAACACTACAATATCCAGACCTTAGAGAAAATCAGAATATTGGTACATGTAATACCTTTTACCTGACAGAGTATGAACTGCTTATCTTGTACAGTCATGCAGTTATTATAAGTTGAAATTTATTTTTTACCCATCTTCAGCTGTCCCTGCTACCTTAAATGGAAGTTTTAGATACTTAGGTAAGGAACCTGTATACCAGAATTTGTGCCCTTAGCTTTGAAGCTGCACTGCCGCCCAGCCGTTTTTCGTGTTTTTATATGTTTAAGGAGAATGCACATACATTCCAAGGAACATAGAAAATTCTTTCAAGTTTGACATCGAACGAAAGGTAATGCAGCCATTTACACAATGGTACTAGTTGTTAGAAGACTAAAACTAAAAAGTGAAGATAAATTTTCTGATCACTGAAGCCATACAAGTGTACATGGACATGTTCCACATGCGATTATTGTGCTTGTGAATCAATGCATTCATGCAAATGTGTGCGTGTATGTGTGTGTGTGTGTGTGTTTGTGTGTGTGTGTGTGTGTGTGTGTGAGGGCATTTCTTATGTTACACTCTTTCTCTCCCTCTAGAATTTGTACAAAATAAGCCTTAGGAAAAATTCAACTGACTTGTGGTAGGTACAATTGCTATTGATTGTTTTTTTTATGACAGATTCATTTATTATAAAGCAACGTCAGCTCCAAAAGGAATGATGATAAAGAAAGCAAGAGAGGAGGATCCTGTCTCCAATGAGACCTCCTTGTCCTCCACCTCGTGCTTGTGTATACCCTTGTATTCCCCAAATTAGTACTAGTACATACACCACACATACTGGTGAAATGTCATTATCTTTCTTCTTTTCCCATGTAGGAAACAGTAAGCAAAACAGCAGCTGCACTATAGGCCTACTATAAACTGTATCACTAACAGTTCATTATAACAAGTTATTCTCCAAGCCGTCCATTTCTAAAATAGCCTTTCTTTAAGTAATTTTGATTAATATACTGATAGATTGTATTCATGATATTGTCACCAATGATTTTCGTCATCATAAGCAAAGTTATGAAGATTGTGTAGCAGCCCAAGTTACTGGAAGAGATTATTTTTTGTATTGAAGGATCCAATGGTATGACATAAGTAGTAAATGGCAATGAAAACACTATACAGTTATAGTTTAGCAAATTAATGTCTTGTTAAACATCCAATACTGGGTCTGGTATGTCATTAATACTGGGTCTGGTATGTCATTGGCCAGAACACACATTTGGAGCTCTGCCAAATTTTCCTCTTTAGGGTACAAAATAATACTGTTCCTGCCCTGATCAAGTGTTACTCGTGCTATAGTACCTGCAGTGGATAAGAGAAGGTGATGGATTCAGTTAGTGACGCTTATTCCAGGCGACAAGTGATGTAAAATTTGATTCATGTAAGATCATACTGCAATTGCAGTTAAAGGTTGGCAAATTTATATGCAATTATCAGTACGGGTACCATACAATTTAGGGTTGCAAGATTGAGACCCTTAACTTTAAAATAGTTTAAGGGTACGAAGCTTGAGACCCTTAACTTTAAATTTGTTTAAGGGTACCAAGGTTGAGACCCTTAACTTTAAATTAGTATAAGGGTATATACCAAGCTTGAGATCCTTAACTCTTATTATACTTTATTTAAGTGTACCAAGCTTGGTACTCCAAAACTACAAAAGTAATACCATAGATTATTAAATGTAATTAATTAATTAATTAATTAATTAGATTGAAATTAAACTTACAACCCTCAACTAAATCAAGTACATGTATGTACCTGGATCAGCTGCATCCTTGAGAATCATCACAATTTGACCCAGTGAAGTTTGTGATGACAGTCTTCCACATGTCATCCTCATTGTCATGAACTGTGAAGTTCTGCCGAATTCCACAAGCACTAGACATTTCATTACTTCCAATGACAATGGCTGATACACAGTGCACCATGTTCAAATCTCCAATGGTATAAACAAAATTCATACAACATGCATATGCATGTGGTACATAAGAATTGTTCAACGCATACTATGTACCAAAATGCATATATAACAGCTTCCAATTTGGAATGACGAATTCCATTATAAAAAATACCGCACTTTATGCTTCATATTTTGATCGACATGTTTTTAGCTATGGAGTCCTTGCAGAAAAATTTTTAAATATGCAAACTCAAGTATTATTGAAATTCATTAAATGTTATATGATGTTCTATATCTCTTGCATGAATTACAGTCATGTAATGATACAATAGCCATCAAGGAGTCAGATTATATGTCTATGTGGCAGTTAGCTGCTACTTGACTGTCTTGAGGTACTATAAATGACCTAATGTTCCTTTTGACACCAATCTTGGCAATACTCCCTACAGAAATTAAATATGTGGAGGCAACAATCACACAATTATGTATATGACAGTATAATATTGTAATGTATACATGCAAAGTTTAGCCAGCAATAGACCATGATGCTGTCAGGGTATACAAATTTGTGTAGGCAGTGGCTTACAATTCGCTATCTTCATGTGAGGCATTATTAAAGCTTGAGTATTATACATGTAGGGTACATGATTACAGATATTACATACCGGCACTATATGCATACATGCATGGGTACACAAATTCATGTACCCATGGCATACAATACACTAAAGGCTTGGGTACACAAATTTGTGTACCCATGGCATACAATACACTAAAGGCTTGGGTACACAAATTCGTGTACCCATGGCATACAGTACACTAAAGGCTTGGGTGCACAAATTCATGTACCCATGACATACAGTACATGCACTAAAGGCTTGGGTACACAAATTCGTGTATAGGCATTGATATTAGATGTGCAATAAATTATATTTCACAGATACACCAATTTGCATGCATATGAATACAGGGTACTATGTTGGTTATAATTTTGTACGTAAATACTACACACTATGGACAATGTCTATTATAATGATAATCTAAGAACATATAATATTATACAGCATATTTATGCATACTGGGTACAAAAATATTAATTTATTACATTAATTTTTAATTCATGAATGCAGCAGAAAATTCAATGACGAACACTCACATTTACAATTAACTTACCATTGGTTGCCATTAGGTGAACGAGGCTATTAATTGGTCTGCACAAAGTTAAATGTTGTATCAAATCATCTAGTGCCTCTGACCAGGTTCCTCCAGTGAAGAGGTCAGGATGCTTGGCACGGGAAGGGCAGTCTTCCGAGGACAAATAGCCAAGGATAACAACCTTGAGTGATCTCTGAAGGCCAAATTGTGATGTCAATTCTGTAATGGGCAAGTGATTAACATAATGCAATAACCATATATATATATATATATATAGCTATTTGATTTAATGGTTTACCATAATTGATAATGTAATAGTAATTAGTCAGCGTCCAGGTTGAGCGAACTGGCACGGCAGGAAAAAAAAACATGAAAAGTCTATTCTTCCCTATTCTGTATGGATATGAATGTAAATCTTCAAAATTTATGCTTCTTTTCTGCATGCATGTTAATCTACCCACATTTATTATACAATTTAAGAGTCCACCCTGGCATAGCCTCGGTCTCGCGTTGCCAGACCTCCCCAGGCCACCCGAGACTATTCTCAGATAGTCTGGCTGGCCAGACGCCAGACTAATTCTCAGACCCAGCTCCGCCATTTTAGCGACTGTATAGGCCTGGCAGCATAGATAATAGTCTCGTACCCAGCCCCACTTCCGCCCGCCATTTTTATTGACCCATTATGTGAGAATGGGGCTGGGTACGAGCGTACCAGTGACGCTTAATAGATGTTGACACTGGCGATCCATGACGTCATATAAAATGGAGGCTTGGGACACCAGCTACTAAGTGCTATCTGACCATAGAACGTGCTGTATGGATATTTGAATATTTCTGTGATGTGAGTACTTGGATCGAACACGATTTCATTAACAGCTGAGTCAAGGTACATTTGTTTGACGTGATCAGAGTATTGTTGACCTACATCATTAAAGTTTTGGAACCACAGTGGAATCTCCGATAGTGGATGCTCCAAAATAAAGACAATCTCTCTTCAAAGGACACAACTTTAGGTACCAAAATATTTTCTCCCTATAATTTCTGAATCAATACATTCTGGACTTCTCAGTAAAAGACAACTTCATTACAAGGTACGAAATGATTGTCCCAAAGTGTCCTTTTTTATTCGAAGATTCCTCTGTACAGAAAAGGGAGTAAAAATTTGGGGATCTCAGACTGTGTCCTTTGTAGAGAAATTGTCCTAATGTTGGAGCATCCCTACATACGTACGTGCATGTACGTATTTGTATCCTATTTGATATTGGATTCTGTGATGAACTAACTGAAAAGGACAGGACTCATGCCACTCACCATCACGACAGTCTTCATTGGCACAGATGTAAGCCACCTCTATCTGTTCATAAGCTGATGATTTATGAAGTACATCACATAGGGCTTGTTGGTATCGAAGAGGTGCCACCACAACTAGGCTGTAATG
The DNA here is from genome assembly GCA_963170055.1 of Halisarca cf. caerulea. Lineage (NCBI taxonomy): Eukaryota > Metazoa > Porifera > Demospongiae > Chondrillida > Halisarcidae > Halisarca > Halisarca cf. caerulea. Next base: position 13,761 of record CAUJGJ010000404.1, read on the forward strand.
CTTCAGCAAGGCTGTAGTGGAGTTGAAATCCAGTCCTGTCTTCACTATCTGTAGGGCTGTTGTCTCATTACATTCCTAGTGAAGTTAGGGATAAGTGTACTTATTACACACACTTGCAGATTATCTACTTACTTCATTATCGTAATACTTGATTATGTACATAATGTGGCAGACATGCAACTTAAACCCTCCTCACTCCCACTCACCCAAGGTGGATAATTTTTAATTCAATCTTGAACAAGCGAGCTCGGATGGAAAGTACTTAGTGTATAGGTATTAACGTACTATAATCTACCCATGCTATTATTTTGTCTGAACTGTGAACTGTTAAGCTGCATGAGGATAGTAACAATAGTATGTATCAATCAGTGTACTGGTAATTGTGATTGGGCTACTAAAAGGAATGGTTGGGCTCGTAACGTTCAGGTATCTGATTCACTGGTACTGGTGACAAGAGAGGAATGACGTTTATTTCCACCCATGTTGTGGTGCATGCCCACCAGTCTGAGAGTGATATACCCACCTCATTTAGCTGCATGAATAAAATTTCAGCACCACTGAAGTCCTCATACTCAGCTTTGACCAGTTCTGCTGGGATGAGATCACTACTGAGAATGGATACCACCTCATCTTCAGGTTGTTTTCCTGTGATAGCCCTTTGGCAGAAGTTTCGGAATTGCTACGTGTGCAGTAGTATCATAGTAACTATCATGAAATGTGTACAGAATTATGTATGACATATTTTGTACATATGTATGTACATGCATACCTGGGGTATTTCCTTCTTAAAATTAAGGTTATCAAACTGCTCCAAACTTTTGTCTTTGGTGGCTTCTGGATAGGTTTCTTTGGCCTCCTTCCAGGTTGACGTATTTGTACGTTTAATGAAGTTACTCCTTATCTCCATTCATTGGCGTTCTTTTCTGGCCTGTTCCTTGATGTCTTTAACCATTATCTTCATGCTTGCCACATCACTCAAAACACTCATCTAGTATTATGTGAGCACAGAGTATCCCCATTTGAGAGGCCCATCACCATGTGTATTATTATTGTCTATACTATTCCTATATGGTATACATGAGTGATTGCATAGATTCTACTATAGGCATACATACGTACCTGGAACTCTTTGGGTAAGTTGTTTAGGGGTGCCAGATAATACGCCTTCCATTCACATCTAGTAGTTAACTGTTTGGATGTCATGCGCTGGTGGAGCGTGTCACCCATTTCATACTGATCCATCACTTTTATAGCAATGTCCCAAACATCAGGGTGCAAGGAGGCTTGAGAAAGGATATTTCTCCGTTGACTGCTTGACATGTCCTGCCAAGAGTACGTATATTAACATTAGACTTTATTAGTCTAGGAACTTTGTAATTACCTTCCTTCAGCCATTTATTCTGTTGCCCTTACCTTGGGTAAGATGTACTGTTCACATGCCTTGATCCAGGTAGATGGAGGTTTTTCAGACATATGACTTTCTCCAGTCATTGCTTGTAGTCTGGCCCTGCATACTTCGACCTACACGTATGGACATGTATATAATATCATTACATAGTTGACATGCTTGCTGATATACATACGTACATATGTACTTACGCATTAATTGCAGCAGAATTGTACTTACATATTCTTGGTGGGTCATCTCATGCGTCAGATGTCCATTGGCATTGTATCTTGATCCCAGACGGAGGGCTTCACCATCTGTCAAGCCAATGAAAATTTTTGCTTCCACATACTCCATTTTGCCCATTGTTTCTTCTTTTGCCAATTGTTGTCTGGCTGTGATCCTATGTAGACCACCTAGTACTTCGTAACTGCAATGCATGGAGTATTTCACAATATACGTGCATGCATAGGTGAATAACAGTAGCTGCAAAAATGAAGGATAGTGAGTACACTAACCGATAACTATCTTTCACTGACTGCTTAAATTTATCTTTGCTTGTTACTGTTGAGCACATTACAATAGCTGGAGCCCCTCCGTGACCGTAAGGGTCACTACACAAACTGTCTTTCAGCTTTTCTAGAAATAGATGGTCAATTGTTCTTATGGCTCTCTCTGATGGTGGTGGAAAACACTGCTTCACAGGGAGTAAAAATATGTCTTCACCAGCTTGACCTGCATGCATGATGTACAGAAGTTTGTTTTGGACATCAATAGGCTCTTGTATGCATTTTAAGTACCATATTTCTTTTTTTCAATGGCTGCGTCTATTTCATCCAACTGTTTCTTCTTTTTGGCCTGTGAATTATTTGATGTTGAAACTCTTTTCCTTGATGATGTCCCAGAAGGCACCCTTTCAATGTCTGTCAGTGGGTCTATGCAGGCAAATCCTCCGAAGCTAATCCCAGTATTTTCTTCCCACACTTCCAGAAAATCAGCTGCTGTTGTTGTCATATCCTTGAAAAGCTTGGAAAACATATTGGTATCCCAGTTATAGTGCTCCTCAGCCATCAGAAACTCCCCATTTTCACATGTGATCTGAAAGTTTTATAGTATGAACGTGCAAATTTAAACGCTGCATTTCGTTGTGCTTGTGCATTAGGTGTGTATGTGTGTGTGTGTGTGTGTGTGTGTGTATCTGTGTGTGTGTGTGGGTGTGGGTGTGGGTGTGTGGGTGTGTGGGTGTATGAAGTGTGTAGTGCGTGTGTGTAGGGGTGTGTGTGGGTGTGTGGGTGTGTACACAATTTGCATGCATATGAATACAGGGTACTATGTTGATTATAATTTTGTACGTAAATACTACACACTATGGACAATGTCTATTATAATGATAATCTAAGAACATATAATATTATACAGCATATTTATGCATACTGGGTACAAAAATATTAATTTATTACATTAATTTTTTAATTCATGAATGCAGCAGAAAATTCAATGACGAACACTCACATTTACAATTAACTTACCAGTGTGAGTTCTTTGTGACCCCTACCGTATTTTGCTTGTGCAGTTTGTGAAAGTAAGACACACACACACACACACACGCACACACACACACACAAACACAAACACATACACACACACACATACACACACACTACACACAAAGTCTAGTGTTTTCAGGAATCACATCAGCATTATATATGGCATGTGGTATAAATTACTATATTATTATTAATTATAAAATAAGTGTATATTATTTAAATTGATGTATAAGATGTAATTTTTAAAACCCGTATTTTTTTCCTTTTTACAGATTGGCAATACTACATGTCATGCAGGCAACAGGAGACATTATTTTCACTATTCCTTGTCCTTTCTGTAACTGATACTTATAACAATAATTTTTTGACTATTATGTAGACTATACTGTACTGTAGCCGTTTGCTATTATACTAATTGTTTAATACAGTCATACCTGCACATATTTCTCGCTTCTTGCTTGTGGCTTCTGTTATAAGACTTTCTTCATAGCATTCGCGTCAGCTTCTTTCACAGCGGTCACTTTTCCATAACTCTGTCCGTTACTTTTCACGTGCTCTTGTGGGGAAGCTCCGCTTCCGACACTACGACATACGAGAAAGCTAACATCGTCTTTGGTGTCGAAAAACCATTTTCTTCCGTTAGTAGTTCCTGACATCGTCCATTTACGATGTTACAAGAAACGTTGGAAGTCGACGTCCGGCCCTCTGCTAACAGCCGACGAAACTAGATATTAGTGGCAAAAATGGTAAAATCCCGCCAAACCCAGAACGCACGGATCGAGCTCATTTACTGCAGCTGCAGCTGCAGAATTGTGCTCGCTGTTTCTCCAGCTAGAGGATGTGGCAACTACGGAGACGCCCGTCAACACCACAGACGACAGCAGCTTTAACTTACCTGTCTTGACCAATGAAGCCAATACTGTGAACGATGATAGTTTAGAATCCGAGATATCAAGGCTCTGCTCCACTGACATCAGTTTTGACTTACCACCCTCTCACGACAACGCTTCCTTCAACGGTTTGATGGATATTCCATTTTATAGCATTACATGGTCCGACCAGGATGACACTTCGGACGAATGCGTACCAAAATGCTTCAAAACTTGCTGTAAGTGCTCATGAATTTTAATTATTTCTCATTGCATCAATACAGTCAATTTTAAGAGAACATGCAAACACACAACTATAAACAGTAAATTATTATCATGTACAAGTTGCTTATTCTAGATGCAGAAGAAAGTGTGGACCAATTAAGTCTCTGTGGTTCGTCAGCAAACTCTTCCATCATTTCTTTTGACCTACAATCAACCACAGATAGTGTGGAGTATGACCAGCCACTAGTTAATGAAGACACCTCAAGTAATAATCTAAACTATCATGGTGGAACCTCTTATAACAAACTTCCCCAATGACGAAAACCTCTCTATAACAGACATCTTCCATGGGTTCAGATAGATTGCCATGTGTATACATTAAATAACCATTGAATGGTGGAAATCTCTGCAAAGTTTCTATGTCCCGAAGTGCCCGCTATAGAGTGGTTTCACTGCATCTTTCAATTATGACATAACACATGCTGATTCTTAAAAACATAATAGTAGCCATGATGATCAGACACATTATCACTGTGTGTGTGTATGTGTGTGTGTGTGTGTGTGGGTTAGTTAGGGTGTGTGTGTGCGTGTGCTACTGTGAAACCTCTCTAATCAGGCAAAATTGGGAATGTCACTTTTAAGGTAGATTAGTGGGGTTGGCAGATAAACGAGGTTTGCACTCAATACATGCATGTAAATTGTAATTTGCTTTTCAGAACTAGGGTAGATTAGCGGAGTTGTAGGATTATAGAGTTTCACTGTATTGTATATACGGTACTTATCGTAAAGAAAGACATGATCTACGGCCAGCTGTGTAGGTGTCCATTCCAGAATGTTTTTCGACAACAGCTGTACCAACCGTTGCAATGGGTCACTATGAGGCGACAATTATTGGTCATGGAACTAATGAATATGATTATGACATATTCCCGCAAGTAATGAAGCGTGCATCCTTTTTCTTGTAAAGTCATTTTAACTGCTGCAAACTTGTTTCAACTTTATTCCTCATCTTCTCTTCTATTGGAATCTTAATCTCAGTCGTCAGCTTGGATGTCTGACTACTCCCCTGCTTCCTCGCAATGCTCCCCATTTCCTCGTACCTCTTCCACAAAATTGCAGACGCCTACTATGGATACATTGAAAAGTACATGTTTTAAGCTTCATCAGAAATTATATTTACTATCTTACGTTAGCTAAGACCGTCTTGGCAAAGGGAAATAATTCTTTGACGAAACTAGGAAAAATGTACTAAATTTCAAACGTACCTACGAGCTTACTACGTAGCATTTAATCGTTATGCTAAGCCACTCTAATATTCCACGCTAACGAATGTGTGGTTCAGAAATCGGAAATTTCCTAAGCAATAGACGCCTTTAAACGGACACCTTCCTAAACAGTCGACTATCCGTGCTACTGTCTGTTCACCCATAGCAAGTCTACTTCTTTTACAATAAGTACCATATCTACTTAACCCTTAAACATTTGCGTTTCTGCTGAAAATCTAGACCCTAAACGTTTATAGGCCAGATACATGGCGCAAACTTCAAGTTTTAAATAGCTGATATTGTTGCTTCTGAAACTTTCTTGTATATAAGCTTTGTATATTATCGTAACATATTAGTTAGACTTCACACAAGCCATTGTTTGCACTTGTTCAGTCGGTTTATCATCTAGTTTATGAAGTAAGACTTCCATAAGCTGATATTATACAAAGTTACATACGTATGTATCCAGTATTAACACACAGCTATATAAAGATTCAATATAATGGGACGAAACTGTGAAATATGAACTTTAGGCGTCGCGCTAGAAAACCAGCTTACAAATGTTTAAGGGTTAATGTGTTCCTAGTGTAAACATCAGCTAAAATTCTAAAATTTGTGGGAGGTAGAGAACATTATGCAACAATGTAATAACATTACATTATACAACTTTTTGAGATCTCGATTATGTGTATATATGAGGACATTATCCCTAATTCCAAAGAGGAACACCCCATTTTGCTCCTCTGCTCTGAAATGTATTACATTCATGATCAATACACTGTGTCTCATCCTATTGCAATATGTACGTACATACCTATATGAATCCATTTACAGTCAGTGAAGACCATTCAGAAACACTTAATCACACAGAACTCCAGGTTCTCTTGCCAGGTAAAGGCATAAGGAATAGTAATTGAACAATGCTTGTAATTGTTTACACTTTGATATTATGCATAGATATTCAGTGTTGTGCACAAAATTGCTATAAGAGGTTAGGGACAGAGAATATCCATTTCTGCAAAAAGGCAATTAATAACAAATCAAGAGACCAACAGAGACAATTTCTTTTGGATGCAGTATTAATGTCTGATGCTGAGGTGAGTTTTTCATTAACATTATTATACCATTGCCGGGGAAGTAAGGTATGTACGTATGAACTTTCTTTAAAATCAGATTCTAATGAATAACACATGGTATAGGTAATAATAAAGTTGACATAAAACAAGTGTAGCGTGCTTCTACAGATGTCACTATTTCAGAGTGGAAATCTATGGGGACGAAATTGGCAAGTGCAATTTATGTAAAAATTTAAGTGTTTTAATCAAGGTATAGTCTTCAAAAGGTATGGCTTTCTCCCAAATGTTTATTGTGAGCAAGTAAAATGGTCCGTAAAAAGTGTTCCTATGTATGTAGAAGCATGCTAGGATCATTTAATTCATGACCACTTTATTTTTAGGGGCTGCCTGCGGCAGCCCCTATATTGTTTTCATTTGGACTTCCGGTGTGTAACGCTCGTCCGATATATATATATATATATATATATATATATATACATATATATATATATATATATATATATATACATATATATATATATATATATATATAATATAGATTTGAAGAAAAGTCTTATAATAGAGAATTTATATAATAGTAATAGAGAAGCATGAATTTATACAGGAATGAGTTACAGGAATTGTTTTGAAAACAATTGCCAAATATGGCAATTGTTTTCAAAACAATCGTTCAGTTACAATAAACAGTATGTTCAATGAATGTTCAGCTGTGCACTTACACTCCAATGCTTTGCAAGTAATTCGAGCGTGTGGGGCGGCAGCCCCCACGAGTTTTTAACTCGAATTACTTGTTTCTTGCACTACGGTAGGGATCAAAAAGTTCACATTTCGTAATAGTAATACAGATTGTTTTACACAGTGATTACCAAGCGTATTGCGGAAAAATTACTGTCCGTATTGTGTAGTTATCAGCTCGTAGCCTACCTACATACGTAGCCATAAGCTTATATCTCCAAGAATGTTCCCATTTTGCTAAGGAGAACTCGTGTTTTATTGTTTTGGTCAGAAAAAGAGAACATTTCTGTCTTGATGTGTGGCTTGCTGAACTAGTAAGTTGTGACATTGGCTAAGAAATTTCCACGTAGGTCAGCCAAATGCCTGCAAAGGCATACTAAGAACAACGTCGAAGTTTAACCAATGTTGGAAGAGCACAGAAAGACTTCCTAAAGGCACAACAGAGAAAATTTGCTCTATGAAATTATACTATGTAATTGCAGTATTCTTTGTTATTACGCAGAGTAATTGCGCACACTAATACGTACATAATAAAGAGGTTTAGCACTACGTAAAACATTACGTAATAAGCTTACTGCGTTTCACGCGGAAAATTAGAACGTTCTTAGTAACGTTTTCAACGTATCAAGGTATCTTAGTACGTTGTTGCTCTATGTTATAAGGCTCGTGTTAATGCTCCCTCCATTACTCCTCTAACTGCTGCTTTTCAGCATGGCGTTCCATTTCTGATAGTAAAAGAACGCCTTCATGGCACAAATCTCCCTCAGAATCGCCAAAAACTAGCAAAAAGATCTTCGGTATCGTTCTATGTCGCTATAACGTTATGTATAAAGTATTCAACATTGCTAAAACGAAAAACGTACTAAATTTCGAACGTACCTATCAGCTTACTATGTAGCGTTCAAACGTTATGCTAAACCTCTCTAATACGCATGTAGTGCGGATCGTAATGTAAACTTATTTTGATCCTTACCGTACATTACTATTACACCTACTACTATAATAAAAATGGTGTTAGTCAATATCACTCCAAAAAATATTCCTTTATAGAATGAAACGTCAAAGTTCACTCTGAAAGGAGTAGTAGTGTGTAGGATAGCTTTTCGTGGAGTTCTGAAAGTCTCCGAACGGAGACTGAAGGCAGTGGAAGCACTTAACCAAAGGCAGGTAACCAACATTGCAGCAGCCATGTCTTATGGTAGAACCACATCAAACAGGAAGACAATTGCTTCTGCATGGCTAGCTCAGTTTATTGAGAATTGCGGTGACTACATGCCTCACAATGGTTCCATCCACCAGCTGCACACTTTAACCAAACTCATGGTGTACAACACAATGAAGTCAAACCTACTACAGCAGGGATTGGCAACGAGTGACATCTTGAAAAGATCAAGCTTCTACCAAATGTGGGACAAGGAATTGTCACACTGCATCATCCCTAAGGTAAGGTACACATAAGCATGTGACCTACGTAAAATACAGAAATGCAAGCTATGTATATGTATCATGCATAATCACTGCTACAGGTGAACAGATTTGCAAAGTGCGATACCTGTGAACAATGCAAAAAGGCTTGGCAGGAGGCAAATGGTATAGTTAACTAATTATTATTGAAAGCTTACGCAAAGTTTACTTTCCTTACAAATGAATACAAGACTAACAGTTACACATATTATTTACCCCCACAAAATTTAATTACCAAGTGGCTGATGAACTATGCAATACTTGAATATTGACAAGTCACACCCACACTTCAAATACATTGAACCAGAAGCATAACACTTAAGTGACAATGTTTGGTTGTCTATTGAGAGTACATGTGTATCATAGGAAGAATGAATAACATCCTATAACATGTTAACTTCTATAAAATTTGCTTTACCATTTTAACACAGGGAACAGTGCTACTATAAGATCTTTAACCCTTAAACGTTTTTGCGCCACATATCTGCCATTACCCCCGAAAGTTTACATTACGAAAATTTATCAGATTATATTCGTTCTTTGCAAATAGGAATAAAGGGACAATGTATATACTTTTATACTGTATAAAGGCTATTTGTTCTGTATAAAAGAAGATACAGCTCAAAATAAAATACTGTTATACGGTTATTATACGTAAAGTGTATAGCAGATTACAGAAGAAATCATAAGTATACGTAAATAAAAATGGCTGACTCGTTTAGGTCTGACTGGTTACAAATTTTATTTCGTATGATAAAGCTTGAAGCAGGGATGCGGACAAAGATGAACAGGATTTTCGGGATTGCAAGATTCGCAGGTGTAACGCGTTCTTGTTCTGCCGGTGCTAGTGCTGCAATAATGACAATCACGGTACTTATCACACTTTGAAGGAAAGTGCCGTTCGCAAAATCGGGCTGACGGAGGCACACCAACAAAGGTACGGCCTGGCCGCTTTTGGGAATTGTAGGAAGACATCAGATCTTCAGCTAAAGAAATAATGAAGTCTTTCAGTGTCATCTTCGGAAAAACGGTGACTCCTGAGAATGTAGGAATTCACCGCAGAAACATCTACAAGAAAGTAAAAAAGTCGCAGCCAGCATCTTCGTGACTTTCTGCTACAGCTGTAACTCTTTCTCCGTGCGTCTGCTATGTCCACTCCTCCCATAAATTGATTATATAACTTTACTGATGTTGGACATCTCACAGCCTGTCAAGACCCATCTTTTGCTCTTCTTTGGACAGTCTCCTCTTGGCCAGGCGGACAGATGGTATTGATGAACGGTACACATCTGTTATCTTTCCATACCAAACATTCAACTTGATCACCCTCAACCACAGAAGATGCGGAGTCACCCCGACTCATGGATTTCTGTAGCTCTTTGATGGCATGTAGGCAATTGGGCCAGTTCTGCCGATTGACCCGAGTTGTGCCAATGGTGTACACCTTCTTCTCCAGGAGATCTTTTGCAAGCGCAACTGAAGAAAAGAAGTTGTCATAAAAACATAGTATCCTTTCTCATAGAGTGATTCAACCATGTTTTTTACGACACTGGCACCCAAACCTGACTCAGCTGCTCCAGGTGTTGTTCCAGTATACACTTCAAAATTGCAGCAATAACCATTTTGCGCATCAGCTCGCATCCATACTTTGTACCCCCTCTTCACTGGCTTATTAGGCATATACTGCTTGAACCCACTTCTACCTTTGAACAAGACCATTGCTTCATCCACCAAATTTTCACGGTGTGGCATGTACTTGCTCAATGAATTCTGCCGAACAATATCGAGTAAAGGGCGGATCTTGTACAATTTGTCGAAGCCATCTTCACCAGGCCTTGGTGCCTTGGAGTTGTCATTCAAGTGAAGACAACGCATAAGGGCTTTGAAACAAAGCAGAGGCATGCTCTTGGATATGCAATGAACGCCAAAAATTGGATTTTTTGACCAGTAATCCAGTATTGCTGGCAGACGGTGAATCCCCATAGCAAAAAGTATACCAAATAGAAGCCTTATCTCCTCCGAGCAAGTGGGTGTCCAATTGTATGAGTCACCAGGTGGGTTTTGTTCAGCATACAAATTGGTTTGCTGAGCTATGTACTCAAACTATTTGTCTCCGAATATTTCTTGGAAATATTGGAGAGGTGTACTATCGCTGCTGAGGGGGTTGACAGGACCAATGAAATTGTCAAATTGAATCGGCGCAAAAGATACTGGCATGTCAAGCAATGGAGATGCAGTAGAATTTGACACACTTGGTGATGGCGGTGGGAAATCCAATGGCTGCTGTTCCTGTGTGCTTGTCTGATGGACTGTAGTGATGCTGGTGTTGGTGATGTCAGTGATGGAGTCAGAATCTGGTTCATCTTGGGTCAGATCCAAAGGTTCTCTGTCATTAGCTGTTGAATCATCAAGAGCTCCTTCATCACCCATGTACTCTTCATCATCTGAATCAGCCAGTCATCATCTAGCTCATTCAAAACCTCACTCATGTTAAGCCTTGTGACAATGTTTCTTTTCTGTGTTTGAACAACATATTTATTTGAATTATTGACTAAATAATGAATACAGTAGGATATATGAAAGCGTACTAAGCCATCTATGATAGAGTTAGCCCATATATCGGCGATTTACGGAGGCTACAATATCCCATTTTTATCACTAAACTTACCAGTCTGGAAGCGGCCATTTTCGACGAAGAGAAAGCAACTAAACGAACACAAAAGTGTTATCAGTCTTTCTACTGAACGAATACGTCCGAAAAGAAGTAACAGGGCTATTTATAGGGCAAAAAAAGCGGGAAGAACTTTGTCTAGTTCGAGAACCGCGTGCGGCAGATATGTGGCTCAAAAACGTTTACAGTCTAATTTTTCACCAGTAACGCAAACGGTAAAAGGTTAAAGAGTGCATTTCAAAGACACTTGACTGAAATCCAGTGAGTTCATGCAGGCACAGATGGACAGGGCTACGAAAAACTTTATGTAAAGCAGTTTATTTGTGGTGGACCACTTACGAGTTGACGCCATTTTGGAAAGTGTTTACTGTGAATATCCAATGTTATGCGGAAGATAACATTGGTAGAAGTTTTGCAAGCGAAGCCCAGCCTTTCAAGGGTGGTTTCACCCACACCAAAGCATTAATAATATTGTAAGGTTTTACTCTTTTACTGAGCTCTATAGATCCTCCGCTACATTTCGATACCACGAACGTCGCATTTCAATGAATGGTTAGTGCTAAAAATATTGAACAATTTTTGCCCATTTGTGGGTATTGCGGAGGGTTGGAGGGTTAAACTTAATTATGATTGCAATACGATATGGGAACTCTTTTATTGCCAAAAAGTATTCACCTTGTAACTCATTACATGAGATAGACCTACAAATTCAGTACAAATGCATAATAATTTCTATATAACTTTGGTGGCAATCCAAAAATTTCTTCACTGCTCTAATTTCGGTATTCAATATGTCATATGTAACTACATTACAAATCAACAAAAACAACATATACGTACAATAATGCAATACAATATGTAAAGATTTTTTCGAATTACTATTATTATTTACCACACTTAGGATTGAGCGGAAGGAATATTACACTAACAGAGAGTTAGCTCGGTCAGAACCCTCCAAATATTTAACGATCATCATTGACGGCATGGACCAACAAAAAACATGCCTCCCTTTCATGGTTCCAGAATCCAAGTCCACACAAAGCCTACCGAGAATCACAGCTCACATTACTGGTGTGCTTGTACACGCCCAAGTCAATGGAGGAAAGGTGGCATTTACTTTCGTTGACGTTCATGAATGGGCCCATGACAGTAATTTGACCATAAATGTACTAAATGAGACTCTGGAGTACATGAGGCTCAAGTAAGTGATCAAAACCGGAATTTACCCTGCCCATGCACTTCCATAACCTAAACCCTTCCATATCGCTAATTATATCAGGATGAAAGACCTTCCAGAAGTTCTCTGCATACAACTCGATAATTGTGGAAGAGAAAATAAGAACAAGTACTTCTTTGGGTATTGTGCCCTTTTGGTAAAGAAGGGGATATTCAAGAAGGTATGTATATATGCATGCATGCATGTCATTCATTATAGCACATACGTACTTGCATCATTACTACATAAGGCATTATTGCTATACTAAAATTAAAAAAATAATAATTATTACTAGAAAGGTCCTTGTTTTATACTCTTGAAAAGTTGAGAATTACGAACTTAACCCTTTACAAAAAATCAAGAATTTTAACACCTAATTAATGTGTAAACATCCCACATGTGTAACACATGTACAGATACATACGGTGGGGATCAAAAAAGTTTACATTTCGTAATAGTAATACGCATCGTTCTACGCAGTGATTACCAAGCGAATTGTAGAAAAATCACTCTCTGCATTGCATTGCATATTACAGATTATTTAGGGCTGTGCAATTTTGTATCGCCAACGCGTCATGCACACTAATACGTATGTGTAGGTATGCGTGTCTATATTCATTATGTTATGAAAAAAGAGAAGAAGCAAAGAGTGAAGTGAACAGGCCAATAAGAAAGAAAATATGAATCATGCCCCTTTTATATGCACGGTCCACATTTCAATGAATGAGAAGAATTTGAAGCCCTTCTGAAGTGTCTGCGCGCTAGTGAGCGCCTAGCAAACAGTCTTGAAGGGTCTGCCACACCTATAGATTCTAAACATTGTTACTCACAATATACGTATTGTACTTAAAACACTATGAATTTCTAGATTACATAGTGAGAAGGAGCTAGAACTTCTATAATTTTGCCATGAAAAACATTGAATTTGGGAATTTCAAGTCACAATAGGAATCTTTTTACATTTGATACTTTCCATAGAAATTTTAATGATTTCAACTGACCGACTGACTGTTGACTGACCACTTGCACCCCTAATGCATGGTTAGGTCGATTACGCAAGGCCATGAGTCAAGTTCAAGTTTGAAGCCTTTAGACCTCCTACTACTTGATATATTTAACGCAAATATGGTTATTAACTTTCGCTGGGAGAAGATGAGACATTCTTAGTTGGTTAGCTGAAGTCTGACTATCAATGAAGGCATCTGATAATGAAACACATAAGTTAGACCTCAATAATTTCTGCTAAAATTTTAGATAACGTATTCGTTGCTTTGTATAATCAGAACAGACCATAATTGATAGCTAAAGAAAACACTGGTACTCACTAAAATCTTATTTCACTACACTACTAAAACAAGACTTGTGCAACTATGCTTACACACATACGTACATACGTATTTGAATATCACATGTGCAACTGAAAGTGTTGAAATTTCTATGGAAAGTACTGTACACATATTTTTTTCATTATTTACACTGCTCAGCCAAACAAGTAATTCGAGTTAAAAACTCGTGGGGGCTGCCGCCCCACGCACTCGAATCACTTGTAAAGCATTGGAGTGTAAGTGCACAGCTGAACATTCATAGAACATACTGTATATTGTAACTGAATGATTGTTTTGAAAACAATTGCCATATTTGGCAATTGTTTTCAAAACAATTCCTCTAACTCCTTCCTGTATAAATTCATACTTCTCTATTACTATTATATAAATTCTCTATTATAAGACTTTTCTTCAAATCCATATTATATATATATATATATATATATATATATATATATATCGGACGAGCGTTACACACCGGAAGTCCAAATGAAAACAATATAAAAATATTGTACAATCCATACGATTACAGATTAAAGTCAACTTCCTTCAGGTGGGACATACTCACCTTGATGTGAATCAGCTCTTCTCAAGGATATCAGCACAGCTAAGACACAATGGTGTTCAATCATTGAGTGGTAAGTACATGTACGTATGCATGTACTGAAATACAAATCTATAATATTATGCTGCATTTTAATAGTCAATACAATACGTATACGTACATATACATACGTAGGCAACGATACTGTTTCTATTGTTCATAAAACATACTGTTATGAAGATTCATGTTCATTTTGCCTTAAAAAAGCCTGAAAGAAACTCTGCACACTCGTCATAATAATAATATTACTCTCTTCATAATTATCGTAAGCATTTAGAAAGTGGGGCAGCCATTTGACATGGGTCATCATATCATATGCGGTGGATATGCAATGTAGTATTACTATGCATGTCATATTGATAATGCATATGTACATACATATATATATTCAAGTGCCAGTACTACAGAATATCCCTATTACTATACTGTGGCACCTATCTATAATGGACACTTTGGGAATTGACCGAGGTTTACACTTTTCGGAGGCTATTCAAGTTTATAGACAATCTATCCAGATCCACAAGAGTTTTTTACTATTAGGGGAGTTTGTCATAAAAGGTTCCACTGTACGTATACTAGTCTGGCCTTCTACAACTTTGAATTTTGTACTTTACAAGAGATGCAAGCATTCCAATCATGAAGAAGTGCAATCTGGTAGAGCTGTACGTTGGTTTAAAATGCTCAAAATACCACAGAACTCTAACATTTTACAATATACAATCCTTTTAATCTTGCCCTTTACTATAATTCTTATTCCATGATTAGAATAATACGGTTTAACTGTGAATTTCATGTACATACGGTACAGGTCATAAAAAGGTACGTATTTTTAACAGCAATACAAATAAATTACGAC
>CAUJGJ010000405.1:0-12500 GCA_963170055.1 Halisarca cf. caerulea
GCCTGCTGCCAAGTCAGGCCCGGTGTATATATTAGTAGGCAACACCATACCATGGTCCTAACCATTACCGCCACCTATGATATTTACTGAGTTACCGCCACCTATGATACCGGCTTGGAAGTTTCTTCAGTTGACAAACCAATAAACACATCCATTTGTGTGGCCTTTGCCTGCATTCACATGTGCCCCAAGGCACTGAAAGATGATCGATAATCACCCTAGAATGGATTCTGTAGACCCTAAACCTGTCACAACCACCCTACATGTTTGGGCTAGCCAACTTTGCCATCATTAAAGTCGAGGACGACTTACTGTTCAGGCCAGGGAATTGTAGAGAACTTGACATTCTACGATGTATGACATGTGTCTTTGTATTCTATTTTAGGCCAAGTGTAGTGCTACTACCTATGTGTTGTGGACTAATCTGTACACGTGATTACAATAGGCTTTGTGTAGTGTATATGTGTCATACCTCGTGTGTATTAGGGAACACGGATTGTACGCAGCTCCCTAGTTCTGTATGTTCACTGTGTTTGTCTGTTCGAGGTTGTTATAGATATTTTATTGAAATCATTGATTGTTGGTGTTCAGTGTTTGATACGCCTACGACCAAACGCTACGTATGTACAGTATATGTGTGAGTTGTGTGTTGTGTGTGTGTGTGTGTGTGTGTGTGTGTGTGTGTGTGTGTGTGTGCGCGTGCGTGTGTGCATGCGTGCATGCATATGTGTGTACATGTGTGTGTTTGTGTTTGTGTGTCGAATATGTGTGCGTTTGTGTGTGCATGCATGCGTGTGTGCGTGCATGCGTGTGTGTGTGTGTGCGTGTGTGTGCACTAAACAAGAAATGTCCTAATAAACAGATTTTCTGTACTGACTGAGACCACAAAATCACAGAAGATAATTCTGTTCTCATTGCTTAGCAGCTATATCTGGTTTTCCATGCTCCACTGCTTACTAGCTATCTGCTCTTCCAAGCTTTACTGCTTACTAGCTATCTGCTCTTCCAAGCTTTACTGCTTAGTAGCTATCTGTTCTAAGACTTCCAAGCTTTACTGCTTACTAGCTATCTGCTCTTCCAAGCTTTACTGCTTAGTAGCTATCTGTTCTTAAAAGCTTTACTGCTTAGTAGCTATCTGTTCTCCCAAGCTTTACTGCTCAGCAGCTATCTGCATGCCCTTCCATGCTCTTAGACTACTGCTGTCTGCTCTTCTATGCACTACTGCTGTTGGCTATCCCACTATTGCTCTACTGCTATCTGTTCTCCTATGCTCTAGTGCTGTCTGCTCTTCCATGCTCATAAACTACTGTTGTTGGCTATCCCATTATTGCTCTACTGCTATCTGTTCTCCTATGCTCTACTGCCGTCTGCTCTTCCATGTTCATAAACTACTGCTGTCTGCTATCCCATTATTGCTCTACTGCTATCGGTTCTCTTATGCTATACTGCTGTCTGCTCTTCCATACTCTCCTGGCCTCTGTTTTCCATACCATAACTGTTCTTAGATGTTCTCCTGTCATTTGTATATTCGTGCTGCCTCTGTCCTTCCTCGCTGTCCTGTTTTCTGTTCTTTCATGCTCTCCTGCCCTCTGCATGTTTGTCCATTCTGCCTCTGCTTATTAACAGTTGATCTATAATACTGCCTTTGTTTATACATACCGCCTCAGAGTCTGTTTCTCCATACTGCCTCTGTTTACCTATACTGCCTCAGTCTGTTTATCCACATTGCCTCTGTTTATCCATATTGCCTCTGTTTATCCACATTGCCTCTGTTTATCCACATTGCCTCTGTTTATCCACATTGCCTCTGTTTATCCACATTGCCTCTGTTTATCCACATTGCCTCTGTTTATCCATATTGCCTCTGTCTATCTGTACTGCCTCTGTACTTCCTTGTCTTCCTGTTCTCCGTTTTCCTGGCTGTCTTGTCGTCCGTTTTCCTGGCTGTCTTGTCCTCCGTTCTTCCTGGCTGTCATGTCCTCTTTCTTCCTCATTGCCATGTCTTCTATTCCTTCCATGCTCTCATGCCTTAGCTCTGTCATTCCTTGCTGCCATGTTGTTTGGTAATTCTTCCCTGCTCTCCCATTCTAAGCTTATCCCTGCTATCCTGTTCTTTGTACTTCAGTGCTCCCTTGCTCTATGCTGCTCTGTGCTCTCCAATATTCTGTCTTTTCACTCTATTTCTGCTCTCTGGTCTTCCCTCCTTCTCTACCCTCTGGTCTTCTCACCTTACATATCCTCTGATCTTCCGACTTCCGCTGTCCTCTGGTCTTCTCTACTCCTCTGTCTTATGGTCGTCTACCTTCTCCTGTCTTTTGGTCTTCTGGCCACACCTGTTCCCTACTCTGGGGTATTTAGCTACTCTCTATACTTAGGTACTCTTTTATCCACAGAAGTGGTGGTGTTCTTTGTCTTATGGGCAGTTTTGGTATAGCAAAAGACAGCGGAAAGTCTTTATACAAGACTAAGTCTAGCATGTGGTTACATTCTTCTCCTACGCATTGTACACAGTTCCAGCATTATACCGCAACATTAAAAACATAACTGTGGCAGCTGAGAGATACAATATAGCACAACTGTTACAGGGTTGTTGGCAGTGGAGCAATAAGCTTACCAAATAAATAGCAAAATGTCAACCCTTACAGTTTGGCTGTCACTGGTCAAATAGTTATAAGACTGTCGGCTACTTTAACAGCTACTTCAAATGCAAATCACCAAGTGAAAAGTGGGATGGAATCAGCTCTTCGTACACATAGTCAGCTGTAGTAGAAGCTACGTATGTATGGGCATACACACAGAGAGGCTGATAGAGAGGAGCAATAAAGGCTCATCCTTTTATAGCCAATTTGAAAACTAAACCTTGGTAATGAACAACTTACCTGCAAATAAAGACCAGCTACCTTCCTGTGGGACCATACACACTATAGACATAAATCCTACTCAACATGCAAATTGAATACATAATCATAGAGATCATTGAAAGGAGGAAAGAGAATTTGCTGAATCTGCAAAGGAGCCTTGCATTGACAGCACCCACATATATTACAAGGTAAGCCCCTACAGCAAAGGAATTTGCACTAATCCACATTCAATGTATGCTCATGACAAATGGACAGTTGAGTGCTACAATAACAGGCAGTGTAGTCTACTGGCTAAAAATCTATTAGTAGCGATTGAAAGGAGGACACCCCTCGCGTTTCGAAGCTGAAATGCCCGCAAATCAACACTGATCTAATCATTATAATTGATTTCGTTTCGTTTGATGAGTCAGCTGAGCGAAGGTCATAAACAACGATGTCATTCAGTACGTACAGTACCGGTAATCCCAAAGGTGCAGCTCGACACGCCCTCGCTCCCCTGCAGTCTCAAACTATATTTCGAAGAAATACTATACGTACGGTTACGTGACTGCATGTGCATAAGTTTTCTATTTGAGGCTCTTCTATAACTATTATTCTTACACTAAGTTAACGTTTTTTTTTCTTTCAACCTGGTCCAGTTACCTAGTACCCTTTTAGCCAATATGCACAATTTACCTTGCTGCGATAGTTAATCAGATCCTGTGTCTTCGTACGGTGAAGATAAGTCTTTATAAGGTTCTTGTTGAAGATCGGCTCAGTGTACACTCCTCCACAAATACCAGGAGGTCGAAGCATGCACCCACGTCAATCTTTACCCATTGATCTAGGCGGCGCAATATGTCCTGGACACACCATAGACTCTCAAATGGACACACCTAACAACGGTGTACGCTACGTATCGCTTAGGCCTAAACAGTAGTAGAATTTCTTCACTGACAATCAGGCCTCAAGAGTGCAAGTTTAGGCAGGACCAGACTCCCAAATCGATACTGTTACTGTAACGAATTAATGCAAGCAAGTTTGCGGTAGGTTTTGGCGGTAGCACAAGTTATCAAAGCCGTGTAGTACGAGCCGGATACGTTCGCAACCAGCTTCCTCCCAACCAATTGATTGAAGCACAGATGATTCCAGCCAAAGCAAGATAGCGTGCAACACACGATCATCTACAAGTTCTAACGGAAGTTCTAACGAAGTCTAGCTCGAAGACCGAGCTAGACTTCGCCCAAATTGAATATAGTCTAAAAGGATCTGGTTCAAGATAAAAGAAGATAATCAACAACGAAAAGCTACGCATAGTAGAAAAACGTAAAACTGAATGTGAACACCTCAAATACCAACGTATTATATTCCCAAACTACGGCCAACAAGAGATTCTTCGCGAAAGTTCTGTTTTATTGGCGTGCAGTCATACACGCATTGGGCGTCAGTCTAGTTATAGGTTAGTCTAACAAGCTAGACTGAACTAGCTAAACTGACATACCGCCACCTATGATACCGGCTTGAAAGTTTCTTCAGTTGACAAACCAATAAACACATCCATTTGTGTGGCCTTTGCCTGCATTCACATGTGCCCCAAGGCACTGAAAGACTATGGCCTCACAGAGAGAACACATGCATATGTATGTACGTACACGTCTGTATGTGTGTATGAAGTTGAATGCCTCAATAGTCATGCTATGTATTCTGTGTGGATACAAAATCAGTACACGTGATCAGAGGTACAAACCATCATGGTTGGTTCATGTACATGAGGTATACATGGGGACAAAATGAGGAGTGCTTACTATCAGGGTTGGTTTATGTACATGAGGTGTACACAGGGACAGAATGAGGAGTACTTACTATCCAGGAGTATGTACTGAACCAGTTACTTACTATCAGGATTGGTTTATGTACATGAGGTATACACAGGGACAGAATGTGGAGTACTTACTATCCAGGAGTATGTACTAACCAGGTACTTACTAAGCAAGTTCTAATGTACTTTTTTCTGTACTGGTATAGGTTGCTTGTGTACTTGGTGCTATATACTTAGATCCCATACATATACGCAGTACAGAGTCTTGTTGCTAAAATGCTACATACGTATGTGCGTACGTGTGTGTGAGAGTTGTTTGTGTACTACTGTGTGGAGTGTTATGGATTGTACGTACATGTGTATGTGTTGTGTGCTATTCTATACTACTGTGTGTTGTGTGTGGTATACGTACATACGTATGTACATACGTACGTATGATACTTACATATACGTATACTGTTTTTTAGTTGTTGTTTTACTGCTAGGATGTTGCCCCTTATTATTTTGTGTATAGGAATGTGTGTGTGTGTGTGTGTGTGTGTGTGTGTGTGTGTGTACGTACGTATGTGTGTGTGTGTGTGTGTGTGTGTTTGTGTGTGTGTGTGTGTACGTACATATGTGTGTGTGTGTG
This sequence comes from Halisarca cf. caerulea, assembly GCA_963170055.1. NCBI lineage: Eukaryota > Metazoa > Porifera > Demospongiae > Chondrillida > Halisarcidae > Halisarca > Halisarca cf. caerulea. The sequence goes on from CAUJGJ010000405.1 coordinate 5,291, forward strand.
TGTGTGTGTGTGTGTGTGTGTGTGTGTGCGTGTGTGTGTGTGTGTGTGCGTACGTGTGTGTGTGTGTGTGTGTGTGTGTGTGTGTGTGTGCGTGTGTGTGTTTTGTAGCACACTGTGTACCAAGCTTTAGAGTGATAGGGTCTGTCATACGCATCCAGTAGTGTGGTGTAGCACCTCTACAGAGACAACTACAGCTGTCCCCTTGAATGGTCACTATAGACAAATGTATTGTAAAATGTCAATTATATTTATTAGAATCATTATTAATTATTAATTATACTAATGATTAATTATTAATTAATCATTAGTATATTCGTACGTATGACTTAATTCAAACATTGATGAATGTACCATTCCAAATGTATGGAATACATATGTACATATGTGGTCGGTTAATTACAACTTACGGATAATTTCAGGAAAATTAAGGTTCTAATTAACGACATTTTACTATGTTATGTTCCCGTGCATTTCTTTGTGGCATCTGTAGACTTCCTGAATACAATACTGTATGTGTACTTTCTCTGTATCATGTGGCCTTGTTGTGCAATTTGTCAGAAATTGATATCAGTGAATGCCATCATGACATCATTCACTTTCTCATTGTCTGAGAACTACAGGTTTGAGTATCTTATACTAATAGACTAGGATAGACTAGGTATAGGTCATCAACGGATCCTACGTAACGAGTCATACCGTCACTTAACCCTCATACCCCAGCACTCGGCCCCAACCGGCTACAGAACACCCAGAAGTAGCCCTCAGCAATCCCAAATCCCAGCAACCCCAAATCCAGTCTCCCTCCCCCAATCCAACCCTTCCGATCCAGATTGACAAACCTCTAAATCCGACAATGCACACATGATCATGAACATGGGTATCTGGAATGCACGTAGTGTAACAAAAATTACCATTCATCCAATCGCTAACCTACCACAAAAACTTGACATTCTATGCATCATTGAAACATGGCTTTCACCTTGCACCTCCAACAATGAAGTTTTACCCAATGGCTACAATATCTATTGACACGACCGTGAATCTCTAGGTGGTGAAGTTCTCGTAGCTGTTCCAGTCCACATCCCCTCGAACCTATTTTACCTATTTTGTCCTGAACTCGAACGATTATGCGGAAATCAGTATGGAGTGTGCGACATCATGAATCACTGTGAATGATGAACTAGCCTGCGGCCGCCCGTTAGGCAGAAGTTTCCAATCTCTACCTTTACTATTATCTATGACCCTACTAATAAAACCATGAAACCAAATATTTATCAAAGAATTTTCACAAATTTAAAGCAATATGAGTAATGTATACACTGTCACACACACACATGCATGCATGCATGCACGCACACACAAGACACGGTCACTTAATAAATTAATTACACCTCTACATACTAACCATAGCCAAAAATCAATAACTCATCTTCAAACTTCCACTGCAAATACAAAGAATCTACTGTAACTCTCTCCAAGAGAAGATTTTGAAGTGACCTTAGGCTATTTCCATGTGACCTCTTACCATACAGGTGCAGCATGGATGCCGCATCGATATTCATAGACATCATATGAATGTCATTAAGGACATATGAATACTATTATGCAAATAATACAGATGAATGTCATAACAGCATTAGCTAAACATACTGTACATGCATTGCTTGATCACTTGATGTCCTTCTGCATGCATGGATCTCGATGTATTGCTTCAATAATATTCTGTATTAAATAATTTTATCGCTAAATGGTGAGACATGCCCATGCATCTATATTAAACATGTGTGTTCTTTGTTTGAATAAATCTTTGACATTATACTGCTAGTAACGATCAGTCCTGTATAACTAGAGTTCTTATCATATAAATAAAAAGCTCAGACACAGTTATAGGCATGCATTTTGTTTCTGTAGTGGAAGTGCTGGTTCCAAAGTCTGTTGCATATAATGGGATAAATCTGATCACAGCAGTTACAGTGTACCGTTAAAGTTGGGTTGACCATGGGATAGGCAAGGTTCTCGGTATATCTGCGAAAGCCTTTAGCCAATATATATATATATATATATATATATATATATATATATATATATATATATATTGCAGCAGCTATGAATATAATTATTATGCCATGAATTAAGTTATAGCGTGCATCGAACCATTTTTGATTCTTTATTCCAAAATGAAGCCAAAGGATATTGCCAAAATTTGAATGAATGTGTGAAATTCTGTTATTCCACTTTGCCATGACACCTAAACTATGCACAAAATGGTGATTTGCACCCGCAGCAACGCAAAATAGTTGATTTTCTGTTAAACAGAGGAGTTTCTCAAATTCCACACATACGATCTTAAATACGAGAGTAAGCTACAAGTTTGTGTCCAAATGTATCTGTTTCATTGCAATTTGACTCGATAAAGCATCAAAGTACGGCGAACGGAAAGAGCTTTGTTTCTGCTTCAGTGACTGACTTTTTCATTTATTCTTTGACCTATACACAGTAATATCTCAATAAGATAAATAAGAGTAGTGGCACCTATATCGTTTACTAACAGTAAGACAATACGTAAGGATATGCCATGGACAGGAGAAACAGACTTTTCAGTTCTACCACTGCAACCCTGCTATCACTGCCTGGGAGATCTTAAATACGAGAGTACAAATGTACAAATGCTACATTTAGAACATTCTGGCTCCCTCACTCGTGTGGGCATTCCTATGCCCCTGTCTAATGTATGTATACATACGTATATCCTTTTACATCCATACTGTATGTACGTACATACATATATTACAGTGTTAGAAACAAGGAGCAGGTGTCACATGGACAAATGTCTTAGCATCATTAGTTTGGGTCCAACAGTTTCGGATTTGCTCGGACATATTAAAGGAGAAGAACACATGTGCCACAGTAGATGTGCATCAACAAATAATGAAAGCATAAATAGACTTGGTAACATCACTGTGTGTGTGAAATGAACATGAGGTAGTCCTCAACCAAATGTCTGTCCCAAACTTTTTGGGGTCGGACAAAATGCCAAAATGGTCGGACAATGTCTGAATGCTGACCACTATTTCTAACACTGTACTACGTATGTACCCATGCAATTTCTACTCTGCAGCTACGTACCACAGTACCATATTATATGACTGCACTGTGTCTACAATTTACCCTTGGCTTTTATACCGTATTGAGGCCTGCTCAGGTATGTCCCTATGCAAAGGACTGCATTAAGCCATATCCTCACCATGGTCCATGGGGCATGCTCAGGTACGCCCCAAACATTCAATACAGTTACTGTAGAACCTTAAGGTGGTGGATCAGTTGCCATTTGCAGCAGATATGAATATAATTATCAGGCCATGAATATAATTATAGCACGCTTACTAGTATACTTGATTATTGTCGTACCATTTTTGACGCTTTTTTTCACGCACGAAGCCCAGTGTTACTGTCAGAATTCATCTTAACGTTCATCTAAGTACGGTAAAAGGATCGTATGTATGGATTTACGGAAATTCTGTTTTTCTACTGTGCCACGACACCTAAACTATGCCCAAAATGGCAATTTGCACCCGCAGCAACGCAAAATAGTTGATTCTCTGTTAAACAGAGGAGATTCCCAAATTCCACACATACAATCTTAAATACGAGGGTAAGCTACAAGTTTGTGTCCAAATGCACTTGTTTTGTTGCATTTTGACTCAATAAAGCATCATAGTACGGCGAACGGAAAGAGCTTCATTTCTGCTTCACTGTATGACCTTCTTTCATTTATTCTTTGGCCTACACAGGTCTTATAATTAACTCAATGGGATAAAGTAGAGTAGCTGTAGCACTAATATCGCTCAGTAGGATCGATATAACAGCCAAAGTTTTTGCTAAAATTGCGTTGGCGGACCGACCCGTCACCTCAAGATGATAATTAAGACAAACAATGTTGTGACCCTTGTTTAGTCTACTGATACAGTAGTATACTTGTAGCATCACATTCTGATAAGAAGAGTTGCTGATAACAAGAATTGTCATGTATGGTAATTCTGGCCCTGGAATTTTTAGTCCAGATTAGGCGCTACTCAAATGCAAACACTAATTGCTGATGTATTAGGGTTAAGGGTTGGTTATAGGGTTTTGTATAGGTAAACACCCACCATTTAGCCAGATTTACCGCAGTGGCAGAAGTAATCGATTTGCAGGACCTGGTTCCCTAAAGTTTGTCTTAATGAGGTTTCAGTGTAAGAGTTGTCAATACATTTGTTGGAGCAGACACTAAACACAGACTAACTCTATGCTCCACAATCTACACAAGAGAGGTAACCCTTGCAATTATTAGCAAGAAAGTAGACTAAGTACAAGAAAAAAGAATAAGTTACTGCCCCACACACTCGAATCACTTGCAAACCATTGAAGAGTAACTGATGCACCTGCACATATGCATTGAACACAATGCTTTGTAAACTTTCACAAGTGCTTTCAAACAATTGCTCATACATTCCTGTATAAATTCATACTGCATTACTATTAGATAAATTCTCTATAATATGGCTTTCCTTGTAATCCATATAATATAATGGAGAGCATCACACATTGGAAGTCCAAAGAAAACAATAAAATTAAGGAAAAAGGGAAATGCCTAAGACACAATCTACCATGATATGGGCTTGGCAAGACGTGAGAGTATTTATAGGTAATAGTAACCATAAAGGAAGGATACTAAATGGCTATATATAGGTATCAAGCATCTTGGTACAATTCACTAGAAATGTGTATATATAAATAGAAACAAACTTTGATTTATGCTAATTGATACCGAGAATGGAGAATCAATCAATTTTACAGTAGACAACGAATACAGGCATTAAATCAAAGTAAACACAAGGTAGAAATCAGTGGTACAAAAAACCACAAACGCGAGCGAACCACGTGTCATGACTAATATACACGCAAAGTACTATGTTCTGTGTGAGTTCATATATTATGTTAAAAAGGTTATTGCATGGTGTGGGTCAGTAAAGTACGTTAACCAAGACTAGTACTCATTCCAATCATGGTTAGATAAAGGATACACTCCCTGCGTGGGATGTGCACTGAATAAGACATGACGGTAATGTTAGAACAGAACAAAGTAGTATTCACGGCAAACCAATAAACAATAAAAACAGTTATCATAGGGCCAAAGGCCTGTTTTTACCTGCTCAAGTTAGGGCGGTGATCTTTACAGGGCGCCATTTTTAATTTATCGGCCGAGTTGCGGTTGAGTAAATTTTTAATAATAGTACTGTGCATACTGTTTTAAATGAAAATTTCTTCAAATGTAAAAAAATAATATTATGAAACGATTTAGTTAGCACTTCTTGCTTTAGTAAGTACCTTAGCAGTTTGGCGTGGAGGACTTGAACCTTTCCGCCATATTATTATCGTGCGGTTGAGCGTAGTCTCGCGTAGCCAGAGCCATGCTCGCCGTGACTGACGTCATCAAGACCCATGCCGCCGTGACTGACGTCTGGGGTATTTCATATATAATATATATAGGATCTAGGTGCAGCACAGTTGCCGCAACAGCCTACTTAACATTTCTCATGAATATCATTATCAACTTATGAATATTATGGTCAGATTATGCAGGATGTGTGTGTGTGTGATTGTGTGTGTGTGTGTGTGTGTGTGTGCGCACACACACACACAGCTTGTTCATCTCACTCACACAATCCCAGTTTAACTTCTGCCATAAATATAGCCTTGTCAAACTGGCAGTTATACTTCGTGAGATTCACTGCATGTGACACTGGTAGATTTTAAAGCCCAGCAACAGTGAATCTCAATCTATTCAGAAAAAAATTCAGAATTATATGTACGGACTTAATTTAATATTGTGTAGTCCATGAAGGCATATTAAACATCATGCACAGTGGGAGATATATAATTATCCCATGCATATGCATGTACATCATTAGTCACATCAATTCACCACAATAAACAGAAAAGGGCCTGGGGTATATAATAAACAAAAAATCACTTGCAAAATAAGCAAATGCTACAATGCACACTGCCTGTGCCAATCAAAATTTGTACCAACTGCAAGTGCCTTGAACTCAATGACATGTATACTAAATTTAGACTAATTTTTATAAGTATAAAGTTCATATATGGCTACTCTCAGACTGCTTTTGTTGTAAGGAGCGTCTGTCCAAAAGAACAGATCTCGTAGAGCTTTCTTGATAATAAAACTTCCTGAACATGGACTCCTTGCTTCCATCTGCTATTTGCAGAATGAGATTTAGGCTTACACCTTCCTCCAGAGCTGGAAAAGTAGAAGCACCTCTTACTGAATGGCGGCTAAAGTTAGCAGTATCTATCCTGGCTAGACTAATCATCTCCTTGATCCAGTGTGCTATATATGCTGTGACGTCACTGCATGGTTTGAAAGGACTTATAATTATGTATGACAAGAACAGCTGCTGTGGCTGGGAATCCATTTCATTTGGACTTCTTCTCTATCATGGTATACGTTTCTCATATTCACTCAGACATTTAACTGCATGGACATAGTGTTTCTCATCATCCGTGAAAAGCTGCTACGAAAAACTCCTTATAGGTAGGTTGCCTGACTTCCTCTTCTAAGTAAGGGTTGGCAGTGGAACTGAACACCATCGCAACCATATTGTCTAAATCGTAATTCCATAACTTGTAGCTCAGAAGTACGACAGGCCAGTACCAAGGCAAATAGGAGGGCTAACGTCTGACTGAGCATCTTTTAAATTAATGGATGATCACACTTCTGAGTCAATGACTGGTTTCTCAAGACCATGTCCACATCTCAAGTTCTGGCATACTTCGGCTGGGAGGTCTCAAATTGTACATAGTACACACCTTTCATCTGTCTGTAAACCAGTGGATGTTGACCTAACACCACACCAGTCCTTCAATCTTGTCATGAGTCATAGAGACGGCCGACCTTATCATTATAGACTATATAAGTCTGATGTTGTAGACCTTTCTCAAACAGTAAGGAATTCAAGAAAGGATTTTATATCTGCAGATAGGGGATTATCTTCCCTTTCACTACACCAATTACACCATCATTTACAAGCACTTTGGTATGCCACTCTCATTCCTTTACTCCAGCCAGACAAGATAAGCTTGGCAGACTTGTCTGAAAATCCACATTCAATTTCTGTGAATGATCGCTTGAGAGTTTCCAAGTCACTGTGGC
>CAUJGJ010000405.1:17500-22500 GCA_963170055.1 Halisarca cf. caerulea
ACGCCATTATAAACATAGCGCCTGCGATTACGTGCGAAGATACTAGCTTGATTCTGCACTTTTATCCAATGACTTAATGAACATTTGGAGATCAAATTACGGGATACACTTACTATTTTAACATTTACTAAAAAATATAGGTAATTATGATCAAAACGAGATGCGGCCACGGCCCCTGCAGCTGCTGCCCTTCCTACGGCCCTGACTAGACATCACTGGCTCCTTCTCTGATGCCTGCACACAACACAATGTACATGGAGGAGTTTACGATATAGTGAAGAGTGTATATATAATGTAGTGAGGAGTGTACAATGTAGTGAGGAGTGTACGATGTAGTGAGGAGTGTAGTGAGGAGTGTACAATGTAGTGAGGAGTGTACAATGTAGTAAGGCTTGGGAACTCACCTTCTGCAAATTCAAAAGAATTTCAGTCAGCTGTACGTTTGTAACGGCCAAGTGGTTCTTCTCAGCCACCAGTTCTTTCTTCTCATCTACCAGCTCCTTCCTCTCGGCTGCTAACTCCTTCTTCTCTGTTGCCAGCTCTTTCTTTTCTGTCTGTATCTTAAGCAGTTCTCCAGTCAGTCTTGCCCCGTCCTCTTCAACTTTCTTTCTCAACATTTCTTCTTCCTTCAGTTTAAACCTGAGAGAGAATGCTTCATTCTCCAGTTGTCGAATCCTGGCTTGCTCTTCACTGAGCTAATACAGAACAAACCATTCGGTACAACATATCAATATACAGTTGCTTTCTGGACTGCTCATGTATGGCATATGCATGTACGGTGACAGAAACAACATCGTTACACATATATATACGTAAGTATGTATGTATGTACATGTTGGTGTGTACTGTAAACAAGCATATTGGTGAGTATAACACATATGCGTACATGTTGTGTGTAGAATTGCATGCATGTGTACATGTTGGTGTGTACAGAACATATGCATTTTGGTACCTGTGTACATGCACACATATTGGCATGTACAGTACATACATATGTATGTACATGTTGGTGTACGGTATATACTGTACAATACGTACTGTATGTACATGTTGGTGTGTACAGTATATATGTACATGTGTTGGTGTGTACAGTACATATGTACATGTTGGTGTGTACAGTACATATGTACATGTTGCCGTATACAGTACGCACGTACATAAATGTTGGTATGTGCATACACACATGTACACATTGGGGTGTACGTATACATACATACATGTTGTACATACATGATGTGTACAGTACATATATGTATATATATGCTGCATGGTGTGTGTAGTACATACGAACGTGCATGTGATACTTACAGTATGTATACATGTGTTGGTGTGTACAGTACCAGTGTTTTCCACAGACAGAAATTATATATAACAGGGTACCGGTGGTAGGGAGGTCCAGATGATTCATTGTCAAGAAAAAGATGTTATCTTTCTCGATATCCACTAGAGGCCCCGTTGTGGACCATTACCATCGAGCCATTGATTGATTTCAACAGTGTCGAGTCTGAGGTTTTTTACATGGAAAATAACAACTATACATTTTTTTAGTATGCATTAATGGATATTGTTGCTTTGAACAGTAACAGGGTGCTGTACCCTGTTCCAGATATACTGGGGGAAACACTGCAGTACATATATACATACGTACATGTGTTGGTGTGTACAGTTCATACATATGTACATTGGTATGTTCAGTACACATGTACATGTGTTGGTGAGTACAGTACATATGTACATAATATGTTGGCGAGTACAGTACATATGTACATGTGTTGGTGAGTACAGTACACATGTACATGTGTTGGTGAGTACAGTACACATGCATATGTTGACGAGTACAGTGCATATGTACATGTGTTGGCGAGTACAGTTCATATGTACATGTTGGCGAGTACAGTGCATATGTACATAATATGTTGGCGAGTACAGTGCATATGTACATGTGTTGGTGAGTACAGTTCATATGTACATAATATGTTGGCAAGTACAGTGCATATGTACATGTGTTGGTGTGTACAGTACATATGTACATGTGTTGGTGTGTACAGTACATATGTACATGTGTTGGTGAGTACAGTACACATGTACATGTGCTGGTGAGTACAGTACATATGCAGTGTTTTAGCCAGCAGCCAAAAATAGGGGGGGAGCTAGACCTACAGTCTATCATGTAAGTGGATCAATGTGGAATAGGGATGTGCATTGTAGCTACTATGGTGAGGCTCTTTGTAGCTACTTTGCTGAGCTTGCTAGTCTTCTAAGCAATTGTAAACGATTACTAATTTACATCCAATCAGATTTTCTGCCAGTGCAGCCTGTCACTTATAATTATCACCTTGTAACTTCCCCTTACCCAAGCTCACAGCCCTGATCTAATAAGGGTGCATAGTTTAAATAGGAGGGCACACAGCTTCCTAAGGAGGGCAGACAGCTTCTAAAGGAGGGTGGAAAGCTTCTAAAGTAGGGCGCATACATTGTATAGGAGGGCGGTCCCGCCCTCCTATGATGCTTTGGCTAAAACACTGATATGTACATGTGGTAGTGTGTACAGTACATATGTACATGTGGTAGTGTGTACAGTACATATGTACATGTGTTGGCAAGTACAGTACATACGTATATATGTGTAATAATCATGGTGGTGTGTACAATACACACATTATGTACATAACTGAAAAGTTTCACAAAGTTGCTACTTAATATTATGTATTGATGAATACACGAGTAGTGCTGTGAATAATTAAGTGATCTTGTCTGACCAAAGGCTAAAATATCTTCCAATTGTAGTTATGCACAGAAAATGTCTGATGCCCAACTACTATTTGCAAAACTGCATTGTATAACTATATATCTGAATCAATGCCGCACTAGATATTGACAATAGATACTATACCAGACTATTCAGACCATTCACGGTGAACCAAATAGAAGGCAGAAGCTACTACCACTGCAGTGTGTGGAGTGAGGTACCTTGGAGCTCTTCAGCTCTTGAAATTGATGCAGCATTTCTTCTTTGAGGTGTTTCACCTTATAAGAGGCTTCAGTTTGAGAAACATTGTCAAGCTACAATGAGAAGGATATAGAGAGACAATGTCAATGCATGAGAATACACCAAGTGTTGAATACAATGCATGGAATAGACAATGGATTAAGTTTTGAGTCAAATCTTGGCTTTAATTGTTGTACGAATCATGTAATCAGGCTCGAGTGTGGGAGAAGTGATGAGATCGTGATCCTCTGATACGCACACATACATCACAATATGTCAATGCTCCAACACAATACCCGGTTAAATACGACAGCATGTATACATATATGTACCCCCATTATGTACTAGATTATTACACATACATGTCAGTGAATATAACATGGCATCTATATAATATCATAAACCATGGTAGTGGTTTATATGTAGAGATGATGCGGAAATGGCACCCATGCATACATTAGAACTAGCTGATTGTATTTTTGCTGAAATGTATTGTTATATAATATACGTAACACACAATAGACTTGACACACATTTGATACAGAGTTGATCTAGAAATAGGTGTGATGTCAAACATTGTGACCTGTTAAAATCACAAACTCAGTGAATCTGATGGTACACATGCATGTACACAATGCAAGTAGAGACATTACATACCTTAGGATAGGCAAACTCCTGATCAGTGGTGACATTGTAGATGAATTCTCCGGGAACAAAGATAACCGTGATTGAGAACTCTTGCAGAGATCTTTGATGGAGGGCAAACAGTCGCACCAGGAATGGCAGACGGATCCTGTTGACTGTGTAAAAGAGGGTGATATGCGCATTGTCAAACCCTTCAAAATCAGCCTCTTCCAGACCCATCATTTTCTTCAGGAAATCTCTCAGATCTAGTATCTTCTGGATTGTGACATCATGTGAAGGTTTGTTGGTCTGAAAAGCAGCTGAGATTTGATGGGCTGGCAGCTCTCTCCATTGGAGATAACTCCTTCTAGCTTCGAACAGAGTTGTTTTGCATGCCTCTTTCACCTCCACCTTGTATCTCTCCCAGTCTGTCATCAACTCTGGTTTCTGCAGCTGGCGAATTAGCTGGAAGAGAAGGTCACAATCCAGATGGTCCCAGTAAAGTTGGAGATACACAATATAATCACCATCGCTGCACTTCATCAAATCATTGATATCTTCCTGCACATTGCGTTTTGTAGAAGTAACAGCATTCAGCAGCGCAATGCAGATGGTTTTCAGGTCCTCTACTTGTCTTGCTAAACCTTTCACTCTTCTGACAAAAGCGATGAATCTAAACTGTAGATCTCCCATTTCAGGGTAATACCTCGGAGAAGAACTGCTGATAGCTGGTGGCCCGGGTGAAAGTTGAGCAATGCAGGATACATCCACTCCATGGTTGCTCAAAGCTGTAATATTGAGATATGACCGTGAAACTAACCCATACACGCACACCGAGATGCATGTACATACATATATATATATATATATATATATATATATATATATATATATAACACCTTCCAATTAGCAATGTACTTTTTCAATATAATAAAAATCAGCCTAAGATACATACATTAGTGAAACCAGAAGATCAAAGGAAAGGTCAAAGGCATTGTTTTGTGTTAAAACTTTCCAATTTCAAAATAAATAACAATGCTGAAGTAAACAACTTTTGCAGTGGACTAACAGCTGATACAGCTGCTATCTCTCTGGGTTCACAAATTTGTGGATCATAGGCTGATTCTTATCATAATGGAAAAGTAAATTGCTAATGGGAAGGTGTTATATATATATATATATATATATATATATATATATATATATATATATATATATATATATATATATACATATATAAAATTATAATATGTTGTACACACATAGATATTAGGCAAACATGTATAGTGTTCAAAATCCTGTGAGCTTATATACAGGAATTGATTTCTGCATACAACTACAGTCAGATCCACCACTCCCATCAAAAGGTATGGGTAGGATGCCATGA
>CAUJGJ010000405.1:27500-32500 GCA_963170055.1 Halisarca cf. caerulea
CACACCCACCCACCCACACACACACACACATACACACACATAATTACACAGACATGTATGACACATACACCCCCCACACACATATTATACACACACACATACACACACACACACAACTACACAGACATGTATGACACATACACCCCCCACACACATATTATACACACACACATACACACACACACACAACTACACAGACATGTATGACACATACACCCCCCCCACACACACACATAATATTATATACACACACATACACACACACACAACTACACATTCATGTATACACACACAGAGTTCATAAACTTCACACAAAGAGCGGTTTCCTTTACAACAATTTGTACTACAGTTGACAAATTTGCTGGAGGTGGAAGGTGCATGAACTGTTGAGGGTGGAAAGGCGCAGAACCCGTCCTTCCTCCCCCTTGCACTGGATAGAACCTTATAAGCCCCAACATTGTTACCAAAATTGCAGATATATAGTGAAACCTGTATATAAAGACCACCCTAGAGACTGCATACTTCTGGTCTCTATAGACAGGTGGTCCTTATGTAGAGGGGTAATAGTACAGCTTTAGTGGTTCCTGCACCGGCCTACAGTGGTCTCTATAGACAGGTGGTCCTCATGTAGAGGCAGAACAGTATTGCTTTAGTGGTTCTCGGACCAGCCTACAGTGGTCTCTGTAGACAGGTGGTCCTTCTATACAGTGAGACCTCATTTTTCTGATCATGCTAGTGGTGGGAATTTACAACATGGGATTGTAAAACTCATGTTTACATCAACCAGTGTCAGATAAATGCGGTGTGATCTATCTCAATAATATGGGATGTTGTGGTAAGCAGAGGATCAAAAGTCAATATGATAACAACAGGAAGTGATTTGATGAATACACTTTGTAAACACATACACATGTAGTCATTACACTGGTATTAAACATGCCATATATTATATGCATAGAGAGAAACTCGGTCTACCTACATACCTGTAGAGTGCTGTTTGGACACCCATAGACGAAGTATTTGTATTCCCCGTTCTTCAGGAGTTGCGAAGCGCTCTTTATAATTTTCGATATCTTCTTCCGTTACTTTGAGAAATCTTGCCAACACTGTCCACTTCTGAGTCAATCTACAGCCAATTCTGTTAATCACAAACCTATGAATATTATTGCTACGAAAATCAATAGGTGGAAGATTTTCCAAATCATATTTGACAACTTCAACCATTACTTCAGAGCATGAGGCTTCTCCAGAAATGGCTTGTGAGTCCGAACTAACAGGTTTGGGTGTCGTGGAAACTGCTTGAACTGGAGTGGTATCGCCAGTAGCAGTGGAATCAACGGTCATCATGCTAGAGCTAACACAAGTCACTGTAGTAGATGTTGGCCATGAAGAAGGGCTTGTTGAAGTCTTAGGTGAATGTTCACAAACAGTAAGGGGTGAGTCGGTTACTGCAGATTCCTTGGAATTTGCTGGACGTGTATGTGCTGAGTGCTGATTTGGAAGTACGGGAGGTGGCTCGGGAGGGAGTAGAGGTCTGGAAGAGGGTGAATACCTCTCTTTAAACCCAGCAACGTCAGACTGATTCGCTTGATCCTGTATATTGCTGTCACAAACATCCACTGCAAGTTTGTGACCACCAACTAGTGAGTCGGGTATTGCAGTTTCCTGGGGATTTGCTGGTTGCGTGTGTGTCAAGTGTTGATTTGGAGGTACGGCAGATGGCTCGGGAGAGGAGACAAGCTTGGAGGAGGATGGATGTGTCCCTTCAAATGCAACAATGTTGGACTGAGTTGCCTGATTCTGTGCAGTGATGTCATGATCATCATTGTTCAAAGCTGGGCTCGAAATCACAAATTCCTTTGTAGTACTGCCAGTCATTTCCTCATCACTCGAAGGGGATGGCACTAATCGAGATGAGTACATTTCGGGTCCAGAGTTATCAGAAAAGTCTGTACCCGAGGAATTCAGCACCAGGTCCCCTACAGTGGGCGCTGTTGGAGCTTCTAACAGGCTCTCTCGATGTTCCTCTACAAAAGCCTGAATCCGTTGGTGTAAGTCAGTGATTCCTTCCCGTTCCACACATTTAGCAAGTTCGTTCCAAGTCGGCTTGCACGACCCTACAAGTAAGATGTACAGAGAAACCTATGCATACCACCAAACAAACATACCCTAGTTGACTGTATACGTACCACCAAACAAACATACCCTAGTTGACTGTATACGTACCACCAAACAAACATACCGTATTTGACTGTATACGTACCACCAAACAAACATACCGTATTTGAGTGTATGGTGGCCGCGGGTTCATTTAATAGCTGGGGGTAAAAGTAACCCTAGGAAAATAATGGCTGTGTCTCAAATAATGGCCGGGTATCGAATTAACGTCGGATCTCAGTAAACAAAATGGCCGCATTGTTCAATCGAGGAACAACGCATCGTACAGTCAATTATGATCATCGATTGTAAAACATCTGGAGTGATTTCTACTATTGTTTAGCCTTTGATAATATAGATAAAGAACCAAAAGGAACCAAACTGCCCTGTAGACACTGCCAAATGATCTCAACAACTTCCCTCTGCGACGGGACAGTCTTCGGATTTTGCTTATAAGTGGTAAGATGGCCTTGTTCCTTAAGTTCTTATTCCACTAAGCCCAGTTATATGCCCTGTTGGTACGTTATTATAATGATTATATAGAGGATTCAGGTGGGTTCATTCATAAAGGACTTAAGAAAGTCTTATATTTTTGTGTTCGAATAAAAGCCTTGCTTGTTTAATGGCCCGGTCAAAAGTGTCAGGAAAGAAATAAAAGCCCGGGCTATCATTCGGTCAAATACGGTACACAAGAATGCACAGGGACAAAATGAGGCCTAGTTACTATCTAGGAGTAGGTACTGAAGCAGGTACCCACTAAGCAAGTTCCACTGTACGGTGCATCACATCAACAAACACACATCCACACCTTCTATTCTTGCCCATTTATTGAGAGCTCTTGCTGCACTGTCTGGCTGGGATGCCCCGCGTCTCACCTTCTCCACATATTCGTACGGCAGGAAAGGTTTCAGGCGACGTATCAGCGGAATCAATTTCTTAACAACCATCCCGTCTTGCACAACAACATTCAAAAGCTGCTGGTCTTCATTCCTGGACAGGTCAATGGCGTATTCCCATTCTTTAACACTTTCTTTCTTGGAAATAATTGGAATAGCAGGTGTGTTATCATCATCCTCATCCGAGTCACCTGCAAATAGCATTAAATAGACAAACACTTATATACCAGGGCCAGAGGAGCCACTGGGCCAGGTACGTAGGAGAATGGTGGCCCTACTACTTTTCTTAAATGCCAAACCTCAAAAGTACATTGGCTGTTAAAGCTTGTCTGACTATATTATACTATCACGAATAGTAGGATATTAATTGTAAGTATCAAAGCAGTTTGGGATGCTTCATTACTTTTTTATAGTAGCTTACTTCGCACCTGTATACAACAGGACAAGAAACGACATATTAACCGACTTCAAACCACCTTGAAAGGTGGTTAAGCTGAACCAGTCACGTAAACACTTTAGCATGTATACATGTACTGTATAAATGTGAGTGGTCTAAGCCGCTATAATGTTATAAAGCGCTTTCTAAACCAGCTTATACCACCCCAGTGTAAATGGGGTACTGATTTCACGGACATCACCGAGGGGCTACTGTACATCAGTGTACAGTGTACATGTGAAACCTCCATCATAGCTAGGACACCTGCGAAATGCGGCCACCTCCTTACAGGACATCATCACATTGTCCCACTTGAAATCTTTTACATTGACATGTGCATATTTGAATCTTCCAAAGTAAGGACCCTCCATATACAGGACAGCTTACTGTGGTCCTAATAGTGTCCATAGAGGTTCTGCTGTACAGGACTGTTTAATGTGGTCCCAATGGTGTCCTTATTGTAGAGGTTCCACTTTACAGGACTGTTTACTGTGGTTCCAAAGTTGTCCTTATTGTAGAGGTTTCACTGTACAGGACAGCTTACTGTGGTCCCAATGGTGTCCTTATTGTAGAGGTTTCACTGTACATGCAATACTATTCTCGTACCCATTCACATTTGTACGACTGCATGGCAAAACGAGTGCAACATTGTGATGGATAGTCCTAATACAGTCGAACATGTATTATGTAGTTAGCAGGTGTGTATGAATCTGGACACTCAGCAAGTTCTATAGTCCTTATACGTATGTACAGCAGTGTTGTGGCCATTACAGGGGTATCACAATCAACTACCATTGCAATTATCTCAGTATCAAAGCATTACGGTTACCATTACCACTACAGATCTCCACTAAAGTAATCAATTACCATTGCAACTACATTTCTACCATTACAATTACAATTACTAATTACATATTTATTCTTGTATGCTTGCAAAAGTTATTACACCCGACCGAGATTTCATATATATGGTGATCTAAATCATGTGATTGATGTTATTTTCCCGTTTCCACCAGGTACCTGGTTAACTGTAGCACAGAAATAGCCTCAAACTAGCAAAAATCTACCTTCTTAGGGGGCAAAATATATCCACAAATATAAACAATATCCATCACAGTAGTTGCATGGTAATTGTGTAATTTGATGCAAATAGCTAAAGAATACCAACTACCATTACAACTACTCTGAGACTGAAACAGTTCCATTAGAATTGCATTACCATTACAGGCAAATGTGTACCTAATTACAATTGATTACAATTACTAATTACCATTACCACAACACTGATGTACAGTATGGAGAATGATAAGGCATGACAGTTGGCACTTTGAGCAAGTACCTCTGATAGCAATCACAATATGATAGTTTGTACTTTGAGCAAGTACCTCTGATAGCAATCACAGTAGGGAGTCAGTTATCAAAACACATTGGGACCAGGGCACCGGTGTTCTGATAACTGAAATGTTTGCATGGTTAAGTGATCACAAATTGAAAGTGACAATTCCACACAT
>CAUJGJ010000406.1:0-17500 GCA_963170055.1 Halisarca cf. caerulea
TGCATGTATGCATGCTTGTATAGTGTGTTTGTGTATGAACTTCAGTGATCATTGTCTTTTCCTTCTTTTTCTCAATAGAAATTTGTTGTCAGAATAATCATAACATATACAGATACATATGTACGTATGCACACACACACACACACACACACACACACACACACACACACACACACACACACACACACACATGCACACACACCTTGCAAGCCGGCTTGCAGTCATGGTTTATGTAAGCAGCAGGGCCCAGCCACAACTGTGAGCATCCCTTTCTAGTGGAGAACATTACACTAAAGTCATTCTCTCCTGGTTTGAGAAGTGTTCTCTCCTCTTCTGTTGACAGCTCAGCAATCACACCAAAGAGGTTGTGAACCACCTCATGCTGTTTCCTGATGGGGAAAAGTGATTCAGGTTAGCACCTACACACCACCACAGCACTCATCCACACCCACACCTACCCACACACACGCAAACACACATGCACACATACACACACGCACGCACACACACACACACACACACACACACACGCACACACACACACACACACACACACACACACACACACACAATGGGTACTAATGAGGGACATAATAGACAGAAACTCAACAATGCTCTTACTTGGTACATTGTATCAGATCAAGGCACATGCACCTGGTGGGCTCACATGCACAGTGAGATATTCACACAATTATCAAATGATGATCATTTTACCATAGAGAAGTAAGAATACAAGGGAACAGTGAGTTGCTTTAGGAGGGAGGAGGGGATGGAGTATTCCTCACCTTTGCTCATGTCTGCCCTGGTTAGTCAACCTGGGCTTATGGTACCTTATTCCATACTTATACACACCTTAGCTCACAGACAACTATCCCCCCTCCCACACACACAGCACTGTTACATTAACTGTTGACTGCACTGACAACGCAGGGCATCCACATACCACACTCGTGTGGTGACAATTTTCGCTCCTCGCTTCTCAGGATCTTGTGTGTAGCGATTACAAGATGCAAAGGTTATCCCAGAAGAGCGGTCAAGTACTTTCAAGTACTTCATGATCTGACGGAAGAAAACATAGTGTGTGTGTGTGTGTGTATGTGTGTGTGTGTGTGTGTGTGTGTGTGTGTGTGTGTGTGTGTGTGTGTGTGTGTGTGTGTGTGAGTGTGCCTACAACTAACCCCAAAAAGGATGATATTAAGGACTCACGTGATCTCGAAAAGCTTCAATTTGAGCTTTAGTTTTCCTGGCGAAGTAGCTCTGCGACCATTTTGCTTTAGTGACTAGTAAGTCGTACGCTTTCTGGTAATCTCCGTCTTCTTGAAACTCGACAACGATTCTTTTGAGATCTGTGAATTTCCCCTTGTTGTGTCTGAAGCGAGTGCACATCTTGTGCGTCGTGAATCCGAGGTATGGGTCCACTACGAGGCACGTCGCTATGTCGTCGAATTCCGCCAATTCCCTCGCGGGCGTCATCGATCTGAAGTACAGAAGGCAGAAAGGGACGAGGAATACGACCATAAAGTATGAATTCCAGGTAACTACAAGCCAGAAATACGGGCTAATGGCATGGAACCTCAAAGAATCTCCCGAAATGATGCGAACACGACAAAAAAAGAATCCAACCAAAGAGCTAAAGTTAGCACTAACCTTCCCCTCGAGCACTTGTACCGCTCGTTTTCCAAGAGTAAATTCCGCCAATCGTGAGTGAAATTTCGTGAACCACGCCCACTACAATCATGATCACCTCAAGTCAAAAATACACAATGTAGATTACAATCAAACGCTTGTTCGTGCTGAGAAACAGAAAGAGAACATTGTGCGCGATGTGGCTTGGAGTTTCTGATGGGGTTCAGGTTCACCTTCTCCCCCTGTTGCTTGTCCCAGAAGAACCACTGCCTCCTATACATTGCGAAGAAAGGACAGTGTTGTGTAATGATTGCAATGGATGACATCAGTCCCAATGTCTCACCTCTCTGGCCCCAACCTGACCCTCCACTCCCATTGTGCGAACTGGGACCACCCTTTCGGTCTCCACGGTAACCACCAGACTTCCCACGATAGCCACCAGAGCTTCTACCTCGGTAGTCTCTCCTCCCTCCGTCTCGATCTCGACTACCATATTCTCGATGACTGCCATGGTCACGGCTAGCAGGTTCCCGAGGTTGACTACTGTAGTCATGGCTACCAGAGTCTGGGCCCATATAGTCCCTCCCACGGTTCTCCTGAGTGAAAACTTTACTCTACACGAAGACAGGGAGGGAGAAGGAAGGAAGGAAACAGGGAGGGAGGAGGAAGGTAGGGAATACATAGAGAAAGAAGGAGCAATGGAATAGAGGGGAAAAGAGGGAGAGAGAGCAAGGAGAAAGGGAGCATGTGTGTGTAACAGCAACATCGAATTCACCCCCACAGCACACAGCACACATCCAATGCACCCTCACAGCACACAGCACACATCCAATGCACCCCCACACCACACAGCACACATCCAATGCACCCCCACAGCACACAGCACACATCCAATGCACCCCCACAGCACACAGCACACATCCAATGCACCCCCACAGCACACACCACACAGCACACACATCCAATGCACCCCCACAGCACACACCACACAGCACACATCCAATGCACCCCCACAGCACACACCACACATCCAATGCACCCCCACAGCACACAGCACACATCCAATGCACCCCCACACCACACAGCACACATCCAATGCACCCCCACAGCACACAGCACACATCCAATGCACCCTCACAGCACACAGCACACATCCAATGCACCCTCACAGCACACATCCAATGCACCCCCACAGCACACACCACACAGCACACATCCAATGCACCCCCACAGCACACAGCACACATCCAATGCACCCCCACAGCACACAGCACACATCCAATGCACCCTCACAGCACACAGCACACATCCAATGCACCCTCACAGCACACAGCACACAGCACACATCCAATGCACCCCCACAGCACACAGCACACATCCAATGCACCCCCACAGCACACAGCACACATCCAATGCACCCCCACAGCACACAGCACACATCCAATGCACCCTCACAGCACACAGCACACATCCAATGCACCCTCACAGCACACAGCACACATCACACAGCACACATCCAATGCACCCTCACAGCACACAGCACACAGCACACAGAACACATCCAATGCACCCCCACAGCACACAGCACACATCCAATGCACCCTCACAGCACACAGCACACATCCAATGCACCCCCACAGCACACAGCACACATCCAATGCACCCTCACAGCACACAGCACACATCCAATGCACCCTCACAGCACACAGCACACATCACACAGCACACATCCAATGCACCCTCACAGCACACAGCACACAGCACACAGAACACATCCAATGCACCCCCACAGCACACAGCACACATCCAATGCACCCTCACAGCACACAGCACACATCCAATGCACCCCCACAGCACACAGCACACATCCAATGCACCCTCACAGCACACAGCACACATCCAATGCACCCCCACAGCACACAGCACACATCCAATGCACCCTCACAGCACACAGCACACATCCAATGCACCCTCACAGCACACAGCACACATCACACAGCACACATCCAATGCACCCTCACAGCACACAGCACACAGAACACATCCAATGCACCCCCACAGCACACAGCACACATCCAATGCACCCTCACAGCACACAGCACACATCCAATGCACCCCCACAGCACACAGCACACATCCAATGCACCCTCACAGCACACACCACACAGCACACAGCACACATCCAATGCACCCCCACAGCACACACCACACAGCACACATCCAATGCACCCTCACAGCACACAGCACACATCCAATGCACCCTCACAGCACACACCACACATCCAATGCACCCCCACAGCACACAGCACACATCCAATGCACCCCCACAGCACACAGCACACATCCAATGCACCCTCACAGCACACAGCACACAGCACACATCCAATGCACCCCCTAAGTACACAGCACACATCCAATGCACCCCCACAGCACACAGCACACATCCAATGCACCCTCACAGCACACAGCACACATCCAATGCACCCCCACAGCACACACCACACAGCACACATCCAATGCACCCCCACAGGGCCACAGCACACAGCACACATCCAATGCACCCCCACAGGGCCACAGCACACAGCACACATCCAATGCACCCCCACAGCACACATCCAATGCACCCCCACAGCACACAGCACACATCCAATGCACCCCCACAGCACACAGCACACATCCAATGCACCCTCACAGCACACAGCACACATCCAATGCACCCCCACAGCACACACCACACAGCACACATCCAATGCACCCCCACAGCACACATCCAATGCACCCCCACAGCACACATCACACATCCAATGCACCCTCACAGCACACAGCACACATCCAATGCACCCTCACAGCACACAAGAGGTGCTAAACAATCCAAAAAACACAAACTTGAGTGGCTGCCGAATATGAGTGAGAGGTTTTGTCTTGACCACGCCCACTGCTAGCTAGAGCCTGGAATGAGGAGAGGGGGGGAGGGAGGGAAGGAAAGGATGAAATATACAGTCACACAGGGAGACATAAGACACGCAAGACACGCAAGACACAGCAAACATCTTAGAGAAGACCAACCGCATAAGTTCCTTCCTGTGGGGCACGCGGCACTGGATGGGACTTGAGGTCATAACTAGGAAGAGGTTCCTGAGGGAGGGAGATGGAATGGGAAAAAAAATAGACCATATGATTAGAATATATTCTTGAAGGGATTTAATGATAGTGATCTGGTGATGGAATCCTGGTGATAGCAACTGCTAAAGGTGATCTGGTGATGGTGATCCGATGAAGATGAACTGGTGATGGTGAACTAGTGAGGATGTTGGTGAGAGTGACACACCTGTGAAGGTACATCAGTTTTTACAACTTCCCCACTGGTGTGAGGAGGTAACACATCCCCATCTCCACCTCCAACAGGTATAATCTGCTCCACAGGAAGATCCATGAGTGCAGGAACTTCAGTTGGTTCAACAGTAGTTACTGCAGGACAAGAACAGGATGGCTAGATGGCTAGACTGACAGTGAAGCAGACAAACCAATAGATTGACAAACAGTGGGCGTGCCATGTGATGTATAAGCACACACCTATCATGTGAGACTCATGAACAAAACTGAATGAGGGATTTTCCCCACAGTTGGGGTCCAGTCCGGGAAAGTCCACGGTGTGGGGTTGAGGGAATGTCCCTTCACTTGCTGACATCAAACCAGTTACTGTAGGGGGAGATTCCCCTATTTGCCCCTGGACCACACCTCCTGTAGACACCTGCTGCATTTGTAGTTGTTGTTTTTGATACTGTTCAATGACAACCTAAAGCCAAAAGAATATAACAAACTTTGATTGGAATACACACATCACTTCACATCCATAGCTACACACATCACATACACACATACACACATCACTTCCCATCCAGAGCTACACGCATCACATACACACATCACTTCACATCCATAGCTACACACATCACTTCCCATCCATAGTTTGACCATTTACTTTTAGACTCTATTTTGGAAGGTGCAGAGGAGAAGTGTTTGGCTACACTAGACCAGTACACACGGACTCCTTCAGTACACATGTATCTTCATTGCAGAGCAGTGGTTAGAGTGGCAGGCAAACACACTCACACTACTGCACTACGACGCAAATTACATCATCACAAGGAGTCAGTTACATACCATGTACACCAGGTGTGCGTACACACACACACACACACACACACACACACATACACACACACACACATACACATGCACACACACACACACACACACACATACACACACACACACACACACACACACACACACAGGCTAGGGATACAAGTACATTAAGGTCTAGAACTAGGATAACACACAGCAGAGAATAAACATTGGAAACACAATACCACATGGTTTTACCCACTTGGACCACACCCACAGGTAGTCTTGTACCCGGCCCCACTCCCACCAGTCATTTTCTTAAGGTGGGTGGAAGTGGGGCTGAGAACGAGACTTACCCACAGGTACTACACAAGGTCTTAACCACCTCGACCTCGCCCAAGGGCACAAAATAGTCTCATTTATCTGGACCACACCCACAGGTACTACATAGGGTCTTACCCACCTGGACCTCCTCATTGGAGGGTACATCGCGATCCTCAATGACATCATAGTCCTCCTCCACCTCCCCACCTATCCCTTCATCCTCGCCCTCAACTTCCTCAGCAGCCTCAGCCAGGGAAACTAGATAACCTGAGTCCTCCAAAGTTGACAGCATTCGAGCAACACTTTCATCTTTGATAAGCTAAGGTATGAATGTGTGTGTGTGTGTGTGTGTGTGTGTGTGTGTGTGTGTGTGTGTGTGTGTGTGTGTGTGTGTGTGTTGTTGCGTAGTTAGTGCACATACGTAGTTGGCTATGGATACAAGTCATGCCCTCAGCCTCAGGGACTTCCCGGGGACTTCCCTCAAAACAGAGAATCAAGTGTTGACTGGCTTCAGACAACAGAGGATCAAACCTTCAGTGATGATAACAGGGGTGGTGAGAGGAGTGTGGTTTGAGGGGTGTGGTGAGAAGGGGTGTAGTGAGAGGGATATGGTGAGAGGGGTGTAGTGAGAGGGGTGTGGTGAGAGGGGTGTGGCAAGAGGGGTGTCGTGAGAGGGGTCTAGTGAGAGTGAGGGCAGTAATAGGGAAGTGGTGAGGGTGAGGGTGGTGAGGGGGAGTAGTGAGCATAGGATGATCACAAGACAGACGACATCATTGTAGTGAGGGTGATGGAAGAACAGATGATAGAGGTTCTATGCTATGTCTACTCACGGCTCTTCCCCGGAGCGATGAGGGTTCACCAACTGATAGAACTGGTCCAGTGCACCCAGCTCCAAATCACTGAAGTGCTGCAAGAAAGCAAAACATCAAAAGGAAAATCAAATAAAGATGGACTAAACCTTTAAGATACGCACACACACAAGAGGGAGAAAACAGTATGCTGAGAATAAAAGCATTGAGGGAAACACAGCAAAGTGGAACAAGGTACCGACACAGCAGAGCGGAACAAGGTACCGACACAGCAGAGCGGAACAAGGTACCGACACAGCAGAGCGGAACAAGGTACCGACACTGCAGATTGGAACAAGGTACCGACACAGCAGAGTAGAACAAGGTACAGACACAGCAGAGCGGAACAAGGTACAGACACAGCAGATTGGAACAAGGTACCGACACAGCAGAGTGGAACTAGGTACCGACACAGCAGAGTGGACAAGAGCACAGCATGACAAAAGTCGAATGTTAATGCTGACTCACCGGTGCTCCATTCCTCCCTTCCTTTAAGTCTTCTTTGGCTGTGTCATCAATGAGGTTCAATGCACTGGTTATCTTCAACGCATGTGAGATTCCTTTCAACATGTGTTCTCTCTGACTTCCCTTCTGCTGCTGCTGCTCTGCCTTCAACTGCTTCTTTTTCTGCTTCATAGACTGTACATAGAGAACAGTACATTGAGAGCTGTCTTAGAGACCACCTGTCTACAGAGACCACTGCAGGCTGCTCCATGGACCACCTCAGTGACACTACTCTACCCCTGTACAAGGACCACCTGTCTACAGAGACCACTGTAGGCTGGCCCATGGACCACCTCAGTGACACTACTCTACCCCTGTACAAGGACCACCTGTCTACAGAGACCACTGTAGGCTGGCCCATGGACCACCTCAGTGACACTACTCTACCCCCGTACAAGGACCACCTGTCTACAGAGACTGGAACACTGTAACCTCTAGAATGGGTGTTTGTATACAACATGTACATGAACGACCTCACAATCCTTCGACATACAAACGTACATACATAGGCACATACATGGACGCCCACACCGTCTGTCAACATTACATACACACACACCCTGATCATACGGTGGGTCGACATACGTATGTACAAACAGTACTTTTCATAATAAACTGGACGATGACCAGCAGTCAGACTGTTGAGCGCCCACTGCCCGTCTGGGTGATGATCGCTTCCTGACCAGGTGCAGATCGCCGAGCTCGAATAAGCAGCAGGCCAAAAATAGTAACAAGGATCACATGATGTATGTTTGGTTACGAAAGCCTTGTCGACTAGAAGAGATAGAAACTGCGATTTCCCCATTTACAGCTCTCATTTCAGGACGTTTCGTCATTTGTTTGAAGGTAGACGTCTATTAACTGAAATTTGTTACCAATTTCTTTGAAAGTGGCTCCTGTTTTCGGCTGGTGAGTCTCTCAAGTCCCTATGCGTAATGTTCGCACAGCAGGCGACTCTCAACTTTGTAACAGCATATTTTTCTTCTGCCAAGATAATTGCTCTGTCAGTAGCTTCACTTTTCGTCCTAAAACATGTGTGCGTGTTTCAATACGAAGCTATCACTGCCAACGTTAACTTTCGGCGCAAATCATCAGTGGACGCTTCTGGATAAGTTTACGTCCATACTTTCATGAGTAGAACAACTTGTGCTACGTAGCTGCAGAAAATTTTGAGACCTTCTCGTATAAACTTAGCGAACAATTCAAGACACTTGCACAATGTTCATGATGTAATTCTGTCCACTTGGCAAACGCTCGGAAGTGACTGCCAATTGACCCCTACATGACTACCTACTGAGCGTTGACCACTGACTATTCGACTGCCGGTGGAGCGCCAATCATCGTCCAGTTTATTATGAAAAGTACCGTACATAAAACCATAAGAACAGAGGAGGAGAGAGGGGTGTGGTGTGGTGTGGTGTGGCGTGGTGAGGTGTGGTGTGGTGAGGCGTGGTGTGGTGTGGTGTGGTGAGGCGTGGTGAACAGGGCTGCAAACTGGGAGACAGTGAACTAGGCAAATGTAAAGTGGGACAGCATAAACTAAAACAGTTTAAACTGGGACATCGTAAAATGGGAACTTATAAATTTGGTCCCTACAAACGGAACATTTTTAGTGAACCAATCCAAGCCTGGAACCCAGCAATGTAGGACGGACACTGCACAGACACTAAATCCCTTTATGACAACGTGAACTGGGCCACTGCAAACTGGAGATGTGTACCAGAGAAGGGTGTGTACTAGAAGGGTGTGTGTACTAGAGGAGGGTGTGTACTAGAGGAGGGTGTGTACTAGAGGAGGGTGTGTACCAGAGGGGGAGGAGGGTGTGTACCAGAGGAGGAGGATGTGTACCAGAGGAGAATGTGTATCAGAGGAGGATGTGTATCAGAGGAGGGTGTGTACCAGAGGAGGAGGAAGTGTACCAGAGGAGGGTGTGCACCAGAGGAGGAAGATGTGTACTAGAGGAGGGTGTGTACCAGAGGAGGAGGATGTGTGCCAGAGAAGGAGACAACACAGCAGCTCAGGAACAGTTGGGTTGTCACTCACTTCTTGTTGGACAGAGACAATGCTCTTCTGCAGGTCCTTCAGTACTGCTAGTTGCTCGTCAACGGACGCTATCTTCTCCACTGCAGCCTGATAAGGAGGAGGGAGAGGAGAAGTGGCTGGAGGGTTCCCAGAGGACAGTACATAATGCAAGTGTATAAGGAAGGTACATGCAGGACATCCATGCATACACACACACACACACACACACACACACACACACACACACACACACACACACACACACACATGCACACACGCACACACACGCACACACACACACACACACACACACACACACGCACACACGCACACACGCGCACCCACACACACACACGCACAC
Organism: Halisarca cf. caerulea; assembly: GCA_963170055.1. Classification (NCBI taxonomy): domain Eukaryota; kingdom Metazoa; phylum Porifera; class Demospongiae; order Chondrillida; family Halisarcidae; genus Halisarca; species Halisarca cf. caerulea. The sequence goes on from CAUJGJ010000406.1 coordinate 9,814, forward strand.
ACACACACACACACACACACACACACACACACACACACACACACACACATGAACACATGTACACACACAACACACACACACACACACACACACACACACACACACACACACACACACATGAACACATGTACACACACAACACACACACACACACTGATGGTACCACACCTTTTGATCTTTGTCCAAAGACTTCCCTTCCTCACTAATAGCTTTCAAAGTTTCCAGTTTCGTCTGAGGGTGATTTAGGGAGATAATGAGCACGTGTAACAGACACAAATCCTACAACCACCACCACCACCACCACCATCACCAGTACACTGATCATAACCATCACCATCATCAACGGTACACTGACCACAACCATCACTATCATCAGCAGTACACTGACCCCTATCATCAGCGGTACACTGATCACCACCATCACCATCATCAGCGGTACACTGACCCCTATCATCAGCAGTACACTGACCACCACCATCACCATCATCAGCAGTACACTGACGCCTATCATCAGTGGTACACCCACCACCATCATCATCAGCAGTACACTGACCCCTATCATCAGCGGTACACTGACCACCACCATCATCAGCAGTACACTGACCCCTATCATCAGCAGTACACTGACCACCACCATCAGCAGCAGTACACTGACCCCTATCATCAGCGGTACACCCACCTAGTCTCACTAGCCAGACCCTATCTTCGCTAACTGCTCCAAAAAAGGGTCTGGTGACATTGGCAGGCAAATTTTGTGTCACTGAGGGCGGGGCTTAATAGTGAACTTCGTAAATCTCCATCACAGTGTACCGTTACTGAGGTTCAGAAATGTCGGGTGAAAGCGGCAATCCACGCTTATCAGCTACTTGTTGCTGGCACTGTGGACAAGAAACCAGCCCACAGAACCGAAGAGTGCTCAACAAACCCGGAAACACTCCCATAGTATCCAATTTATTATTATTTCCCAAAGGAGGCTACACCTCTAGCCAGTGGCTGGTATGAACGGAGGATCATAACACTGTTTGCACGCGAAAACATCCTCGCCGACACCACTAGTAGCTTGCAATGTAATTTGAAGGACATCGGCGTCCCAGAGCCTGCTGTTTTACCACTGTAAGCTACTAGCGGTGTCAGCGAGGATGTTTGGCGTGCAAACAGTGTTGTGGGCTCCTAGAACGATTACTCTTGATACTTGCCTGTTAACTCAAAGTTTGACTGGATTCGGAAGAGTCTGTCATTTGATATAACTTCTGAAATGTTGTTAGTACATGACGAGCAAAACAGAAACCTATTACTCACGCCGGAAGTAGTATTCTACAATCTGATTGGTGTGCCACAATTCAGGCGCAGTGACACAAAATTTGCTTGCCAATGTCACCAGACCCTTTTTTGGAGCGGTTAAAATGGCGGAGGCATTCAGCGAAGATAGGGTCCGGCTAGCGAGACTAACACCCACCACCATCATCAGCGTTACACTGACCACCACCATCACCATCATCAGCAGTACACTGACCCCTATGGTGCACTGACCACCACATATTCAACCCCCAAGTGTAAGCCATACAAGGCACAGACGAACATCACTACTGTGGAATTTGACTAAGAAGAATTCTCTTACAAATAATTTCGCATTCACGTATTAAAGGACATTTTAGTGTGAAATTTTGACTGGATCTAGCGAAGTTTTTACGAATTGAAGAATTTTTAAACCTGGAATTAGCAAACCTATTCATCCTCACTTCCTTAACAAAACCAACAAAACCTACCTTCCGTTTCTCCAAATTTCTCACTTTCTTGTCCACCAAGTTCACCACACATGTGAGTGGGTCATTTGGGTCCCCTACAAGGGGCGACGGGACCGACTGGAGCTCCTTTGATTTTTTTGGAGGCATTTTGCCAACTGGGAAAAAGCAATGAGAACAACCTCATGATGTTACACTTCTTTAACACAAACAGAGAGAATTAGAGCATTAAGCGACAACTCCAGGACACCAACGCTACAAGGTAAGGCAGCGTTCGAACACAACGCTAACCGTTCTAGATTCTGTACACAGCACGACGATGGGAACACATGGCCGCTGCGTCATTCACGTGAAACTGAGATACTGAATGACGCGGAAAAATGGCGGCCATAACTTATCCTCGGCAGAGGAGGAGATGGGGAAACGAGAGTACTAACTTCTACGGAATATCCAAAAGCGAATTCTCGCATCTTCCAGTACCCCAGAAGGTGTATCGATGCGATTTAAGCCAGTATACTAACGCAGGGCACTTCCACGTTGGCGCCAAAGTGCTGAACGGGTAAGGAGTAAATTATTTATCGTGTTTATGTGGAAAGTGCATAGTAAATAATAGTCATTGATTGTATGCGATTGTTAATGCTTCAGGTTTAGTCCACAAGATCGATACGGGACGCCCATAGCGTACAAATTACGGCCAGAGGATCAGAGGTGGGCGTGGCTGCACATTGTGGGTGTGTACTAGTGACTTTTAGGTACTAATTGCTACTTTCATTTAGACTGCCGCGCTCTCTTCAATCTCAGGAGGTCCAGTGAGTTGCACTTCTATCGTTTTTCGACCACCTGTGTTATGAGGGGTGTGTGTGCAGTAGGGTGCGGAATTCTGGTTTATGCAGCAACAATTATTGGTCATTGAATACTTTTAGAAATCAAAGATGTGTAATGAGCCAAGCACTAGAAAGGACCCGCAAACAGGAGGATGCCTTATATATCTGAATACTTTGATATTGTTGCCATCACCATGACATCAAAAAGTGCATCAGTCCATATTCCTACAGTCAATGTTCCTACAGTCAATGTTCCTACAGTCAATGTTCCTACAGTTTGTCGTTATTCGCAGTGTCCACAATCGGACATTCCACTGTGTTGGTGGGAGACACACACACCTTGATGGTATTCTTGAAATATTCCAAATCACTAGTGATCAAAAGGACTCAGTTAGCGTACTTAGCTTAGGTATACCCACTGGTCAGTCATTGAGATCAAGATTGCATGTAAGCATTCCTAAAAGATACAAGGATCAAGTGATGAAGAGTAAAACAGCTAGTTCTTATTTATTTCATTAATTTGAAACATCACATTACTTTGAAGTAGTAACCTTGCTAATAATACCAGTGGGTACGGTAGGTGCAGAGTGAGTAGTGAGCACTACCCAGTGGGTACAGTAGGTGCAGAGTGAGTAGTGTGCACTGCCCAGTGGGTACGGTAGGTGCAGAGTGAGTAGTGAGCACTACCCAGTGGGTACGGTAGGTGCAGAGTGAGTAGTGAGCACTACCCAGTGGGTACAGTAGGTGCAGAGTGAGTAGTGAGCACTACCCAGTGGGTACGGTAGGTGCAGAGTGAGTAGTGAGCACTGCCCAGTGGGTACGGTAGGTGCAGAGTGAGTAGTGAGCACTACCCAGTGGGTACGGTAGGTGCAGAGTGAGTAGTGAGCACTACCCAGTGGGTACGGTAGGTGCAGAGTGAGTAGTGAGCACTACCCAGTGGGTACGGTAGGTGCAGAGTGAGTAGTGAGCACTACCCAGTGGGTACGGTAGGTGCAGAGTGAGTAGTGAGCACTACCCAGGGCTATTTACTAACCACATGCTTACATGCTAACCTGGTTTCCTCTTTGTCCACACTCAGCAATCGTCGTATGCGATCGTCTTCAGTGGATCTCTATCAGTCACACCAGCAGAGCCATGTCCCTCATACTATGTCCAGTACCTCATTGGGGAAATCCCCTCCTGAACCAGCTGAACAGGAAGGCGTGGTCCAACCTCTGAATGAAGTGTTTTATACTACAACTTACAACAGAGAAATCAGCAGACCAGCAAGTGAGATGGGGTGTTGTTTACCAGCAAGTGAGATGGGGTATTGTTTACCAGCAAGTGAGATGGGGTGTTGTTTACCTGCAAGTGAGATGGGGTTTTGTTTACCAGCAAGTGAGATGGGGTTTTGTTTACCAGCAAGTGAGATGGGGTTTTGTTGACCTCATTCCTGTGTCCTTGCACACAGGTGGTCGCTCAGTGTTGAGTGAGTCCGGATCCCTCACTTCTCGTGTCCTGACAAGAAGTAGGTCCTTCTCGACAGGTAGTGATGGATTGTCCTTCACCAAACCAGTAGTCAGTCTGAGGCACTCCAAGTTCACCCCATCCGCATCATCTAGTGAGGGTGTGGCGAGAAGACGCACCATGTCTGCCAACCCTGCCAACTTCCCTTCCAAGGGAGAAATGCTGAAGGACATTAATTCTGTCTTTCCAACTCCTCTCCCTCCTCCGGTCAGTGTGTGGGAGAGCAGACCATCTTCAGCCATCAAGACTAACAGAATAAAAGGTCTCAGGAACACCAGCTGATGCGACATAATTTAACTTTTTCTTTGTGTGGGTCAGTAGTAACCTTTGGTGTGCAAGGGCATGCATGTCACGTGAGCCCTTGAGAAGCGTTTCACGTTTTGCGTACTCAGATTTCTCGTGTTCACGTGTTGTGTGTACCAATCCGGTGACGGTCAAAGGGCATATTCTTCTCATTTCTTGCTGTTTTCCGCCAGCAGTAGACGAACGGGATGAGCTCCTACTCTGAAGACACCGACTTCGAGCCTCGGGATACCTTCAGGTTCTCTTTTGAGATAGCCTACGAGGTTGCCAACAAAGGTTGGTTTGTTCGTTGTAGCGACTGGTGCTGTTGCCCTAGCTTATTTCTTTCCTGTGGATGGCTTGTGCGAGTGGTCGGACTATCTTGTAGTGCAGTCCACGGGGTTAGAGCTTGTTCGTAGGTGACTTCCGTGTTTTGGCTCGTCTGGTCTCCTACGTCCTGTCCTGTCTACACGGGGGGCGAGAGGTCAGAAGGGGTGCCCGCACCTGCTGTGCGGACGGTGTGTGGGGGTAGGCCGCACCAGGTAGATCTGTGCTGCATCGTTTCCGACGTAGTATCATAGACCAGGCGCTGGGACCTCTTGTACCGTGGAGGTCTGTGCTTATACCATGGGGGTCTGTGCTTATACCATGGGGGTCTGTGCTTATGCCATGGGGGTCTGTGCTTGTACCATGGGGGTCTGTGCTTGTACCATGGGGGTCTGTGCTTGTACCATGGGAGTCTGTGCTTGTACCATCTCTCTGCATCCCTCTCCCTCTGGCTTATCATCCTCACCATCCCACTTCCTCTCCCTCTCACCTCCTGCACTCCCTCTCGTCATTCTCCCACTCCCCTCCCCCTCCCCCTTAGTTGGTGGGATATACACCGTTGTCCGGAGTAAAGCCGACGTCACCACCTCAGAGCTTGGGGACGACTACTGCATGATTGGACCTTACAACGAGTCACAGGTCAAATTGGAAGTGGAGATCTCCGAACCAGAACAAGACATCTTCAGAGATGTACTGGAACAGATGAGGGCCAATGGAATCAAGGTATGTGTGGGAGGGCAGGTTTGCTTAGCGGGCCAGGTTTGGTGGGTGGGCGAGTAGATGTGTGTGTGGGAGGGCAGGTTCACTGGGCAGGCGGTTTGCTGGGCGGGCCAGGTTTAGTAGAATGATTGGAGACAGAGGATTGCCAGGTTTACACTACATGCATCCCCAGCAGTGACCCACACACATGCATCCCCCAGCAGTGACCCACACACATGCATCCCCCAGCAGTGACCCACACACATGCATCCCCCAGCAGTGACCCACACACATGCATCCCCAGCAGTGACCCACACACATGCATCCCCCAGCAGTGACCCACACACATGCATCCCCAGCAGTGACCCACACACATGCATCCCCCAGCAGTGACCCACACACATGCATCCCCAGCAGTGACCCACACACATGCATCCCCCAGCAGTGACCCACACACATGCATCCCCAGCAGTGACCCACACACATGCATCCCCCAGCAGTGACCCACACACATGCATCCCCAGCAGTGACCCACACACATGCATCCCCAGCAGTGACCCACACACATGCATCCCCAGCAGTGACCCACACACATGCATCCCCCAGCAGTGACCCACACACATGCATCCCCCAGCAGTGACCCACACACATGCATCCCCCAGCAGTGACCTACTGACATGCATCCCCCAGCAGTGACCCACACACATGCATCCCCCAACAGTGACCCACACACATGCATCCCCAGCAGTGACCCACACACATGCATCCCCAGCAGTGACCCACACACATGCATCCCCAGCAGTGACTCACACACATGCATCCGCCAGCAGTGACCCACACACATGCATCCCCAGCAGTGACCCACACACATGCATCCCCCAGCAGTGACCCACACACATGCATCCCCCAGCAGTGACCTACACACATGCATCCCCCAGCAGTGACCCACACACATGCATCCCCCAGCAGTGACCTACTGACATGCATCCCCCAGCAGTGACCCACACACATGCATCCCCCAGCAGTGACCCACACACATGCATCCCCAGCAGTGACCCACACACATGCATCCCCCAGCAGTGACCCACACACATGCATCCCCCAGCAGTGACCGACTGACATGCATCCCCCAGCAGTGACCCACACACATGCATCCCCCAGCAGTGACCCATACACATGCATCCCCCAGCAGTGACCTACACACATGCATCCCCCAGCAGTGACCTACTGACATGCATCCCCCAGCAGTGACCTACTTACCCACATGTTGCCGTCCAGGTGGTGTATGGTCGCTGGTTGATCAACGGTTACCCTAAAGTGGTTCTCTTTGACCTTGGATCAGCCTGGCACAAGCTAGCTCAGTGGAAGAAGGAGCTTTGGGAGAAGGTCAGCATTGGATGGCCAGACAGTGACACAGAATCCAATAACGCTCTTGTCTTTGGGAACCTAGTCTGTTGGTTCATCTCTGAGGTACGTAGCTGTGTGTGTGTGTGTGTGTGTGTGTGTGTGTGTGTGTGTGTGTGTGTGTGTGTGTGCGCGTGTGTGTGTGTGTGTTTGTGTTTGTGTGTGTGTGTGTGTGTATGTGTTTGTGTTTGTGTTTGTGTGAGTAGGTAAAGGGGAGTGTGTGAGTTTGTGTGTAAGACTAAAAATTCCCTGAATATTCTCTGAATATTCTCTGTATATTCTCTGTATATTCTCTGTATATTCTCTGTATATTTCTATGTAGTTCCGGAAACGTGTCCCAGAGCCGTCCCCCCTGATCACTGCCCACTTTCACGAGTGGCTGTCTGGCATTGGTCTCATTCTGCTCAGAGTACTCAAGGTTGACGTGGCAACAATATTCACCACTCACGCAACACTGCTTGGACGCTATCTCTGTGCAGCCAATGTTGACTTCTACAACAACTTAGAGAGTGTACGTGTGTGTGTGTGTGTGTATGTGTGTGTGTGTGTGTGTGTGTGTGTGTGTGTGTGTGTGTGTGTATGTGTGTGTGTGTGTGTGTGTGTGTGTGTATGTGTGTGTGTATGTGTGTGTGTGTGTGTGTGTGTGTATGTGTGTGTGTGTGTGTGTGTGTGTGTGTGTGTGTGTGTGTGTGTGTACGTGTGTGTGTGTGTGTGTGTGTGTGTGTGTGTATGTGTGTGTGTATGTGTGTGTGTGTGTGTGTGTGTGTGTGTGTGTGTGTGTGTGTGTGTGTGTGTGTGTGTGTACATGTGTGTGTGTCCATGGTACCTGTTTGTGTATTTATTCCTGCCTGCCTGATGAGTGGTTTTGTTCTTTTGAATTTTGGACAGTTTGACATAGACAAG
>CAUJGJ010000406.1:20000-27500 GCA_963170055.1 Halisarca cf. caerulea
TATGTACATGTGTGTGTGCATGTGTGTGTACATGTGCTTACATGTGTGTACATGTGTGCACACTTTATCAACATACATATTCATGTGCGTATGTACCTGTTGTAGATCTGTGTAACTCTGTGGAACCATATCAGCATGTGTGTGTGTGCGTGTGTGCGTGTGTGCGTGTACATGTGTGTATGTGTGTGTGTGTGTACATGTGTGTATGTGCGTGTGTGTGCGTGTACATGTGTGTATGTGTGTGTGTGCGTGTACATGTGTGTATGTGTGTGTGTGTGTGTGTGCGTATACATGTGTGTGTGTGTGTGTGTGTGTGTGTGTGTGTGTGTGTGTGTGTGTGTGTGTGTGTGTACATGTGTGTATGTGCGTGTGTATGTGTACATGTGTGTATGTGTGTGTGTGCGTGTACATGTGTGTATGTGCGTGTGTGTGTGTGTACATGTGTGTATGTGCGTGTGTGCGTGTACATGTGTGTATGTGCATGTGTGTATGTACACATGTACATGTGCACGTGCGCATATTTGTCTGATTTTGTTGTCTCCCTATCAGAGGAAATATTCCAGAATCTAAAGATCTTTTAGAGAAGGACGACATCATTATGCTGAAGAGATGTATCTTTGCTGCTCAGGTTAGTTATGTGCTTGTCATAGCTCATATTACCCTTCCCACTGCCCTACTCACAGCCTCACCCACAGCCCCACCCATTGTCCCACCCACTGCCCCACCCACTGCCCCACTCACAGCCTCACCCACAGCCCCACTCACAGCCCCACCCATTGTCCCACCCACTGTCCCACCCACTGCCCCACTCACAGCCCCACCCACTGTCCCACCCACTGTCCCACCCACTGCCCCACTCACAACCCCACCCACTGTCCCACCCACTGTCCCACCCACTGCCCCACTCACAGCCCCACCCACTGTCCCACCCACTGTCCCACCCATTGTCCCACCCACTGCCCCACTCACAGTCCCACCCATTGTCCCACCCACTGCCCCACTCACAGCCCCACCCATTGTCTCACCCTCTGCTCCAGTCACTGCCCCTCCCACTGCCCCACCCATTGTCCCCTCCCCACAGCGTCCCAACCTCCCACCTGTTGTGACTCACAATGTAATCAATGACGGAGCGGATCCTGTCCTCAATCACATCAGAAGAGTTGGCCTCTTCAACAACAGAGAGGACAGAGTGAAGGTGTGTGCAATGTTCCTTGTATTCAGTGAAGGAGTGGATGTGAGTTGTGTAGTTGTCCTGCAACCTTCCCTCCCTCCCCTCTTCCGAAGGTTGTCTTCCATCCCGAGTTCCTCTCACCCACCAACCCTCTGTTTGCAATGTCGTATGAGGAGTTTGTCAGAGGCTGTCATCTAGGGGTTTTCCCTTCCTATTACGAACCCTGGGGATACACACCAGGTAGGTATGCCTATTGTTGCCTCAAAATCATGTCTTTCACACTCTCTGTACTGGCACACACACCCTCTGTACTGGCACACACACCCTCTGTACTGGCACACACACCCTCTGTACTGACACACACACCCTCTGTACTAGCACACCCCCCCTCTGTACTGGCACACACACCCTCTGTACTGGCACACACCCCCTCTGTACTGGTGCACTTATTGAGCTTCCTACTGGCATACATCCACAACTCTTTCTACACCCACTGGCACATGGTCACCCATTGATACACCCACTGACACACCCTCCCCCCTTCCCCAGCGGAGTGTACAGTCATGGGTATCCCTTCAGTGACCACAAACCTGAGTGGGTTCGGTACCTTCATGGCCCGCCACATCGCTGACCCTGCCTCCTATGGGATTTACATCATTGATAGGAAATTCAAGAGCATTGAGGATTCCGTGCAGCAGTTAGCCCATGTGAGTTTCCATTCCCATTTCGAGTTCCTTTATACATGCAGATTTGGAGTTGGACTCTCTCCTTCCTTTAGTACCTGTTTGACTTCTGCAGTCAATCAAGAAGGCAGCGTATTCTCCAACGAAACAGAACAGAAAGATTAAGTGAACTCCTAGACTGGAGGGCACTTGGAAAGGTACCAGTTATATTGTAGGGTACACACACACACACACACACATGCACACACACACACACACACACACACACACACACACACACACACACACACACACACACACACACACACACACACACACACACAAACTCACACCCTTGTGTGAGCTTTGCTGCTTACCCTATCCCCCAGCCTTGACTGCCCCCCTCGCCCTGCGAGTCCCTCCTCCCTCGCCCTGCGAGTCCCTCCTCCCTCACCCTGCGAGTCCCTTCTCCCTCACCCTGCGAGTCCCTCCTCCCTCGCCCTGCGAGTCCCTCCTCCCTCACCCTGCGAGTCCCCCCTCCTTCACCCTCAAACTCACTCCACCCTCACCCCTTGTTGTTCCGATCTCTCCTCCCAGTACTATCAACATGCAAGGAGCATGGCATTGGCCGAAGCCTTCCCTGACACTTTCCTCCGTCTTCGAGCGTCTTCTCTCAGCAGCTTAGCTGTAAGTGTTGTTATAGTCTGTGTACATGCTATGACTGCCAGAGAAACAAACCTTCTCTCTTACCGCCTCACATTAGGACTTCAAGTACCCGCGCCCTGCCTCCCTACCACCATCAGCACCGCCCAGTGACTCAGAAGATGAAGGTGAGGAGCAGGAACCGTCCACCACTTTCTCCCCGGCCTCAGAACTCTCCACTGATATTGAGAAATTAAATGTGAAGGAAAACTAATGAATACCAAAGTATTAGTAATTATTTTATTTTGTAGTAATACTTATTCCGCTAGGGGTGTTTGCCATTGGTCAATCAGACATTGTGTATAAATGTTTATCCTGTGCCTTGTGTTGAATTGAACTTCTTCAGAATTCAACCTCAGCCTCTAATAGCGCATCTTTCCCTCTTATAGCAGCGCTGGCCATGGGAGATTGATGGCTAGCAGACGTGCATATATACGTTCATACATGACATAGACTCAAGCTCTGTACAGTAGATAGTTATAGGTACCAGACTAGCAACAAGCATGTATTCATGTATGTATTTTAGCCCGAACTGAACATCATAGCGTTATACCTGCGATACTCAGTATACATATAGATACTCGAATTAACAGCAGTAGCTGCAAGTACGTACCTATCTACCGCCATTTTAATTTGTTTCGGTTTTCTACGTCACTTCCGGCGACTAGTCACGTTTTGACTTGTTCTAGAAAGAAGTTCTAGATCGAGATTACTGGGAACCGATTTTGAACTTATTCTGGTCAATGGAGGGAACTCAGGTCAGCTTTTCCTCGATCCCAGCCAGCACTGTTTCAAAGTAAGCCGAAAAAATCGGGGTTCTGTCCGAATCCCCGACCCGTGCATGTACCGCCAAAAATGAGTAGTAAAATGTGCTCTAATCGTTTCTATCATTCGCCTCTTCGTTGCAGCGCCTTGCTTTCCGCTGTAGCAGCAGCTGAGAATGGAACGGTGACCGTACCCGTGACGGCAGTGACAGAAGAGCCGGGAAGCGACAGGAGGTAGGTAGATCGCCTTTCTTCTTCCATTTTTCCTTTCAAACAAATAGCGGGAGGCCGTTTCGTTTCTCCTGTTCGCACATTTCTGCTATGCCTGCTTTTTTGTTGCTATTTTCGTTTCAAATTTACCGCCCTCCTATTCCATATTTTTGTTTGCTGTAATATTCCTCAGTTCTGTTTCCATTTTCCCTGTTACCCCACAGTGTGATCCAGGACACACCTGTGCTTCACTTGACTGCAACCACCTCCAATGTCATCACTGGGACAGAAGATCTGGAGCATGACGACTCCATCTACATGCCGGAGGAGTTTCTAGATGGGATCAAGGGTCCTCGCTCAACTGTTCATGGACAGTATATCAGTGGATATGCTGACAATTTTGAGGAGCTTGTAACAGTGTTGGACAAGCATGCACATGTGTGTGTGTGTGTGTGTGTGTATATTTTAGTGGTCTTATTTGAACTGTTTACCCTCTTTTCTTCAGATCACTGGTTGTAAGTTCCACACTGACAAGCTAGTGAGCATCAAGCTGACTGACCAGGACAGGATCAGCTTTGTCAACAAGTTCAACACTTCTTCGATGCGTCCTCGTCTGTTCTGGATGGCCAACAAGGGCGAGCCCAACATTCCCTACGATGCTGTACCCTTTGCTACGGCCAACCTCATTGAGCTCCGCTGCAGTCTTGGGACAACCAGCAAGAAGAAGAGGATGGAGGACCTCTCAGCCTACTACTGTGATGCCAAGATCTACATTCGAGGGATATGGCGGTTCCCCCTTGCTGTGTTCCGCACAGCTGGAGGGAAGATTTCCAACATACGCAAGGCCAAGCAGGTCCACATGGAGCGCCTGGCAACGGAGATCCTGGCAGGTGTGATGGTCCCTGTTGAGCGGTATTTCTTTAGTCTACCCACAGCCCGGGCTCACACGTCACACGATGTCCCTGAGTTTGCTAAACCTGGTATGGACACACACACACACACACACACACACACACACACACACACACACACACACACACACACACACAACACACACACACATACACACACACACACACACACAACACACACAGAACATACACACACACACACACACACACACACACACACACACAGAATGCACACAAACTCACCCACAGCACCTCCCCCCCTACAGGCAAGCACTTCACCCCACTACACTACACAATTGTGGATGAACTGAAGAGAATGATCAGTTCTGGGAACACCTACATCGATGAGATGACTCAGAAGGTGACCAAATTTGTCCAGGCTACCATGGTGACGGAGCTAGCTCTGGACCCTAGCAACGAGTCACTAATGGTAACCAGAGAGAAGATCAATGCTTACATCTACCACCTCTTCAAGGACAAGCAGGTCTCCCTTCCCGAAGCTGTGAGTAGACACTACTGCTACAACCAATGTTTGTACGTGTGTACATACGTATGTATGTACACATGTATGAATGTACATACTGGTATATATATATATATATATATACAGTCACACCTGGTTTATCCGAAAACCTCATTTATCTGACACTCTGCTGTGAATCACCATCACCACTCTGTGTACTATTTACCCTGGTTTATCCAACACCTGGTTTATCCGACACATTTTATGAGGAACAAACGTGGTCAGATAAACCAGGGCCCACTGTATATACTTAATATGTATACATGCATGCATCTGTGTTGCCACCATAATAATATCCGTCACATTTGTGCTCTGTGGGCCTCAACACACACTTGTGCTCTGTGGGCCTCAACACACACTTGTGTTCTGTGGGCCTCAATGCACACTTGTGTTCTGTGGGCCTCAACGTACACTTGTGTTCTGTGGGCCTCAATGCACACTTGTGCTCTGTGGGCCTCAACACACACTTGTGTTCTGTGGGCCTCAATGCACACTTGTGCTCTGTGGGCCTCAACGCACACTTGTGCTCTGTGGGCCTCAACGCACACTTGTGCTCTGTGGGCCTCAAAGTAGATGCTAGATTACCCAGTGTTTCTAAGCACAGTAAACCTCATTAATTAGAACCTTGATTACCTGTAAAAAGATCTAATTATCCATAAATTCTAAATAACCACCCACATATATGTACGTACGTATGTATTCCATATATTTGGGATGGTACATTCCTCAATGTTTGAATTGATCCAGATATTCTAATACTCACGATTCCAGTTATCGAGATATCACTGTATAGTCAAACACGGTGACTGTACGTTCACAGGGAGAATGTTGGGTTACTGTTGTTCTGCTGTGCGTCCGTGTGCAGGTGACCATTCTGACGGAGGAGCAGATCCAGACAGTGCAGGAGAGGATACGGGAGTCAGCCGGCATCATCCTCAGCCCGCAGATCCTCCAGCCTGTGTTCAGAGTGGTCCAGCAGCAGTCCTTGGGTGGGATGGGGGAGGGCAGTGGGACTGAGGAGGAGGTCACCACTGAGGCCACCAACAACGTGGAGATCTACACAGAAGAAGAAGTCAATGTATGTGTGTGTGTATGCGTGTGTATGTGTGTGTGTGTGTGTGTGTGTATGTGCGTGTGTGTGTGTGTGTGTGTGTGTGTGTGTGTGTGTGTGTGTGTGTGTGTGTGTGTGTGTGAGGTGTGGTGATGGACCTATTTCTTGTGTGTTATGTAGACAATCTCTCCAGTGAAGGCTTTCTCTGGATCTCCATCTTTTGAGAAATCAGTGAGTGCTTATGATTCATTTGATGTGGTTTGTGTTTGTCTGGTGTGGTTTGTGTTCGTCTGATGTGGTTTGTGTTTGTCTGATGTGGTTTGTGTTCGTCTGATGTGGTTTGTGTTTGTCTGGTGTGGTTTGTGTTTGTCTGATGTGGTTTGTGTTCGTCTGATGTGGTTTGTGTTTGTCTGATGTGGTTTGGGTTCATCTGGTGTGGTTTGGCTTCATCTGGTGTGGTTTGGCTTCATCTGATGTGGTTTGGCTTCATCTGATGTGGTTTGAGTTGAAATGTGTTCATCATTTGTCAGTTTCAAACTGTGCTCTCTTCTCTCCACCCTCAAACTATACTCTCCTCTCTCCACCCTCAAACTGTGCTCTCTTCTCTTCACCCTCAAACTATACTCTCCTCTCTCCACCCTCAAACTGTGCTCTCTTCTCTTCACCCTCAAACTATACTCTCCTCTCTCCACCCTCAAACTGTGCTCTCCTCTCTTCACCCCCAAACTCTCCTCTCGCCTTTCCTCCCCTAAACTGTGCCCTCCACTCTCCTCCCCAAACTATGCCCTCCACTCTCCTCCCTAAACTGTGCCGTCCACTCTCTTCCCCTCAAACTGTGCCCTCCTCTCTCTTCCTGTAGATGGAGGACAGACTGGTACAATGTGGGAACGAGGTGCGGAGCATGCTGCGCATCATTGAGAACCAAACCTACGCCTGTCGTAGCATTGATGCCCTTCACGACCTGCGACGGATGCTGACCGACCTTTGTAGCAACTTTTCCAACAGCCTCTACAACACACCCACTTTGCAGTCGAGGAAACGCTCCACCTCCTCCAAGGACACACCCACACCCAAGAGAAACTAACCATCACTTCCTGTTTTTAATGTTTTTGTACTTATGCATACCTCTCATATCCTGTTTCCTGTATACTTCCTATATACTTTCTGTATATCTAACACGCACACTAACTTGTACGGTGTGTGTGCTTGTGTGCGTGCTGTGTGTAATGTGGACAGCACCTCAACTCACTGTGTGGGTGTGATCTATGTCAACTCAACCCTATAAGACATGTCATACACAGCTGGTACCAGTACTTTTAGGAGTGGATAAAATTGTGTGGAAAGTTGACTAATTATAATATTATGAATATAATTAAAAGTCAGTCAACAACAGTTCTGTTAGTCACGACAACAGTTCTGTTAGTCATGGCAGCAGTTCTATCTGTTCCAGCAATTCCCATGAAAGTGGATTTAGGTAGTCATTTGAGATAGCCGATTTCTTAGCAG
>CAUJGJ010000406.1:32500-35000 GCA_963170055.1 Halisarca cf. caerulea
AACTGCCTACAATGCTGAAATGACAACACTGCAAGATTCTGCTATGACTATGACTGCTCACCATTTGCTGGTGGGACAGACAAGGGCCGACACACACTCTACACACTCAACTCTGACTAAGTAAGTAGGCAGAGATATTGTACGTGTATATATACGTCTCGAGACCCTACCACTGATCATGATAATATTTATTGGAATAAAATGGCCTCAGACTTACCGGGAAGGATATAAAATGGCCTCAGACTTGTAGATAGATAGTCTGGCTGACCAGACTAGTAGATTGGTGTATTTTCTGTAGGAAATACCTCATTAGATTACTCTAGCCTGGGGCCTACTTGGACACATACAGTGAACAGATATACAATAGACTGTCTGACCATTCAAATATATGAAATGAAATGTTATTATAAAAATAAGAGCATAATGAGGGTAGCAGTAGGGGTAGGGAGGGGTAGGGTGTAGGTAATATAAGGAAAGATACCTCTTTCACTGCAAACGCTACAGCAGGACACCACAAATCCTGTAGTGCTTTGCAAGCTGTGGACTTCACCGAGAACTGGAGGAGAGGGATGACGTAATGGGTCAGCTGACACAAAAATGGCCGCTGCTCAACTCTTTCTGATTGAATGTCTATTCCTTGTATTATCAGAAGGACAGCTTCTTTCAACACAGGCTCCCATAAAGCGTAAGTAACTCTCTCACTCTATACTGTATTAGGTATTACGTTCAACAGGATAAAGCGGGGTAATTGGAAGACTGGGGTAATCTGGGGCAGGGTCTTTAACCGTGTAGATTATCTATGCTTTAACATTTGCCATGGTTAAGCTGTCTAGCCACACTTGCTACTGCTGAACTCCCAATTCATGAAGACAACAATAACGAGAAGTAATGTGTATAGCTTATGGTTAACACTGCTTTGACTCACCTTCCCAAATTACCCTGTTGTTCCAAGTTACCCCATTTTCTGCAAAGCTTTGAATGGATTCAGATACGTATATTCATAAGAGATTAGCCCGCATTGCCTTTAGGACAGCAGTGCTGTGTTTGCGACATTAACACACAATGTAGCTTCAAATGCTAGGTTGTTTATGGGCTGTTCATTGTTCTTCACGATCAGATGACTGCTACAGGAATCCAGTGGAGTATGCAGTACAATCCGGAGACACCCACACAATCTCCTTCAACGGGTCCTATTTCGAGTGTTTTCGTTTCTCCATTACCTTCTTCACCCAGTATACTGTTGATGCAATCTCGTTCCAAGTTCACACTTGGAACCGGAATGCCACCATCAGCAGAGATAGATTGTTCTCCTACGACTCTACCACCACTGGACAGAACATTGGACTGATGGATTTCAATGATAATTCTGATCAGGAGATTGACTTCTATGTTGTGTTTGACCCTGTCTACGAACCAGGCAGCAACAGAACTCTAAAGACAGGCAGAGCCTTGGTGGTGGTACGGGCTCTCAGCCCCAATGGTGTGTGTGTGTGTGTGTGTGTGTGTGTGTGTGTGTGTGTGTGTGTGTGTGTGTGTGTGTGTGTGTGTGTGTGTGTGTGTGTGTGTGTGTGTGGTTGCATGCATGTGTGTATACATGTACATGTGTGTGTGTGTGCGTGTGTGTGTGTGTGTGTGTGTGTGTGTGTGTGTGTGTGTGTGTGTATGTGTGTGTGTGTGTGTGTGTGTGTTTGCATGCATGTGTGTATACGTGTACATGTGTGTGTGTGTGTGTGTGTGTGTGTGTGTGTGTGTGTTGCATGCATGTGTGTATACGTGTACATGTGTGTGTGTGTGTGTGTGTGTGTGTGTGTGTGTGTGTGTGTGTGTGTGTGTGTGTGTGTGTGTGTGTGTGTGTGTGTGTGTGTGTGTGACCGCTGGTTCTCACTTGCACTTGTACGCAGACCCTGTACCAGGAGGATGTGCCACCACCTCCAACCTCCTCTACGATGCACAGCTGTCCCTCTCCTTCAGCTCTCTCTCCACAACCATCAGGTTCATGGATGGAGACTTAGCTGGCAGACCGGTCTGCGATCAGGGGATAAAACCTCCAATTAAACAACTGTCGTATTATGTGTATGTTTACTTCCTACCCGAAATGAACTACAACGAAGATGTGTATTTCCATGCTATAAAGCTAATGGTGAACACCAGCAGTGTGAAGAGTGTTGGATATAAGGTGTGTGTGTGTGTGTGTGTGTGTGTGTGTGTGTCTGTGTGTGTGTGTGTGTGTGTGTGTGTGTGTGTGTGTGTGTGTGTGTGTTTGCCTGTACATGTGTGTATGTGTGCATGTGTGTTTATTCCCTCATCTCTCTACCTCCCACCTCCCCCTCCCTCCATCCCCATCAGGTTGTTAACCTCCAATTGATGCCCACTGATCCAAAACGTGTGAGGTTCAACTCTGTGACTGGAAATGGTGTCATCTACAATGTGATGATGGTGGGCGGGGGAGAGAATGTCTACATCCCCACGGCAACCTACGCATGTGACCTCTCCAGTGACA
>CAUJGJ010000407.1:0-2500 GCA_963170055.1 Halisarca cf. caerulea
CTGAGCCCATTGTGTAGGTCTTTCCACTTCCAGTTTGCCCATAGGCAAACACAGTAGCATTGTAGCCCTCAAAACACCTGCAAGTGAGCACACAAACTTACGTAAACACATAAATACATACGTACGTACGAACGTACAAATAAACACACATACACTGTATGCATATCCGTATGTACGTACGTACATACTATATGTACATACGTAGGTACGTATGTACGTACGTACGCAAGGGAATAAGGGAATAATATGTATGCACGTACGTATGTACGTACGTGCATGCATACATACATATGTAGGAATACAAAGGAATGCACACTCTACATTTATGTACAAGTACTTGCACACTTTCTGATATTCACACACACACACACACACACACACACACACACACACACACACACACACACACACACACACACACACACACACACACACAATATCACATACCCATCTACAAGAGCTTCAATACAAGTTGCATATATTGAGCCTTGAGTCGAGTCCTCATCAAAGACATGATCAAAGGTGAAAGCCTTGTCCTTGCCGAGCATGATCTGTGGCACATCAGGAGTGACAAATGTACACTTTGAACACATGTCAATCCTCTCCTGAGCATTCTGAGGACGTATCCTGCATAGGAATAAGGTGTTGGATAAAACTACGTACATATGCACGTATGTACGTACGAAAATGAATACGTACGCACATACGTACGTACGTACGTACATTCGGTACCAATCATATTAAACTTTTCGTACTATTTAAGAAGCATGGCTGCAGTACAGGTCATAAACAGCTTGGCTACTACCATACAAACCAAAAAGGGCAGCTAAAACTATACCGCCCTGTGGTTTTCTAATCATGTAAAGATTGTTGCTTGTTTGAAAGTGATAATTATATTCATAGCCATCAAGCAATTTGAGAAAATGAATCCCATCCAACATGATTCAGTCAGCAACAAGAAAGGTCTAGATTTGTAGAGGTAAAGCACTAGTTAGAAAGAGCAATAAATAAACCCCCTGAAAGCTCTCTGGCCACACTTTCATCTCTTTTTTTTTCTAATTTCCCGTTCTATTTGTACAAAAGCATTGTTGTTCACTTTTGAAGGCAAAGGAAACAGTCCCCGTTTAAGAATCTACATACATCAGCTAGATCTACTAAACAAACAGACGTTGCTGAGCAAGCAACTTTTAGATTTTACGAGCCTTTTCGTAAACATCATAGCTCAGAAATGATAGTCTGGTAGCCCAGACCATTCTGTCATACGTAGGTGGGTGTGTCACACCAAATCTTGTCCCCCCTAAAAGTTGTCCGGCGTGGGCGCTTATTGAATACAAACTCTATACCGTCGAGGCGTTAGGGTTAGGGTTGGGTTAGGGTTTAGTATTGATGAAACGATAGGGGGACAACTTACGGCAGGGGACCATTCACGGCATTACAGGTGGAGGGGTGAAGAGACTTTGTCACCTCTTGAATCAGCAAAAGGAGTGACAAAAAGGCTTTGAGAAACCAGCCTCCGAAGGCAGCCACATCAATGCCTATACGCGCTAGGACTTTTCATTTGTTCGTTGATTGGCACAAGGCCACTTACTACTGAGGATGACTGTTATTTATACACTCCAAATACACCACTAAAACACTTGTGGTTGCATATCTTGTTTTACAATTATATAGAGTACTACTAGGCAGATGATTATCATCAAGAGTGGTGAGCCTGAAATACTGATAGTAGCATGCGTAAATGATCAATGAGCAGCCCATTGTCTTACAATAGGATGTCAATTATGGCTGCCCACTGTGGGCTTGAGTGGTTGTATGCACATAATTTGTGGAGGAGGGACTTGGCTCGGGAATGTAGTAGAAGCTTAGAACAGATTGTGTACATAGCAGCGCATTACTTGTGTTAGTACATCCATGTGCTTGTTATTCACCTAGTCGTTGGCAACCCTGTAGCTAATCAACGTCGTGTTCACTCTCTTGTTGTTTCCTCGACTTACAATGGTACAACACAAATTGAGCATGACAGGAGTCTGGGGGAAGTGGACGCCTCCGAAGACAGCCCATCAAGGCCTATACGCGCTAGGACTTTTCATTTGTTCGTTGATTGGCACAAGGCCACTTACTGCTGAGTATGACTGTTATTTATACACTCCAAATACACCACTAAAACACTCGTGGTTGCATATCTTGTTTTACAATTATTAGCTTCTGCCTTTGCTTGCAACTCGTTGTTGCAAGCCAAGATTGATAGATAGATAGATACAGTGTAACACTCTTAATCGCATAGCACATAAAGGAATATTGTGGATAAAGGAATATAGTTTCTGAGACCCATTGTATATAAAGCCTATATACTTCATTGCAGATAATGGAATATTTAGGATATAGGAATATTTTCTGCCGGCCCGAGGGGTATGTGATTAAGAGTGTTCCACTGTAACTATTTTACCAGGAAAGCCCCATCAGTCAAAGACAGGTATGAATACATCCTGTGTTAATATTC
>CAUJGJ010000407.1:7500-10000 GCA_963170055.1 Halisarca cf. caerulea
TCTAAGACTGTAGTATATTTCACTCCTCACAACACCATGTGAGGCTTTATGAAAAAAGGATTCTCCAAAACACTTGGAACAAGGGTAAGATTTGCTAATCCTAAAGTTATAAAACAGGTACAGGGCTAGGTGGGCAAAGGGTAAGATGGGCATAGGGCTAGATGAGCATTGGGTTATACATACGTACGTGATGCTAGACGGGTACAGGGCTAGACAGAGTTTAGTTGGACTAAGTGCACACTGTGCAAATCCCTACATCCCGCAGGAGCTGAGGGATTTAGAAACGTACGTACTAACTGGAGTGAACGCATACCTCAGTATAAATACACATGAATGAACATATGCATGTACACGCACATGAATGTACAAATGTCTGAGCGTACACTGTATTTTATAAACAGTACACACGTATGCACAGACAGTGCATCCATAAAGTACACATTTCGGATTACTTTCCTCGTTATCATCGAGTTACTCCAGTCCATGGATTAGGAAGAACAGATGCAAATGGAGCCACTTATTCTATCATCCAGTCAAGAGTTTCGAGGAATATACAAAACATTCTACAACTGTCTGATGATTGATTTGCAGATTTACAAGTTTCAACTTGCACAAGAGTATGTAGATTCAGCAATCAGGGGCATGTGTGTGTGTGTGCGTGCATCGGGAAGGGGGGGAGGGCTATGCTGCCTCTACCAGACAAAACAAGTGGCAAAAAGCTTTGAGGCCCCTGGCCTCCGAAAGCAGTTGCCTCAAAGCTTGAGAGTTTTGGATTTTTTTGTTGATTGGCACAAGGCCAATTACTAAATGGTTTGACTGCCTTTTATACGTTCGAAGTACTGTGGTAAAACACTTGTGGGTGCATATCTTGCATTATAATTATGTATATTATCATGTGCGTATATAATATAATATAGGGTGTATACTAATGAATAATGACTGCCAAATAAACATACGCACGTGCGTACGTATGAACATAGATACTAGTATCTATGGTATGAATGAGCTCAGTAACAGGTGATTAAAATATTACAATCTGTT
Source organism: Halisarca cf. caerulea (assembly GCA_963170055.1). NCBI lineage: Eukaryota > Metazoa > Porifera > Demospongiae > Chondrillida > Halisarcidae > Halisarca > Halisarca cf. caerulea. The sequence goes on from CAUJGJ010000407.1 coordinate 8,542, forward strand.
TCAACTTATGCATGCTAATCTTTATACTATTATAGACTCGTTAATAAAATCACTATTGGTGCCTTGTAAAAAAGTTCAATCTTACGGCAAATGAAATACTGAGAGCAATATAAGAGGTCATTCAACACAAAGGCCACTGCTGTCCTATGGCCTAAGTGTCTATATACGGTAGGATTGGTTTTAAGTGCTAGATTGAAAATAATGCTAATTGCTAGATATAACTGCAAGAGTGCGAATATTAAAAACACATTATAACCAATATAGTTACATGTTAGGAAACATAATTATTTAAAAACACAATCTAGTGTGCAATACGCAATTAAAAACCATCCTATGGTATACATGTACGTACCTACGTATACCTGAGCACTGCATTACATCACAACACACATCACAAGGCAAGGCGTAGACAATGCCGTGTTTGTGTATTCAGTTTCTTTGTCGTTTATTGCTTGTTTGTTTGTTTTGTTATTTTTTCTTGAAACTACATCTCATTTTTTTGTTTGTTTATTAATCAACATCATCATTAAAAACATGCTTCCATTTATTATTATTATGGTTACACCATTGAGTGTATGTATGTATGCAATTTATTTATGGTTGATCGGCTGTTCTATTTCAGAAGTACCTAGCATAGTGTGAAAGTAGATACATATGAAACCACAAGTGTTTTAACACTGGATTTTGAATGGATAAAAGGCAGTCACACCCATCAATTAATGGCTTTGTGCCAAGCATTGCCAAACATAATTAGGTCTTCAACACTTGCCTTGCCAGTCAAGGCAAAGGCCTTGAGCCAGCTGCCTTTGGAGGTTAGCTGCCTCACAGCCTTTTGTTGTTTCTTTTGCTTATTCCAGAGGTGGCAAAGTGCCCCCCCCCCCCCCCCCTCCTCCCTCCCTACATGTACCCACCTACACACGCACACTGCATACATGTGTCTGTGACCACCACATCTACTACGTATTGAGCGAGTTGAAATTCATATGATTCCACGAATGAACACACATAAATGACTTTTGTGCTACAACATACTGTACATACGTATGTATATACGTAACTGCAGCTAAGAATTGCGTACAATCATCAATAAATGTGAAGGAGACAAATAACAATTCGCTATTACGACTTGGTACATACTGTACGTACATATACTTTACACACAGCATGTATGCACATACGGTCATACACACATACGTATAGCAACTTCTAAGCATCATATACAGTACATACGTACATACGTACATACGTATGTACACATGTACGTACTTAGAACAAAACGACATATATACGTACATATGTACGTACATACGTATGTATTATAGGTTAGCTACGTACGTACGTATGTACGTACATTGTTAACACTAGCAGTTCCAGTCCCATCATCTGCTACAAAGCGTTTCATAAGATCATACATAGGTAGGTATGTACATGTGTGAACACATACTGACTGTTAACTTTG
>CAUJGJ010000408.1:0-12000 GCA_963170055.1 Halisarca cf. caerulea
TGCCAGACATACACATATTTGCACACGTGCATGCGCATGTATGTTCACATGTACACCCACATAGGCATGCATACCCATACATGTATGCATGCACACCCACATACCCCACATTATATAATACTATATATGTGCATTAAATCCTCAGGGTCACAAATTTACGTACATACGTATACTATAATATATTATAATGCATTGAAATATCACTTGGTACTTGCAGTGTGATTGGCACCTACAGGGTCCTTGTGTATAGCTTTCTCCTGAAAAATTGGCCAAATCTTATTATAATAAAGATAGGCCGATTTTTTGTTCGCAGTTCACTGACGCGCGCTTCGACTGACTGCGGGCGACTGTTCACGATCGTCAACCGTAGGGTCTGGAAAGAGCACGTAAGGCTCCTCTTCACTTTTACTTGCGAAATGGCGAAATTTCGAAAATAGCCCGTACAAGCCTACGAGCCGCCATATTCGGTTTACGGGCGAATCCTGACAGGAATACGACTTTTACCTTCGAAACGGTTGTCCGCTAACTCCTCCTGGGAAAAACATGCGAGTACTTTCTGACTACGGCGAATGTTCCAAAATAAACTTGGTGAGTGTCCTTATCTATAAGGCGGAATGATTTACTCGTGGAAAACAAAAGCGGCAACGGTGGCAAAAAGGATGTCAACGGCCATGTTCGTGCGCAGTGGTATCCGTAGTAAGTATACGGGTTTCCTGTCGAAACCGAGTCGCAAATGCTTGAGGTTAAACATTATGCCGCGAAATACGAAAAGAATAATCCTTTCAAGGAAAACTTCAGATGCCAAACGCAAGCGGGATTTCAGAAGACAGGATGATACACGAAACAGATCTATGGAAGAGATGACACAGAGTGAAAATCAAGATTCTACAGGACAGCTGGACACAAGCAGGCAGGATATGCAGCAGCAGAACAGTGGAAGCCAGCCAGGCAATCCTATGGAGCTGGATGATGCAGACATTGGACCAAGTCATCAGGAAAGTCAGGCAAGTGGATTGCCTCAGGTATGTGAAGATTCTCAAGTAAGTTTGTCACGTGATCATGTAAGTACAAAACAGTTACCAATGTCCTTGCCTCAAACCAAAAGTCGTAAGAGCACTCCTTCAAAGACCACCAGTGCTGCAAAAAGAATGAAGACACTGCGGAAAAGTAGGGATGGTAGACAAAGGAATAGGCATGAAACAAGACGGATAGGTTGTATAAGTGACACTGTAAATTTCAATGAAAAGGAAATCCCTGAATCCCTGCTATCCCAATACTGTCAAAACTTTTACGACTCACCTTGCTGCCAATATTGTAAAGCCTACAGATGGCCAGGAGAACGTGAAACTTTGTGTTGTTGCAAAGGAAAGGTATCCTTAGACCCTCTCCCACAGCCGCCAAATGAAATTGTTAAATTGTTTGATGTCAATCGTTTTGGTAACTGTTTTGTAGAACACATCCGTGCATATAATAATGCTCTTGCTCTGGCATCTCTGGGATGTAAGGAGGTTCATATACCTGGATTTAGTCCTAATTTCAAGATTCAAGGTAAAATGTTCCACCGTATAGGATCTCTTCTCCCCCCAGACAATGAAACACCGAAGTTTGCACAACTCTTCTTTTATGATAGTGACAATGAATTGTCTAATAGACTGTCACACCTTAGCAATCTCAATGAAAACATCCTTGCTGAGCTGCAAGCTATGTTACATAGCAATAATTCTTACATTAACTCATTTAAAGCTGCCATTGAACTGGAGAGCACGTGTACAGACAACATCAGTATTGTTTTACATGCAGATAAGAAGTTGAAACCAAGCAATGAGCACTGCCGCAGGTACAATTTGCCATCACAATCAGAAGTTGCAGCACTCTTACCAGGTGATACTCATTCGAATCTGGACGTCATCGTACAGTATCGAAATGGGGCACTACAAAGAATAAGTACACTTCATAGATCTTATGATCCTCTTCACTACACCCTGCTTTTCCCACATGGAACTGACGGTTGGTATTTAGGATTGAAGAAGAGTGATAACCGTACACTTACAGCCCTGGACTTTTATTCTTACCGCTTACAAGTTAGGAAAGAAGATTACAACCACATCATGAAAAGTCGTAGACTAATGCAGCAATATGCAGTGGACCAATGGGCAAAGATAGAATCATCTAGAATGGACTGGGCAAGGAGCAACCAAAAAACAATCCGGGCAGAAAAATATCAAGGGCTGTATGATGCAGTTGTGAATGGTGACTTAGTAAATGTAGGCAGGAAGATTATATTACCACCTACTGTATATGGAACACCAAGGTTTTATTCAGAAGCTTTCATGGATGCAATGACAATCGTTAGGAAGTTTGGGAAGCCAGATTTTTTTATAACCTTCACCACAAACCCCAAATGGTTGGAAATCCAAGAAGCATTGTTCCCAGGGGAAACACCTCATGATCGACCTGACTTGGCATGCCGAGTTTTTAAATTGAAATACAATGCCCTAATGGATGATTTGCTGAAAAAGCATGTTCTAGGCAAGGTTAAGGCACACACTGCAACAATTGAGTGGCAGAAGCGGGGGCTTACACATGCCCACATCCTTTTGATCATGGAAGACGAAGACAAACCCAAAACCCCTGAGAAAATAGATAGTGTCGTCAGTGCGGAAATTCCTGATTCCACCATTAATCCTAAACTATTTGAAATTGTTACCACTAACAACATACATGGACCATGTGGTTTGATCAATACCAGTAGCCCCTGTATGGAAGGATCTGGCCACCAGCGTCACTGTACAAAGAGTTTTCCCAAACCATTCCATACAACTACTATTGTCACTGAAGACTCCTACCCACAGTATCGCAGAAGATCTCGGCAAGAGGGAGGAAGAATGATTGTCAAGAAAGTCAAGGGTGAAGATGTGGAAGTTGATAATTCCTTTATAGTACCATACAACCCGTTTTTATCGTTGCGATATCAGGCACACATTAATGTTGAAGTTGTATATTCTGTACAAGCAGTGAAATATTTGTACAAGTACATCACGAAAGGCCAGGACAGAATAGTGGTGAGTGTTAGAGATGAAGACAGTTATGTTGAAGATGAAATAGACAATTACATGAATGCCAGATACATTTCAGCAAGTGAAGCTTTATGGAAGATCTATGGTTTCCCCATTCATCAAAAGAATCCTCCAGTTGAAAAACTGCCATGCCATCTGCCTAACCAGCAACCAGTAATATTTGAAGAGGACAACATAGAGCAAATTACTCATCAGGGGCCCCCAGTTACCAAACTTACTGCTTACTTCGAAACAAATTTACATGATCCGTCTGCAAGACATATTCTATATCCAGATTTCCCACGCTTCTTTACATGGAATGCTAAAGACAAAAAATGGCAAAGAAGGAAACGAGGTACTACATACAGGCAAGAAAGCAATGAATTAGTTGGTAGCACACTTGGTCGAATTCCTACAATTACTCTAAGTCCCCATCAAGCTGAGGTGTACTACTTGCGAATGTTGTTGCATAATAAACCTGGAGCAGTAAGCTATGAAGATCTTCGGACAGTTGACAATTATGTTTGTGCTACTTTTCAAGAAGCATGCCAATGTCTAGGTCTATTAGAGGATGACACAGAAATTGATCGTGCAATGGAGGAGGCAGCCACAATTCGATTTGGCTCAACACTAAGAGATACCTTCGTCACTATTTTATTATATTGTAGGCCTGCAAATCCACAGCAGTTCTGGGAGACTCATAAGCTAGCCTTATGTAGAGATTTTATGCACAGAGATAAGGTTCCATTGCCCACTGATGCGATTGTGAATGAAGTGCTTTTGTGTCTTCAGGACAGGCTTGATCGAGAAGGACTGGATTTGAATAAAGATTTCGGTTTGCCCACGCCACATCCTGTGTCCACAGAACAAAGGGCTACACCTAGAGTAATACTTGAAGAAACTTCCTATGACACTTCATTCTTGCAGGGGAAGGTGACAGAACAGTTTAAAACTCTCAACTTGCAACAAAGGCATGTATTTGACACAGTTATGGAATCAGTGAACAAAGATCAAGGTAGGATCTTCTGCTTAAATGCATGTGGAGGTAGTGGTAAAACATACACGATCAACCTGTTGCTGTCAGCTGTGCGAGCTAAAGGGAACATAGCACTGGGAACAGCATTGTCAGGAATAGCAGCAACTTTGCTGGATAATGGAAGAACACTTCACAGTAGATGCAAGGTACCGATTAAAATAAGGGAAGAATCCACATGTAACATTTCTAAGCGTGAGGCAGCTGCAGAGCTTTTCAGGCAAGCAAAACTTCTAATTATAGATGAAGTAACAATGGGACATCGGCACATATTTGAAGCTATTGACAGGACCTTGAGAGACATTAGAGACAAAGATGCCATGTTTGGAGGACTAACAGTTCTGTTTGCTGGTGATTGGAGACAGATCTTGCCTGTGATTCGACATGCGGGAAGACCACAAATTATTGATTCTTGCTTGAAGCGTTCCTCAATCTGGGAGAAAGTTGAAAAGCTTGAGATGTCAGAAAACATGAGGCTCAAAAGCAGTTCCAAGGATAAAGCTGCATTTGCTGAATTCCTGCTAAAGGTTGGAGAGGGTAGATTAGATATAGCCAAAGACCTGGGAGCATGTAAGGTGAAATTGCCAGAGAACCTTATTCTTGATTCTGACAACTTGGAAGATCTCTGCAAATTTGTATTTAACAACCTAGACCAAAATTTCACTAACCCTGCTTGGCTTTGTTCACGTGCTATTATATGTCCTACAAACAGTGCAGTGAATGAAGTGAACAAATTGATGATTGAAAAGTTCCCAGGAAACATTCGAGAATATAAGAGCAGAGACAAAGTCTTAGAAAATGAACACCAATACCCCCTAGAATTTATAAACAGTCTGAACCCATCAGGATTTCCTCCTCACGAATTATTCTTGAAGAAACATGCCAGTATTATGCTCCTTAGAAATCTTCAACCATACAAAGGCCATGTTAATGGGAGTAGGTATGCTGTTCGAGCACTTCATGATAGTGTGATCGAAGCTGTTGTAGCCACTGGACCTCATGCAGGTGAAACAATTATTATACCAAGGATACCCTTTGTGCTTGGAGAAGAAGACATTTTCCCTTTCCAGATGCAAAGAAGACAATTCCCAATTCGCCCAGCCTTCGGAATCACATGTAATAAGAGCCAAGGTCAGAGTCTTTCAGCATGTGGAATCTACCTTGATCGCCCCTTTTTTTCACATGGCCAACTATATGTAGCCCTCAGCCGTGTGAAAGATCCCGGCAATCTGAAAATCTTGGCCCAGAACTCATGTTTTGTTGATCAGGAAGGACATTACACGGACAATATTGTATACACAGAGGTGTTGTGATTATAGATCAGTTAACATAATTTTTCAAACACTGCATTAATTGTCAATGATTTTCCACTATCTTACAAGTATCATGTATACTTTATTTTTGAAGTTTTTATGCATTCAATTTTGTAAATCACTATGAGTGATTGTATGTGTATGTATAATTGTACCAATTTCCAATTTAGTGCATAAAACCGTATACATGTACAAATTTTTGTGGGATGAAACTTTCATGCATCACAGATTTTCCAAATTTTCACATGGTTTTTATTTTAAATTTGTGGATCCCCTTTCTTCTATTATGTGCCTTCTTTAATTTTCAATAGACAATTTGAATCAGAACCTTTTGTATGTAGAAACCTATAGCTATATGATCACAATCAGGGAAGTGCCCACAGTGGTCGGCAGTGGTCGGGCCCGACCAGCACTCATTTTAACCGACCAGAACTAAGAGAGTCCCGATCACTACCAATTTATGCAGTATACAATAACTAAAACTTGAATAAACTTACTAAAACTTATTGTATGTTAAGTAGAGTCAGGCAGGTTGGGCTTTAGCCTGACCAATATTCACAAGATACCTTAAAATCTGTTTTCTAGCCTTTAAAGTGAAGGTTAGGGCTTTTAGGAATCTGAGACAGCTCAAGAAATAAGTGTCGTCGCTACGTGAATCGGCCATATTATGATTGCGCAATAAATGGAGAGGTAATTGCAGAGGCTTTTATGTGGCTTCAACACTGCCCTTTGAACTAGGATTGGCTGAAATTTCAATGTGTGCTCATCAATGGCCTCCTCTAGCACTGCAAGTCACTTGCAGTGCTAGAGGAGGCCACTGATTCTGATGGTCATGAAGATTCTGTTGGTCAAACCAGCTTGCTCTGGGCGTTCTGCAGATATAGCTCTTGAAAGCTCTGAAAGTCAAGATCTTCGTATGTATACAAGATCAGCGATATTCAATTTTTGGAAGGGGGAGGGGGGGGGGGGTGATTAACCACCACTCAAAAATTCCTGGGTACTTCCCTGACTATGTTTAATTTTGTTTTGGATGTCATTTTAATTCAATTTATTATTATAATTGTACCAAATTGCATTAGATTTAAGTTACTGTAATGCTTTACTCAAGCACATGAAGGGATATTGTATATAGTACATTGCCCATTAAAAGCACTATGGGTGCATGCAGATACATACGTACAATTCCACGCAGATTATACACTGTGAATATCCATCAGTGCCAGCCCGAGGGAACTTATAGATTCTGAGGTCTGTATAAGTGCCATTTGGCTCAATGACACTATAGACCTGTGATGATGATTTCGTGTTTCAATGTGCACTTGATAACTTTATGTATATGCATGTGTGACATTCTTACATATACATTGTATTATACAGTGTTTAATTGACAAAATTTACACACTGTCAGTCATGTAAATTTATTTCTTTGTTTATCATTGTTTTATTGCAGTATATGTGCCAAATGAAATTGAATAGTGTGTACATCACCTGTCCATGTGATTCGTGTGCATGTGTGTATGTGTATGCGTGTGTGTGTGTGTGTGTGTGTGTGTGTGTGTGTGTGTGTGTGTGTGTGCGTGTGTGTGACAGTGTGTGACAGTGTGTATGCAGGTGATTTAAGCATCAAACAACCTTACACTTAATATAAGGGTTGCACCCGCATGACAAACTAGGGGGAAAGGCGGCCGAAGGCCGCCTTTTCACCTAGTATATTGTAATGAGTCTTCAGTGTGGAATACACAACATCCAATACACCTTGGGTATTTTTATTGCTGAAACAAGCCTTCCAACTTCCCCATGCAGTGCTTACTAGAATGTACCATGTCATAATAATAAACCTTTAAATTATACCCAGTGGAAGTATCATAGTATTCACAATCTGTATTTCATGTGTGTGGCTCCATACATGTAGACACGCGTTTAAATAAACGACCTCTACATTTAAGTGCAGTACACTGAGGCAGTAGAGTACCAAGGCACACGATAATGCTGGTTGTTCCACCCGCACAATATACCATAGTAGTTAATTGTCATGTGCATGCTGGAAGGGGGGTGGGTGGGTGGGGCATGGCTTAATTGGTGTTACAGTAGTTGTGTTTTTAAAGCTTATAGTGCATGGTGATGTGAATCATGCAAGATAGTTATTCTGTGATATGCTCTAAAGAAAATGTGCTGTGATGGGAAACATGTGTCTCTGATATTCGATTTACCGATTTGGTATGCATGATTAAGCTAATTTAATTAGGTTAATCATTGTTCTAAGCACGAGCTATCTTAATTTTATATATGAAGCTTTTGAAATGATGTACTCCTTTGTTAGGCTAGTAATTTTATTTACATCCACTGGATCTTTCCTAAGCTTGGAGTCAGATTCCTCTATATGAGAGCATGCAATTGTTACTGCTAATTTCTTTGTTACTGTAAAGCCAGGTTGAATTACATAATTGTTATAAGAATTTCATTCTGGGAATGTCCTTCTTGTTGTGAAGGGCAATGTAGTCAAATCATGCGAAATCTGTACATGAATCCATTTATTACTGTAGCATGATATGAATCCTGGCCATGTAGTACATGTTAGTGCCCCGATTTTTTTGATAGCTTTATTTAAGTATGTAGTACAATCCAACAATGTGTCATACTTACCCTCATTGTAGTTTTCAATACTGAGTATGGATGAGGTGCCGGAGTGAGTATAACGGGTACTCAATTGCTATCCCAGAGTGTGCATACTATCCCAGATACTACGTAACCACGTTGACTATATTAGTACGTAGGATTTGTAATTCATTCTGATTGTGCATATATATAATTATAACACATACTTTATAACAAAATGCATATTAATAACTTTATTATAATATAATGCTGCATGATGTCCAGTGGGCATTTTGAGAGTTTAGTGTGCATAGATTGAAGTGCATGGGAGAGAATTGAGTATATCACCCAAAGAACTTATGATAAATAGTTGCCAAGTCAGGGTTCTATCAGTGGGAGGAGGGGGAGCTTCTAACCCAAACTCAATCTTTAGCTTTTATGTACCCCAAAAAAATTCCAATTGTAGTGCAAATTACTATGGATAAGGCCCTACTTGAGTGTTATAATATCAACCTTGAATTGTCTGAGAATAGCCTCAGATACCACGTGACCTTATATAACCCAAAAACTCAAATTTTCCCTGGGGGAGCATACCGCCAGACCCCCTAGCTATAGTTCTATGCCCCTGTGATACCACATACATATGTATCTCCACTTTCTTTACATCATTGCAGTGCATATGTTTTATACAGTAGATGTCTAGGATACCACATGCAGTATGTACATATCTGCCCCCTTTATACTTTGTAATTACCCCCTCCCTGAATCATTATCATGAAAGTCACTCGCTGTGCATAATATGCATACAGTACACACATCAAACTGCTGTCATGTTTCGTGCGGCAGACATACACTGTAATACTGAAGCTTCCCTCCCCAAATTTAAATTTAATCCTAGATAAAACCCTAGCTGCAAGTGGTAGACTTTCCACTGAATCAACATGCCTATATATTATACAATTCGCATGTGCATGTTCACTTAGTACTTGGAATTGCTGTATGTGATCGATAGCTAGATCAGTGCAATACTATAGGCATGCAGAGAACACCATGATATGTATATGCTGAGTGCAATCTTTGGACTTCAAACAGACTATACAATGCTTCTTATTGAACTATGGAATTCAATGAAGTTTTGTGGCATTAATTCAAGCCCTTGCTGTAAATGAACAATTCTATCCCTATGATTGGATGTGATTAGTCCAACAAGCTGGACCCACATAAGTGCCGGTGGCGGGATAGGGAAACATTTCCCTTTCCAGCCGTTGGTGCTTAAGTACAAATGTGGGTCCAGCTGGTTGAACTAGGATGTGATTAGCCTATAACCTTAGATTGGTTTTGCGATTGAGACTGGCCTGTTGTGTATATCCCCTTAGGACACTATTTTCAGTTGATGGCTTCAGTATTTTCAGTCTCCTTGACATCTATATGGCTTTGTGTTTTGTAATTGGTTAACTGATTGATCACCATATATGTTTATTAATTTTTGGCATAATTATTATAATACACTAGGTGAAAAGGCGGCCTTCGGCCGCCTTTCCCCCTAGTTTGTCATGCGGGTGCAACCCTTATATTAAGTGTAAGGTTGTTTGATGCTTAAATCACCTGCATACACACTGTCACACACTGTCACACACACGCACACACACACACACACACACACACACACACACACACACACACACACACGCATACACATACACACATGCACACGAATCACATGGACAGGTGATGTACACACTATTCAATTTCATTTGGCACATATACTGCAATAAAACAATGATAAACAAAGAAATAAATTTACATGACTGACAGTGTGTAAATTTTGTCAATTAAACACTGTATAATACAATGTATATGTAAGAATGTCACACATGCATATACATAAAGTTATCAAGTGCACATTGAAACACGAAATCATCATCACAGGTCTATAGTGTCATTGAGCCAAATGGCACTTATACAGACCTCAGAATCTATAAGTTCCCTCGGGCTGGCACTGATGGATATTCACAGTGTATAATCTGCGTGGAATTGTACGTATGTATCTGCATGCACCCATAGTGCTTTTAATGGGCAATGTACTATATACAATATCCCTTCATGTGCTTGAGTAAAGCATTACAGTAACTTAAATCTAATGCAATTTGGTACAATTATAATAATAAATTGAATTAAAATGACATCCAAAACAAAATTAAACATAGTCAGGGAAGTACCCAGGAATTTTTGAGTGGTGGTTAATCACCCCCCCCCCCCTCCCCCTTCCAAAAATTGAATATCGCTGATCTTGTATACATACGAAGATCTTGACTTTCAGAGCTTTCAAGAGCTATATCTGCAGAACGCCCAGAGCAAGCTGGTTTGACCAACAGAATCTTCATGACCATCAGAATCAGTGGCCTCCTCTAGCACTGCAAGTGACTTGCAGTGCTAGAGGAGGCCATTGATGAGCACACATTGAAATTTCAGCCAATCCTAGTTCAAAGGGCAGTGTTGAAGCCACATAAAAGCCTCTGCAATTACCTCTCCATTTATTGCGCAATCATAATATGGCCGATTCACGTAGCGACGACACTTATTTCTTGAGCTGTCTCAGATTCCTAAAAGCCCTAACCTTCACTTTAAAGGCTAGAAAACAGATTTTAAGGTATCTTGTGAATATTGGTCAGGCTAAAGCCCAACCTGCCTGACTCTACTTAACATACAATAAGTTTTAGTAAGTTTATTCAAGTTTTAGTTATTGTATACTGCATAAATTGGTAGTGATCGGGACTCTCTTAGTTCTGGTCGGTTAAAATGAGTGCTGGTCGGGCCCGACCACTGCCGACCACTGTGGGCACTTCCCTGATTGTGATCATATAGCTATAGGTTTCTACATACAAAAGGTTCTGATTCAAATTGTCTATTGAAAATTAAAGAAGGCACATAATAGAAGAAAGGGGATCCACAAATTTAAAATAAAAACCATGTGAAAATTTGGAAAATCTGTGATGCATGAAAGTTTCATCCCACAAAAATTTGTACATGTATACGGTTTTATGCACTAAATTGGAAATTGGTACAATTATACATACACATACAATCACTCATAGTGATTTACAAAATTGAATGCATAAAAACTTCAAAAATAAAGTATACATGATACTTGTAAGATAGTGGAAAATCATTGACAATTAATGCAGTGTTTGAAAAATTATGTTAACTGATCTATAATCACAACACCTCTGTGTATACAATATTGTCCGTGTAATGTCCTTCCTGATCAACAAAACATGAGTTCTGGGCCAAGATTTTCAGATTGCCGGGATCTTTCACACGGCTGAGGGCTACATATAGTTGGCCATGTGAAAAAAAGGGGCGATCAAGGTAGATTCCACATGCTGAAAGACTCTGACCTTGGCTCTTATTACATGTGATTCCGAAGGCTGGGCGAATTGGGAATTGTCTTCTTTGCATCTGGAAAGGGAAAATGTCTTCTTCTCCAAGCACAAAGGGTATCCTTGGTATAATAATTGTTTCACCTGCATGAGGTCCAGTGGCTACAACAGCTTCGATCACACTATCATGAAGTGCTCGAACAGCATACCTACTCCCATTAACATGGCCTTTGTATGGTTGAAGATTTCTAAGGAGCATAATACTGGCATGTTTCTTCAAGAATAATTCGTGAGGAGGAAATCCTGATGGGTTCAGACTGTTTATAAATTCTAGGGGGTATTGGTGTTCATTTTCTAAGACTTTGTCTCTGCTCTTATATTCTCGAATGTTTCCTGGGAACTTTTCAATCATCAATTTGTTCACTTCATTCACTGCACTGTTTGTAGGACATATAATAGCACGTGAACAAAGCCAAGCAGGGTTAGTGAAATTTTGGTCTAGGTTGTTAAATACAAATTTGCAGAGATCTTCCAAGTTGTCAGAATCAAGAATAAGGTTCTCTGGCAATTTCACCTTACATGCTCCCAGGTCTTTGGCTATATCTAATCTACCCTCTCCAACC
>CAUJGJ010000409.1:0-7500 GCA_963170055.1 Halisarca cf. caerulea
GATTAGATAAGTACCTGTAGCCTGTTGTAAGAGTACCACCTGAAGGTGCTGATAATCTCAAAGCATAGCATTTGTCCATGTTCAGTTTATCTGTGGTGAGAGTGTATCGAATGTGCTTACTGTCCCCGAGCACACATGGTACATCCCTGGTCATGTGAGGGAGTTTAAGGTAGTGTTTGATTGCCGGATTGATTCACATTGATAAGTGTGTATTAAGTAACTATTATGTGATGATGGAAGAGATCCATGTCTGTGTGTGTGTGTGTGTGTGTATCTATGTGCGTGCATATGTACAAACACACACACACACACACACACACACACACACACACACACACACACACACACACACACACACACGCATGCACACACACACGCAAGCACACACATGCACGCACGCACACACGCATGCGCGCGCGCGCACACACACACACACGTACATACATAATTCCACTGTTAACCCTGTTTGATCATGAAATGAGTTTACATAACACAAAGTGTTTCCATTTCTTGTGTATTAGTAGAAACTTTCTCAAGGAAGTTTTCAATGAGCAAGTGTTTGTGTACATGTAACCCACAATGCCTGACTGAGATGTGTCAGGGAAATCGTGTTTGATCTCAACTACACCTTATTATTGGCTTTCTTCTTTCCTATTTCTCTGTCCCTCCTTTCCTTCCTCCTTCCCTCCCTCCTTTCCTTCCTCCTTCCCTCCCCCCTTTCTCTCTTCCTACCTTGCTTTGTATCCTCCCCTTCAAGTCTGTCTCTTTCTTCCCTCCCTCCCTCCTTCCTACCCTCCTGACCGGTCTCCCTTCTCTCCTCTCCACATCTCCTCTCTCCTCTCCCCTCCTCTCTTCTCTCTCCTCCCTCCTCTCTCCCCTCTCTCCTCTCCTCTCCTCTGTCCTCCCTCCTCTCTCCTCCCTCCTCTCTCCTCTCTCCTCCCCCTTCTCCCCTCCTCCCCCTTCTCTCCTCCCCCCTCCTCCCCATTCTCTTCTCCCCCTTCTCTCCTCCCTCCTCTCTCCTCTCTCCTCCCCCTTCTCTCCTCCCTTCCTCATCTTCTTCATTCCTTCTTCTCTGTGTGACTATCTTACTGTACTCATTATAATAAAATTTAAGTCCTCAAGTGGAAGCCTTTTTGCTGAGTTGTGTGTTGTATCCACCTCTGACATGTCTGTCACCCGTAGTTGGGCTAGTGTTAGACAATTGATGTCCAGACAATTATCCCAGCAACCAGGGCACTGCAATGCCATCCATCCTGTGGGGGCGGACTTGGGTGCAGGATTCTTGTCACACACACACACACACACACACACACACACACACACACACACACACACACACACACACACACACACACACACAGAATTCTTTGACTTTCACCACTGATAGGCGTTTTCAAAACAGCAAGTACATATTTTTCCCCTTCCCTACGAAATAACGTGTATTTTCAGAAGAAAAGGGTGCAGATTTTCCTAGTACACAAGCATGCACATACATACGTACGTACTACCTTAGTGTGTGCATACATATATACAACACTTCCTTCCTAGTGGGATTGGGGTCACCGTTATTGCATTTGGTGCGTGTATTACTCAGTCTGGCACACCCTGTCCCAACCACAAATGATTGTAATTGAGTAAAGCTTTTCAGCCAACACTTCATTATGTATTGAGGCCATGTGCATGACACCTGTCACTTTTCTAGCAGCCCCTGGGCTTTTATATGTAGCAGCCCAGGGCACTTAATAGGCTTTGGGACTCAGAGAATTCATGTGCATGTGTTTGCTTTGACCCCCAGGCTTTTAGTGAAGCAATCTAGTTTTTAGTGACCGTGGGCTTTTATTAGGAGTATAGAAGATTCCTTATCAATGAGTGCTAACTACAAGCCCCTGGGCACTTAATTGCATCATAAGAGCCCAACCAGCTACATGTAAAGTATATAGAGGCCAGCGTGTTTGTACAGTGTTGACCCCTGTAATCATACATCTCTATAATCCGACCATCTTGTGAGGTGCAATCACCATTTGAAGTATGCTAAGCATCACTTTGTAATCTGAAGCCTCCTATTTCGACATGTTTTTCAAGCCCCTTTTTGTAGGTACGTTGTACCAACATTTGTATGCAGTATGTGTGTGTGTGTGTGTGTGTGTGTGTGTGTGTGTGTGGTGTGTGTGTGTATGTGTGTGTGTGTGTGTGTGTGTGTGTGTGTGTGTGTGTGTGTGTGTGTGTACGTGTGTGTGTGTGTGTCTGTGTGTGTGTGTGTGTGTGTGTGTGTGTGTGTGTGTGTGTGTACGTGTGTGTGTGTGTGTGTGTGTGTGTGTGTGTGTGTGTGTACGTGTGTGTGTGTGTGTGTTTGTGTGTTTGTGTGTATGTGTGTGTGTGTGTGTGTGTGTGTGTGTGTGTGTGTGTGTACGTGTGTGTGTGTACGTGTGTGTGTGTGTGTGTGTGTGTGTGTGTGTGTGTGTGTGTGTGTTGCTACGAAATGTATGAGACTGCATACTGTACTGTGAAGCAAGCACTCTTTATTTGTGTGTTTCTTCTTTCGTTCCTTTACAGCGTCAGAACCAGCCACCTCACCCACAGCAAGTGAGCATTATGCCGTACATGAAATAAGAAATCCAGTTGTGTAAACACACTTGTTTGCTTGTATGTGTGTACGTACATGCACACACACACACGCGCACGCACGTGCACACACACACACACAAACACACACACACACACAAACACACACACACACACACACACACACACACACAAGGATTTGCCATTTTACACTCAGAAACAGTCACCATAGGACCACCATAAATAGTATGCATGACTTTTAGCAAATTGTGTGTATTGTGTGTGCATACGTACATACTGTGCACACATTTTTCCAACATGTGTATGTATACTTCACATACGACGTGTACGTATGTACATACAGTATGTGTGTGTGCATGTACTTATATGTGTGTACATATGTACGTACATACCTACAGTACATACGTTTGCATGTGTACACGTACATATGTTTGCATGTGTGTGTGTGTATGTGTACATTATGTGTGTATACACAGTACTCGCGTATATGTACGTGTGTACATACGTATATGTGTATGTGTATGTTCTTGTGTTCAATTCTACTCTCACTCTCCTGCAGCAGCCTCACCATCACCGCCAACAACAGTTGCGGGTATGTGGACGTGGGGATCCGATGCAATACATGTAGCAAACACACCACACCTCCCTTACACCACTCACTGAGAAATGTTTGAGTATAATAACACACTGCCCTCCAAAAGTAGGTTGCCACTTACATATGTAAGGCTTCAAAATGGCGGCAGGTATGTAGTAGGTACGAAAGCCATTTTCTCCAAATACCTGAGCAGTAACTTACGTACTTTTGGAGGGCAGTGTATTCACAACTTTTGCACGTGGGCTTCACTAGCCAAATTGCTATTCTTACTATGTGGATAATGATGGCCCGGTGTGTACTTACTGTACTTAACTGGTACACACATGCATGTTGATTTACACACACATACATACATGCATGAATACACGCACACAGTGCACACACACACACACACACACACACACACACACACACACACACACACACACACACACACACACACACACACACACACACACACACACACACACACACACACACACACACACACACACACACACATACACACACACACACACACACACACACACACACATGTGCGCATCCACACATGCACACACACTGTCCATCCACTGTTCACTGACAGTCTGTCCTCTTTCTTTCTCTCCCCAGGATCTAAAGTGGCATTTAGTGCCGATCTCATTGTTATTGTCATACTCAGTGTAGCCATACCCATTGTGGGTGTCTGTATTGTGGTGATAGTGATCGCACACATCACTGTCAAAGTCAACTCCAAAACTGCACAATCCGACATCTCCTCCCACACCTCCGAAGAGAGCCACTCCCCTGGGATCCTTGATTCTGGAAGTGGTGCGGGACTTCCCCTGTTGGCTCAGCGCTCGATTGCACTCGATATCAATTTGATACGTCAGATCGGAAGGGGGCGGTACGGGGAGGTGTGGCATGGGACATATCAGAGTAAGGACGTTGCAGTTAAGATCTTTGAAGCTCACGAAGAGACAAGTTGGGAGAAGGAAACGGCCATCTATGCAACAAATCTTCTGTCACATCCAAACATCCTTCGTTTTATGGGGGCAGATAACAAAGATGTCCACTTCTGTACTCAGAGGTGGTTGGTGTTTGAACACTGCGAACTCAAGTCGTTGTATGAATACCTCCAGTCCCACACTCTTCCGGAGAACATATTCTGTACAATGGCGCTGGGTATTGTCAGCGGACTCAGTCACCTTCATACGGAAATTCATGGGAAAATTCACAAGCCGGCCATCGCCCACAGAGACTTCAAATCTGGCAACATTCTCGTACGTGGTGACCTGTCCTGCTGCATTGCTGACCTCGGTTTGGCCCTGTGCAGTACGTCGATGAGGGAGGTGTCCAGTGACCCATCCAAGGCTATTGTGGGCACCAAGCGATACCTGGCACCCGAGATTCTGGACGGGAGTATCAATACCAAGTCGTTTCAGTCCTTCGTTCAAGCCGATGTTTACTCCCTCAGTCTTGTTCTGTGGGAAATGGCAAGAAGAGTCTTGTCTGAAGGCAAGTGTGTGTGTGTGTAAACCTTTGTTAAAAGAAATTGTTCAATGTAGGGGATGGGAGGGGAAGAGGAAGTTCCAATGGTGCCCTTGTATTGTAGTTTTCACTGTACAGGACTGTTTACTGCAGTCCCAATGGTGTCCTTATTATAGAGATTCCACTGTACAGGACTGTTTACTGTGGTCCCAATGGTGTCCTCAGTATAGCTAGAGGTTCCACTGTTTTCAAATGTTGTTAGCACAATGATTGAATCATGCATTCCAGTGGAACCTTCCAATAAAGGACACTTTAGGGACGACATGAATTTAACTTATTTGTTCTTTGTAGAGAGGTTTTCCTCTTTGGGAGGTTCAAAATGTATTGTAGGAATTATATACTGGGACCGTAAGTTGTGTCCTTTGTAGAGAGGTTTATTAAACTGTGTCCTTATTTGGGAGAGTCCACTATCAGAGGTTTCCACTGTGTTGCTGGAGAAGTACAGAGGTGTCATTGGTCTCTCTATTAACTCACTGTACAGAGAAAGCATTGGAGTACCAGTTACCGTACCAAGACTGTACCTCTCGTGACCCATCTCTTAAAGACATGAAAGAAGTTGTGTGCAAGAAGGGCAAGCGACCGCACATCCCCAACACTTGGGATGACAGTCCAGTGAGTGGATAGGGTGGGGGTGGGCAACTTGTGTGTGTGTGTGTGTGTGTGTGTGTGTGTGTGTGTGTGTGTGTGTGTGTATGCATGTGTGTGTGTTTGTGTGTGTATGTGTGTTTGTGCTTGTATTCATGTGTGTGTGTGTGTGTGTGTGTGTGTGTGTGTGTGTGTGTGTGTGTGTGTGTGTGTGTGTGTGTGATGATTTCAGAATTCAGTATTCCTCTACTCTGTGCAGACTTTAAGTCTCTTATCCGAAATCCTGGAAGGTTGCTGGGCTGTGAATACAACTGCTAAAGCACGGTTGTCTGCTTTACGTATTCTCAAGACGTTGCAATCTCTCACCTACTCAAAGAACATCTCATCTAAAGCACTCTTCCAGTCTGCCTAGGGAGAAACCCCACTCTCCACCATTTCTTCGTATCTCCTGTAGCTACGTATTTCAACAGTCCTCATATATAAGATGTTACCTGATCTACGTGTGTCCGCGCATTTTGTATTTTTTGTTACAATGTACACAAGTCATGCATGCATGTGTGTGTTCCGTGCTATTTGGAATTAACGTGACTATTACATATGTAAGTACATCCTCTTTGCATATTTACTGAGTGTCCTACTAAATATATAGGATGTGATATTAGTTGTGTTCTTTGTGTCAGTATTTGTCAGAACTGTGCGTTTGTTTACATTACCTGTTTACGTACCTTACAATTATTGTTTCCCTTTATTTTTCTACGCACACTCCATGCATGTAACTCATTAATTTGTGTACATTTCAGTCCACGCCATTCATTTATAATCTATAATTGTACCATCATCGTTCATTAATCTGATGCATAGAAATTAATGTCATAATATTATTTACTTCTAATAATTATTGATATACATTAGTTGGATCAATTCATATTAAATTGCATGCATATGCATGTCTATATTATTATAGCTATAAATAACACAATATACTATAGCTATATAATGGTAATTATTACTTTTATACATACTATAGCACCATAATGTATATTTAATATAAATTATTTAATTCGCAGATTGTATGCATTAATAATTATATTAAGGTCCATGCAAGCATGCCCCCTTAGAAACCTAACTATATAGTATATATAATTTCATATAACTTTAACGCCTCGATCTGCATGGCCTCACAATCGAGCTAGCTCCTTATAGCGCTGCATGCATGCCCTATTGATTTTGATCCCTCACATCGACATGCATTTCAACCCTCTGAGTGAGAACACCTCCATATACAGGACATGTGCAGCTTACTGCATGTGGTCCCCGTGGAATGCTTATTGTAAGTTTTCACTGTATTATAATACATATAGGTCAGTATTTTGCATATATTATAATGCATTTATAAAGAATAATTATAATAATATTATAGCTATAGGGCCAATGAGGCTAAATTATAGCTAACCATATGCATATAGACAAGTTAAATGAAGATTGCAATCAAATGTAAAGAGACTTTGCACATGCATGCAGATCGATCGATGATTGCTAGTACACTTAAGATTAAAATTAATAAAGAAATTTATGCAACAGACATATATATATATATACAGTATATATTATTATAATAATAAGAATAATAAATAAAATCTATCCAACCATCTTATTATAATTAATTGTGGGATGAACAATAACTTAAAGTATAATTTCAGTCGGAACTCACATCTGCACACATCCGTTCTGCATGCATTGGGTGAAATTGGAGAAAAGTGAAGGAACTGGATAAATGCGGGAGCAGTAGTATAAACTATAGTACAGTGTAACTTCTCTAAACCGAACACCCTTGGGACCAAAGAAATGGTTCAGTTTAGAGAGGTTTCCGGATTAGAGAGGTTCTGTATGTACAGCAAATATAGAGAGCAGGACTTGAAAACATGTCCAGTTTAGAGAGGTTTTCAGAATACAGAGGGTTCAGTTTAGAGAGGTTTCACTGTAATTGGATTGTTGTAGATTTGTTCCAATATAATACTGCATGCATAATATGCGGAAGGTGAGGGAATTGGATATCGAAGGTGCAGATAAGTGAGGTCTCACTCCACCTATTTTTCTAAACCAATCCATGACAATTATAATAAGCTATAATAGTTTTGTAAACTCCTGATAACCAGTAGCTTCTATTTTCTTGATGACATATGGGATGGTCAGTGGATGGAGCTGTG